>CM053623.1:267963042-267989423 GCA_028646595.1 Phalanger gymnotis | reverse complement strand
TAACTTTATATTTTAACCTTTTGAACTCTCAAGCTGCAAGGGACAGACACTGAGTTACTTCAAGGACACTGAGTTACTTCATAGATATCATGGTTTAGAGATAACAGGGCAAACTAGCAAAAGATTCTTTGACCTTTTCTGGAAACTAGGAACACTTGCAGATTAGCATGACATTACAAAAGGAAGCGAATGTACCAGGATTTTTTTTTTATATATGATTACACAAGTCTTGTGAATGCACAAATCATATCACCTCTAAGCCCGTATCCTCGTCTGCCAAATTCACATGCCTACTTTTAAAGCCCTCAGAGGAATTTAAAGTGCTCTATAGATGGGAAATGTAGGAGGCCTCCTCTGGAGTCAGGAAGACATGGTAGTGGCCTCTGATGCATATTGGCTTTATACCCCTGGGCAGGGCTTAGTATCCCAAGACATTAGAGCAAGAGTTGCCACTTTTGCTTGTAGAAGGAGTTTCCACACTGGTAGATCAGCCACACTGGCTTCCCTATCTTCTCTTCCCTCAGCCCTACCCACCAATTTTTTTTTTTTTTAACAGAAAAATTCATAAAGTTTTGTTATTATTTTTTTTTACTGATAATGTTAATGACACACATTATTATGCCACCATGTGTCATTATGAACCTTTCTGCATCTCAAAAAAGCAAACCTGTCTTTTCTCTGTTAACAGAGCTCCCTTCTTCTGAGTTAGCTTGAATGAATTTGAAGTATCTCTAAAGGGGTTAATGATCTCTTATCTGTTTCCTACAAAGTGGATATCAACATCTCTAAGAATATGCTTAAAGCCTTCTTAGTAATCATCTGAAGGAAGCCATTTGGCAAATAGGTCTAGAGTCCTCCCAGACTGCAGGACATGCAATGAAATTCTGCTGTAGGAAATTCCATACCAAATAGCACTGCGTTCTTGTTATGGTGGCTGCTTTCCTGGATGAAAGGTACTGGAGAACCGGTTTCCAGCCTTTCTTAGGGAATGGACAGATGAAAAGAGGAATGGAGTAGAGGAGCAGGAGAAAAAGCTGAGCTAATGTGTACCCCCCCCCCCAAAAAAAAGCCTCCCTTTCCTGTCTTCAGAAACTTGAATAACCTAAAACTGCATTAAGATTTTTGGAATACTGTGTATACCTAATGGGAGACAGGAACAGCTTTATCATCTTTATTTTATTACATAGAGTATACACAATAAATTATGCAATTTGATTGGATGAAATTTAAATGCAATATTCCCACCCCCGAAAAGAAATATTTATGAAGAATGCTAAGTTCTCTCCTGGATGGAGCAGAAGAATTCTTTTCTTTTCAAAATTAATTTATTTCAAACTTAAATACACAATAAGAAAAGAAATAGAATCATAAACACAAAATAAGAACAGAAAAAAAAAGCATTGCCATGTGCACAACAAAGCATAGGAGAGGATTCAAAATATACAACAATAAATTTCCATTTCAAGAAAGCCCGTATAATTAATACTACACATTGTATTCAGAGCCGTCCATCTTCTCTTTGCTTCCTTGTAAGTTTTCTTTTGTTCTCTGCTGTGGAAGAGTTATTTTCTAAGGTCTGCCTTTGTCACAGTTGTTACTTTCAAATTTTTCAGATACATTACAGTGATGGTACTTCTGCCCTCTGTAGGGATATGGTTATTTAAACTGAAGAAGTACTAGAGACAGAATATCATTAAGCATTCTTGTAGTGCCTGAGGTGTTCCATGTTTGTGGGCTAGTATTTAAATATACCAAAGCAGAGTAATCCTTCCCCCTTTCTCATTGTGATGTTTCCACCACCGTGAAAAGAAGAGTAATTTTTCCAAAAGAAGAATAGCAAATAATAGCTTTTAAAAACAAGTGTTCCTTTAAAAAGTCTTCCTTCACTCGTTATAAAATTGTTTGAATAAAGTAATGGCAATGAGTACCTCTGGAGACAGCTCTGAATTCAGCTACGAGAAGTTTATGAATTTGTAAAGAAGAATTTTTGAGGGGTCAGAAATTATGAAATAGAAAAGGGGTTTTATGAACTTTAGGGTGGCCTAGGGATTTGTTTGAATTATTATTATATTACAACTGTAATAATCATTTGATCCTCACAGCAAGCCTGCAAGGTATATTGTACCCATTTTACAGATGAAGAAATTGAGAGGGAAGGGAATAAGCAGTTATGTAGCACCTACTGTGTGCCCGCCAGGTGCTTTATAAATATTATTTGATCCTCACAATAACCTTGAGAGGTAGGTATTGCTAATATCCCTGCTTTACAGTTGAAGAAATTGAGGCAAACAGAGGCTAAGTGATTTCTCTGGGCTCACACAGTGAGGAAGTGTCTTGAGATCAGATTTGAACTCAGGTCTTCTTGACTCTAGGCCCAACTGTTTTTGAGGCTGAGAGATTGCCCAGGGCCATACAGCTCTTGGAACTCAGGTCTTCCTGACTGTAGGTCTAGTACCATGCTCATACAGTCTCCTACATGGAAGCCTTAAACCAGAAGGGTCCATATTCTAAGAAGAGATACGGATGTGTAAGAAATGGGAAGAACAGTTTTGTTTCCACAGAAAGTATCCCTCCTCCTCTCCCTCCCTCCCAGCTTTAGCAGAATGTAAGTCAGGTGACTAGTTAGAACTAGTTCTAATCAGAGTTCTCGGGTGAAAGGTTAGAGGCTTGTACACATGCTTAAATGAGCCATTTGAGGACAGTATGGCATAGGCAGTCAAGGGTTTGCATCTGGGAAGAGCCTCGGGAAATTCCACGTGGGGGTCAGTAAAAGGACTGTCATCCATTTGAGTCCTTTGTACTCGTTCCTGTACTCTGTTCAGGGGATGTATCCATTTATTCAGACCAAATAAATGTAAAATATAATTAAAACATTCCTGGCTTCCCAATGACTATTGTTTATTCCTAGACAATGTAAATATATTTCTAACAGATGACAGTAAGAGTAAGACTTCTAGGGGCCTTTTTACCATCTGTGAAATGGGAATAATACGAGCACTATCATCTGTAAAGTGGGAATAATACACTCGCAGGTTTGTTGTGAAGATCAAATGATTATTAGGGGCCTATAACTACCCAAACCTCTTCATGGTGATGTGGATGACTGAAAGGTCTATGAAGGCCAGCCACAGAGCCCAGAGAGCATTCTTTGAGGCAGGGGTGGGGGGTGCCTACAAAGAACCTGACACCCCAATCACCCCTCAGTCCTCACAGATCATGAAAATCTGATTTTCTGCGTGGAGGGAGATTATATTGCACAGGGCTAAGCGTGGTGGACCCACCCACCTAGAAATACAAGCGATGGCTCTTGATGGTGCTTCTGCCCTCTGTAGGGATATGGTTATTTAAACTGAAGAAGTACTAGAGACAGAATATCATTAAGCTTTCCTGTAGTGCCTGAGGTGTTCCATGTTCGATCCCTGCCTTTAAGGAGCTTACATTCTAATGTCTGTTGCTATGATGGTTAAAGAGCCAGCTTGGGAGCCAGGTTAGAATAAGGAAAGTAGTACAGTAGATGATCCATGGCATCTGGTATGTGGTCTTTGCCTCTGTGTGTGTCCTTTGGAGATTCCTCTGGGAGCCGTGGTCCAGCGACTCAAATATTTCCAAGCCTTTCAGCCTGAGTTTGTGATGGCATCAATACACTGCCAAGTCCAGACATAAATCCAACCACTGGGAGTTTAGGGATGATGAATTGTGCCCCAGATTAAGCCTAGAGCTACATATCTAGCCATGCTGCCTGAGTTCACTTCTCCACCCTTGAGAAAAACGGATCCTGCCAACATGTAACAATGAGATCTTCATCTCTGCCAGAACCAGCTTCCTCATGTTGTCTTTAGTGCAGAGGGACATACGGGCAGTTTTTTTATTTGTTCCCCAAGGACTCGTCTCTGAGGTCAGGCTTACCTGCACTGAATTGTGTCACCTCTGTGACCACTGTAGAGGTCTTTGCAGTTTCCGAAGCCCTACTCACCCTTGACCCATTTTTAATTCAAGGTTACAGGTTGCTAAGTCTGGCCCCAAGAACGACAACAACAGGCTTTTCTACTTCTACCTTATGGGGTGTTTCCTAAATCTTAGTGCAGTCTTAAGATTTAACAGCTTAAAAGACTTTATGGACACCCTGTATATACAATCCATACATACAGAGGCTTTTTGTTTGGTAAACAAAATATTTAAAATTTCTGAATTTTTGTTTCTTCTTACAGAGTCTGGTGGTCATGTTGATGACTTTGACTTACACAGTTATTAAGAAAAAGTAAAAGTGAAATTTTAGGATAGTTGTTGAGGTTAAATCTCGGTAGGGGAATGTGGCCAAAGAAATGGAGGTTTTTGAATATCATCAAGGACCATGGCTTTTACAGCAGGTGCTTAATCTATGCTTTAATACTAGATTTTTTTAAAAAATCAATCCAATTTAACAGGTATTCCTCAAACCTTATGGGTGGTGTCAGGCACTGCACAGACAAAGACAGAAATAAAACAGACCGTCCCCTCAAGGATCTTCGGTGATAGCGGGGAGAAATAGCATCCAAAGAAGTAAAACAAATACAAATAAACACAAAATAATTGCAGTTTGAGGGGTGGGAGATAACATTGCAGAAAGCGGGCTGGGTCTGGAAAGGCCTTCCGTATGTAAGAGGTGGTATGCAAACTCAGCCTTGAAGGGAGCTAGGATTCTCAAAAGGCAGAAAGAAGGAGGGAGGACATTCTCAAACAGGCTATATCAGGTCTTGGAGCCTGGAGATGGAATGCCATAGGATAGGGAAAAGAAAAGGCACTCATCTGACTGGAATTTAGAAGAGTATGTGTGGCTTGGCTGAAGTGCAGAGGACATAAGGGAGAGTCAGTGGTCATCGGTTAAGATGTGGATCACAACTTATTTGTTCACATTCATTCTCTGAACTTCTTTTCCTCTACATCCTCAAAATAATTCATAAAGGATCTTCTCATTCTATTATATTCCTTCTAGGGTTTTTTTGTCCCACACTTCTTCCTCCTCTCTAATTTTCCATGCCTATTAGCACTTAGATTATCTCTCTGAGGTTTTCCTTGCTCTCACTATATGAAAGACCTACCATCTTTCCTGGTCATACATTTCCTGGATGACATATTTTTATGTCACTTCACGTATGTACATCTTCACTGGCAATAATGGCATCCTTATGGCCAGTATGTCTTGCCATCACCCTTTTATTCACTCTCAATGTTGGTTCTTTATAAAGTTTGTGGTGTTCTATGATTTTCTTTAGCTGTCACTGCAAGAATATTGGTGTTAATGTTTTAATAGGCATTAACTAATAATGATGTTTAATTCCACCACAGTTCATTTGGACAGACATTTATTAATTGTACAGTTTTGTACTTGGCATTGGAGGAAATGCAACATTTAGACAAGACATAGTCCAGAAATAGTTGCTATTCTTATGGATCTTTTAGTCTCATAGGAATAAGATAGGACACAAACCCAAAACACTATAATACACAATATTATATGATAAGTGTATTCTAGAGATGAAGAAGAAAAAGCTCTGTGAGGTGTGAAGGTCTTTGCTGCAGAGAGGCAATACAAGGAAGGCTTCATAGAGGAAAAGACATCTGAGTCGTTCTTTAAAGGATGCCCAGGAATTCAGAAGAAAGGGAGGGAGAATGTTGAAAACACTGGGATTAGTATGAACAAAGACACGTAGGTAGGAAATTGCAGGGCATGTTTGGGGTGTAGAGAGGAGTCATTAGAAGTGTAGTACCAGTCGCATATTAGAAGAGAGAGCCATGAAAGATAGCAAGATACTGCCATGTTGTGGTAGACATTGAAAAGTGGTAATGCTTTTTGATTGTATTATGCATAATACAAATCCTTATTTTTATCACTTCTTAGTGGAAATTAAGGGACAATAGGAGTAATAAATGAAACCTCATATGATTTCACCTGGACCTTATTTTGACAACTTCCTTTGTCCCCACGCCAGAAGATTTTTAGTGATTATATCCAATCTGCTCCTACTAAATATTGTAATAGCTGCCAAAATCAGCAAATGAGGCTTCACCCTCCCTCCACCCTTTTACCTATCTTCCCCAACCTTTGTGGAGAGCTGTTACTAACAGTGAAGTAAAAGATTATCCAGAAAACAGAATTATCTCTCTGGGATCCTGGACATGGCTCTGCTTGGTTCCTATTTATTTGCTTCTTAAGGTTTCCATTGAAAATGAGGTTAAAGTTTGGAATAATAGTCTTCCCCCCACTGTTTCAGGAGCCCCTGATCAATTTGCAATAACCTTGCTTTTATCTATGAGGGCTAACGAGTTATTTATCATTCATAGGTCTCATCACAACCACATCAAGAAAACTAGACCGAGAACAACAAGATGAACACATACTAGAAGTAAGCATTTTATTTCTTTTTTCTTAAAAAAAAAATAAAAGGAAGTCATGAAGTTTCTACTAGAATTATCAGTTGTCTGGCAAAGAAAAAAGTTGGTCGATGTATGATGTGCATTATGGGAAGGTTATAATCTTCGAAGGGTTCTACATCCTCATTGTTAGTTTAACAGCCTCTTACAGCTTATCGCTTACCAGTTAGGATGGTTTATCTTCAGCCAAGGTTCTAGGTTACAAAACTAACCTGAAAAAGGCCAAGGTTGAATGGACAAAACAAAGAATAACTCGGTAAGGATTAACAATAGCAAGAATAACAGCTAGTGTAATATCCGCAAAGTACTTTACAAATATTATCTAATTTTTTATCCTCACAACAACCCTGGGAGGTCGGTGCTGTAATTATTCCCATTTTACAGACAAGGTAACTGAGGTGTACAGAGGTGAAAGCAGCTTCCCCAGAGTCACACAGCTAGTTAAATCCTGAGGCCACGTTTGAACTAAGATCTCCCTGTCCACTGAGACATCTTTCTACCTTATAAAACAAATCCTGATATGAAAGGTCAAAGTAAAAATGGAGAGTAAGGTCTGGGGCAAAGAGAGAGGAGACCAAAAGGAAGAAAGAAAGTAGATGCAAGAAATAGAACAAAGTAAATCTATTTCTCCATCCCAGTTATACAGGGAAAAGAATGACAGTTTGAGTACATTTGTCAATTACCGGTGCAAATGGGTCTGCCGCTGGTGTCGATAATTGAGAATATGTTGTATACCTTCTTTTCTAGAGCCTATAAACATTTAATAATTATGTGTATTTCAAGTACTCTGTATCCGTTTCACTTTTACCCGTCTTTCCCCCTTTTAGTGTGATAATTTCATGGTTTTTCATGGCTACTGCAGTGGAATTATTTCAGCATGGAAGAACGTCTGCCACAGAGTAGCGTTCTATCTTTTGTTACACTGAGCATGGCTCCTTGCATTTCGTGTGTGTGTGTGTGTGTGTGTGTGTGTGTGTGAGAGAGAGAGAGAGAGAGAGAGAGAGAGAGAGAGAGAGAGAGAGACAGAGACAGAGACAGAGAGAGTGAGTGTGTGTGTGTGTGTGTGTATGTGTGTGTGTGTGTGTGTGTGTGTTGAGTTGAACAGTTCCCAGAACTAATCTAGTAGAAGATTAGGGAAAAGGAACAGGTTGAGTGAGGAAATATATATAGAGCAACAAGTCTTATCTTTTCAGGCATCCTATAATAACTGATGTCCCACATAATCCTTCCACTCATGGAGGAGGGAAGAAGAAATTCTTGCATCTCATTTTCTTTTATCACAGCAGATAAAAAAATGCGGAGGAAGAAAGGAGGAATGCTTAGTTGGTGAAGAAGACTTATTTGTCGCATTCAGAGGGCTTATGGTTTGTTAAAGCCAGACACCTTTTCAGACCTCTGCTGTTCCAAACAAATTGTTTGTTCATCCTCCTTGGAAACTGCATCTGCTTTGAAGGTTCTGGTCCCCATGTGGAGAATCAGAGTTCACTCTTAATAAGTCTCAGTCTTTCCTCAAAGGTCATCAAAGAGTGGGAATATCGCCATTTCTTTCCTTCTGATCCATGGTACTCTGTTTACATAAATTGCATAATTGCTTTTGTACCTTGGTCATTGAGCTATCATTGCAATTGATTTTGTGGTCTCCATAGTGGAGATTTCTTGCAGTCTGTAGTAGATTGGATTCTCTACTGCTTATTGAATCTAATTTTTTAAGGCTCTGTAATTTTAGTACTATAGGTACAATGCCTATGGATGCAGATATCTACTTCTCTGAAACCTAGTTGAGAGTTTTTGTGGTAAAAAAATATCCATTGCTCTGTAGTCAACATGGTGATAAGCCTCTCCAAAGCTAGCTTTGCTAGTCTGTAGTCAACAAACATAAATAGTCCATCACTTGGCCCATATTCCAAACCTTTCCACCTTGGTAAAATAATCCTAATAACCCAAATGATTTAGGTAGCAGTAAAGGTTTACATGTTATCTTATTTGATCCTCACAACAACCCTGGGAGATAAGTGGTATTCTTCCCATTTTACAGATGGGAAAACAGGTTGAGAGATAGTACTTTTCTAAGTCCTATGGCTAGTTAATGTCATTGAAATGCCATCTCCCAGGGTGTTGATCTATACCTGATCCACATCTTAGAGTGTTAGAAAGTTGCCCAGGGCACTAAAGTGTCTTTTGCCCAGAGTCACAAAAGCAGTATCTCTACGATGGAAGACTTAAACTGTCCCCCAGGGCAGATCTTGAACCATTGTACTATGGTTGCTGCCACTCCCGTGGAAAAATTAAAACTTGTGAAGTCATAGAGTGTGTTATTTAAAATTACAGATAAACCCAAAAGGCCAATGTAATTTCTGATTTTGATATCGATGCTTAATGCTTCAAGAATCATTTAATCAGTATGGCTACATACTTCACTGATGTGGATTAGAACCTTTCCATACCTTAGGTGATTTTGTGAATTGTGGTTGTAGGGGGAAAGCCCATTGCTTGGTAGCCAATAAACAAGTGATAAGCTTCTAAAAGGTAAATATATTCTATAAATTCACTTATTTCTTGTTCATTTAGAGGAGAGACCAGACCTGTGGTTTCATTGATATAGGGAACTTGGAATGGATAAACTTTTACCAATGCAGGCCAACAGCTATTCTTTTGGGAAGGAAAGGAGGGAGGGGAGAAGGAAGGAAGAAGGAATGAAAGAATTAAGCACCTCCTATGTGCCAGGCACAGCACTAAGAACTTTACAAATAATATCTCATTCGATCTCAGAATTCTTCAGGAGATCAAATAAAATAATATATGTAACGGGCTTTGCAAAACCTCGAAGTGCCATATAAATATAAATTATTATTAATTAGCTGTTTTCATTCCTCAAAAGTATGTAATCCCTTCTAAGTGATCTACTCTACAAGAATAGAAAAGGGAGAAAAAAATGAGTCCTATCAAGGCCATTGCCTCCTTATACCAAGGGAAAAGTTCTTCCTAACACAAAGGGAGAATAAGTTTGTTTCCAAGTGCACAAGTAATAATCTCCACTGAATACATTCCTGAGGACTTCTGTGGTCTTCCTACTCAAGTGAGGTTCTTTGGAAGACAGTTAGAAGAGAAAACATTTTCATATCTAGTTGAAATTCCATTCCCATTCAGATTCTCTTAGATTTCACATTCCGTGTTAAATTACATTTTTTAAAATCGGAGTATGTGATCCTTTCAAGATTGAGGGCAGGGAGGGAAGCATTTCTGCGCAAAGAAAATTAAGCCAACATTATCATTTGAGAAAGTAATAAGCCAAAACATATTAAGGGGTTACTACTAAAACAAAAACTGAGATTTTTTTTTTTCAAAATCTTACAGTTATACTTAAGAAAACTAAAGTGACAAGACTTGAGGTACAGAATAGGAAAGTGATTGTTTTTATTTTGTTAAAGGGATACTTAAAATATCTATGGCACATAGTTGAGGGTTCTGATGTTAAAAATAAACTATATGGATTTATTTCATGCTTCCAGTTTCTCCTCTACTCAATCCATTCTTTATGTCAGTATCTTCTAATGTACCATTATGGTCCTTGTCCTCTGTTTAACAACATTCCTTGTATTGATTTCTCCTTTGGAGTAGTGACATTCTGCCTTAAGCAGAAATTCACTTTTTAGAGTTATTATATGAAAGGTAAAGATTGACTTCTATTTCTTTTTTTTTTTAAACAGGTGACAGTGACAGATGATGGTAGTCCTCCAAAGTCAACCATTGCAAGAGTGATCGTGAAAATCCTCGATGAGAATGACAACAAGCCTCAGTTCTTACAGAAATTCTATAAAATCCGACTTCCAGAACGTGATAAACCAGAGCGTGAGAGAAGTGCCAGATGGGAACCCATCTATCGGGTTATAGCTACTGACAAAGATGAAGGCCCCAATGCAGAAATCTCCTATAGCATTGAAGATGGAGATGAGCATGGCAAATTCTTTATTGAACCAAAAACTGGAGTTGTTTCTTCTAAGAAATTTTCAGGAGCACGAGAATATGATATTCTTTCAGTGAGTCAGAATATTTGTCTTGCCTTCCTTTTTAAGCTATACAGCTATTAGAATGGGCTTTATCTAGTTTCTTCTATTTGCTCTTTCATATCAGGGCGTAAGTGACTTCAGCGTTTGAGACCTAACTAACATCAGATGCTGCCTGATAACGTTTCAGAAACATGAGTTGGTTTTTTTTTCTTTTCATCTATGATTTCTTCTGCTTGTTCCTTGTACTAAGTTCATTTAATCAAGGTCTTTATCTTCTTATCAAGCTTTAGACATATGGTAAGCAGACACAAAAAGTAAACTCCTGAGTTTAAACTCTCATTATGAAACCCAGCCAACCATAGCTTTAATTAATGGAAAGAAAGTCACGGAACATTGATTTTGTTAATGATTGGGATTTTTAAGTTACATATAAATATATATATTTTTCTTTCCTTCCCCTAAATTTCATAGATTAAAGCTGTTGATAATGGTCGCCCTCAAAAGTCATCAACTGCCCGGCTTCATATTGAATGGATCTCCAAGCCCAAACCATCCCCTGAGCCACTTTCCTTTGAAGAACCTTATTTTTCTTTCACTGTAATGGAGAGTGATCCAGTTGCTCACATGATTGGGGTGATTTCTGTTGAACCCCTTGGCACACCCCTTTGGTTTGACATCATTGGTAAGAACTCCTTCAAGTTTGTTTTCATTGGAATTTCATAGATTGAACTTCAGAGAAGTTTTTATTATTATTGTACTCAGTTCCCATTAGCACATTGGCCTTAAATAAAGTCTGTAAGGAGAGACAGAATTTCCTTCCAAACTGCAACTTTTTATTCTAAAATGTCTGGCAATAAATCAATAGATTTTTTCAAATGGGCTTATAAATTATGTTGTGAGTTTCCCCAGCAAATGTTAATAATTCAGCAAATCTGTGATGTTAAAACTTTTTCCCTACTGAATTTTTTTTGGAAGTGTTTATTTGAAAGCTTATAGCCAAGATTATAAATTCTTAGGGTAGCTAGGTGGTACAGTGGATAGGGTGTTGGGCCCCTTTCTGAGTTCAAATGTGGCCTCAGATGCTTACTAGCTGTGTGACCTTGGGCAAGTCAGTTAACCCTTAGTTTGCCTCAGTTTCCTCATCTGTCAAGTGAGCTGGAGAAGGAAGTGGCAAACCACTCCAGTATCTTTGCCAAGAAAACTCCAAATGGGGTCATGAAGAATTGAACATGACTGAACAACAAGGAACCGTAAATTCTTACTTTCTGCCCAGTGAGGTGACTTACCATCAGTTGTTAGTAGTATGAGTGTGGGATGAGCTTCTGTACTAAAATTGTTAGTAGTGGCTCTGTTGCTACTAAAGTTTTGGGAAACTGTCTAAGGAAAGAAATTTACATGAGAAGGGGGAAGAGAGGACAAGGGAATAAACATTTATTTTTCATTTCTGATCTACTTTTTGTGACCCCATTTGGGGTTTTCTTGGCACAGATACTGGAGTGACTTGCTATTTCTTTTTCTAGCTCATTTTACAGTTGAAAAATCTGAGGCAGACAGGGTTAAGTGACTTGCCCAGGGTCACACAAGTCTAGTAAGTGTGCAAGGCCAGATTTGAATTTGGGTCTTCCTTACTCCAGGCCCTACACTCTTGTCTTCTGCACCACCAGCTAGTATGCTGTAGGCCAGTATGATGTAGAAGGATGACTGATGAATCAAAGTACTCTAGTTTAGATTTCCATTGCAGTGCTTACCAACTATGCGACTTTTACAAGTCTCTACTTATTTGAGCCTCAGTTTTGTCTGTACAATGGTTATAACAAGGTGTGCACTACTTACTTCTTGCTTACTAGCTATGGGACCTTGGCAAATCTTCTTCACCTGCCTGACTCTCAGTTTCTTCATCAACAAACGAGCATGATATTAAGTGCACACCCTACATATTCATTATAAGAAAGGTGTATCATAAACCTTAAGGCTCTGAGCACCTTAAAACATGAAAGAGAATGTTTGTGGCATAGTAAAGGGCTGGCCTTCAACTTAGCATGGCGTGGGTTCATTTCCTGCCTTTGATGCATGTTAACAGTTACTGTGGCCAAGTGTTTAATGTCCATGCCCCTGGCTCTAAGTTACAGAAATTCTTCATCAGTAGAAGTTCTGCTGATTAAATTGACATAATGGGTCTAGACCAAAATGTGCATGTCTCTTCTCTCTCTCCCCCTCTCTTCTTCCCTTCCTCCTTCTCTCTCTACCTCCCCATCTCTCTCTCTCTCTCTCTCTCCCCCCTTTTCTCTCTCATTTTCTGTCTCTCTCTTCCCCTCCCACATATATATGAAAGAAATATATATGACTATATTACATATGTATATATGAGAGAATATTATGATGCCTTTTTAATATTATAGTTATCAAATGTGAATTATAGCATAGAAAGTACGCTGCATACTATTGTGGATTTTCCAGGAGTTTTGAGCCACATTATTTTCGATATTAGTATACAGGTCACTAAAGTAAGAGGTAAAAATCACCCTGCAAGCAGCTTACCTAAAAATGATCCTTAATTCGTCATTTCTGAGTTATTGTTGGTTTTTTTTTTTAATGTAAAGGAACAAATTTACTTACTCTAGCATCTTTTCTTCCCTATTTCCAAGACTAAAGCTCTCAGACAGTGAAAGATGGGTACACCAGGTGTCTTGGCTATTTAAGGTGGATGACAACTCATTTTTTTTTCCCACTGAAAGTACATTGTCTTCTGATGACATTGAAATTCTGATGATTGGCAGCACATGTGATTGGCCTGGGGGGGGGGGTCTGTGGGGGAGGGCCAAACCCTCTGGACCCATCACTACAGGAAGTTGATTCACATGAGCTGCACCTAATGTAGACTCTGTTCCTTCAACACGGAGAAGAGAGTGAGAGTTCTGCTATTTCGCCTACCTTGGCCATTGTAGAAAGTTGTTAACATTCATCACTAGTCATATTAACAAGTAGTTTAGTTTTAAGAAAAAAAAATTCAATTGCTTAATGAATTGTTTAATAATTGCAATAGTATGATTGGACTGTTGTTGTTCCCTCCCATTCCTAAGGCTTCTGTTGCGCAGATCTCGGTGCACTACTCTCCTTTCTTACAGTTTGAATTAATTTGATTGCTTTCCGACATGTTCTCTGCTTGCCTTCCATGCTTGCTTGCTTCTTTTTGGCTGTGCCAGGAGACAGTCTTGCTAGAGAAGTTTTTTACATCTTTCAGATGGCTTGTGACCTGAACTGTACAGCAGAAGGTATCTGCTGAGATCACATAATTTATTACTGGATTATGAGATCTAAAACAACTATGGTGTAGAACTCATTTATTTTCGGGGGGACGGTTGTCTTCATTTTTTTTTCTTTCATGACATAAACATAGTTTTCCATGCCAAACATGAACTTGAATGATTAAAAACATAAATTAGAAGCTACTTCTTGTCCTTGTTGCATTGGATTATGTCTGGTGGTATTTCTTTGACTTCCATCTCATTTCATTTCATAGTTATAAACAGTGAAATTTTAATGAAATCCTCAAATTTGATTTTGTGAGATCTTAAGTTTGTATGCTCCTGTGTGAAGGATGGATATCTGGAGCCATATTTGAAAAAAGTGCAATTGGGACAAATAGCTTTTGTGTCATCTAACATTGAGTTAGATAATATTTAAAATGGAGAAATTATTTTCATTGTTAGAATCAAGACCAGTTAAATTCAGGGGCCAATATTTATCAACATTAACTGCATTAACAGACATATCCTATTAGAAATATCTGCTTCCTAGCATCGTGGTTATTATTATGAGTAATTCAAATCTTAAATGACTGACTGTCACTCATGTTTCAGTATAGTTGTTGACCAATAATTCAAAGGGACATTTGGAAGACATGAAATGTAATAAAATGAATTGCATCCAGAAAAGATATTAGTCATGTATTAAGCACTCTTGCTTGCAGTTTCCAAGATTTCTCCCATTTTAAAATTTTTCTTTCACTTTACTCTCATTTTCATTCCTCCCACAACCTACACTAGTCTCTGAGCCACTTTTTTTTAAAGCATATTCCTTACCAGTTAGTACCCAGCTGTTGTCATGATGATGTTTTGAAAATTGAAGATGACCTATCTAGGTTTAAATGGTTCAGTACCAACCTTCCACACTTGGAAGATGACTTGAGCAAAGTCCTCAGGAAGGAAGAGGTCAGAAAGAGAATGTGAGACAGATATTTTATGTAGTGGCTACCATAATATGAGATAAAGTTAGAAATGTAGGTCTAAATGAGATTATCGAGAACCTCAAATGCCAAGGTAAATTGTGTATATTTCTAGAGGAGTTACAGAATCATGGAATCTCATAGTAGGAAAGGAAGTCAGGTAACCCAGTCCAACAGTGTATTTGAAAGATTTGTTTCATCTCCATTAAGTACCAGAATGCACAAATTCAGTGTGTGTGTGTGTGTGTGTGTGTGTGTGTGTGAGAGAGAGAGAGAGAGAGATATTATGTTTTTTTTTTACACTTATCTTTCCACTATTTTTTAAACAAGGTGGCAACTACGACAGCCGATTTGATGTGGACAAGGGCACTGGCACCATCATTGTTGCCAGGCCTCTTGATGCAGAACAAAAATCAATCTACAACCTGACAGTGGAGGCAACAGATGGAACCACAGTCATCGTCACTCAGGTAATTGAATTACTGGTGTGATTGTTGAAGAAAGACTTCCTTTCCAGATCTGTGAATATCATATTTCTAAGTAGTGTCCATATAAAACAGAGGAGATGGATTCTGATATTAAGCAATGCCAGTGGATTATAATATTTGCATTCAGTAAGGAAATGATGTAAAGTAGATGATCCATTTACATTATAAATATTGTATGTTGGCCTACAGCTATAGACCTTGTTACTGTGGAGGCTCAGGATGCTAGGTCAGTTAAACTCGGGGAGTTTGGAGCTACAGAAGGGCTAAAGCCAGTTGGGTTTCAGAACTAAGGCTGTCACCAGTGTGATGGGCCTCCAGGAGAGGAGGACTACCGGCTGCCTGAGGAGGGAGGCTTAGAGCGGCCCACATCAGAAACAGAGCAAGCCAACGCTTCCTGCCAATCTTCAGTGGGGTTGGCCCTTGAAATGACTGCTGCACTTCCAAGCCTGGGGAAAGGTAGGAGACTCAGCCCCAAATAAATAAATTAAAGAATGAATGAATAAATGAAAGAACTTTTATTTCATGCAGTTGATATATTTTAGTACTTTAGAATGATATATTTCTTTAAAACGTCAAAAATACTATCTTTTAATTATTGTTACCCTAACTGAGATATCTTTAGGAAAGAAACCAAAATGCTAAAGCTTCTCCCCAACCCTGATCACCCCCTGCCTTTTTCAAATGACTTTTTGAAGCTTTGATTACATGTATCCTATTGCAAAAACAGTAATGATAGCAACACATAATGTTAAAGATCCTTGTTGATGCCTAAGAAATGGTCTTATTTCCTGTTCTTTCTGAAATATGTACATTTCACTCCTCCTTCCCTCCCCTCCTCCTCTCCCTTCTCTCTATGTATAGAGATAGTTACATATCTAGATAGATAGATAGATAGATAGATAGATAGATAGATAGATAGATAGATAGATAGATAGATAAACATAGCTATAGGGAAAGACAACCATATCTCTACATACACAGAAATACATACAAAACCAAATGTATGTATATACATATACAGTTATATATGTATATGATTCGAGACACTTATAAAGACTTAGCACAGTGGCTGGCACATAGCAAGAACTATATAAATGCTAGCTATCGTTATTCCCGTCATAGCTACATCCACAGATTTATAGAGTTACATAGTTACACCATCCATCCCCATTTAGTTTACTTTATTACACCTTCATTCATCTAGAGAGCATAGCTCTTAGACATCCATCAATCTCTAAGACATACATCAATCAATCCATACAACAAATATTTGTTAAGCCCCCACTATCCCTAAAATACTGTGCTAGGCACTGTGGTGGATAAAAAGAATGCTAGTAATATACAATATGTTTTGTTCATCCGTGGAAATCAAGATAACTGGGAAAGTACACAATTATACAGTTTGTTACAAGTTGAAAAGAAGGCAAACTGTTTAGAAGTTGTACCAATTAGAAATGCTTTGGTTTAAAAATAATAAACCTAAAATATTTCCATTATGCAAAAATGTTTTCTATTACTTTGATATTAGAGACTTTGTACTATAGCTACAGGCCATGCACATCTGCAAATAATTTCATTGTCATGGCTTTATCTAAATTACTTGCTGAAAAATAACCAGGCAGTATGTGGGGAAGCTTTTAAATTTATATGTAGCAAAATCACAAATGCATGATGTACACATAGAACAAACAGACTGGAGCCTTTTGTACTGATGTTTGACAGTCTTGGAAATGACTAGGGAGGAATAGCATTAAAAAAATCAAATATTAGAGAATGAAATCCTTTTAGATTACAGTGTTCTAGCTGTAAATCATTCTGTTCTGATCTTAAATAAGAAAGATTTATTTATTTTCTTATTGAGTCTGCTACTGCATGAACCATTTGTTGCTGGTTTGAGGGGTTTGGGGTTTTTTTTAGGGTGCAGTAACATGTAGTACTTTCTCAATAATCTGTTTTCAAGGAGTAGGATTATTAAATATGGTTATTTAAAACTAATTGTGGTTATTTCATTCCACCTTAGTCACAGGATATCTATTCTGAGTTTGTGTAGAATTAATATAAGTATTCTGCTTTGGGGCCAATTTGACAATGACCAGTATAAATGCTCATCGTTATTAAATATTCATTTTTTCCAATAATTGTTGTTCTGTGCTATAACTGGGGCAGCAGGATAAAGTGGTTTTCTTGACACTAAAATCTTTAGGAAAAATAAAAATAGCAAAATCCCAATCAAGAAAGATAACTCCCCAGTGCATCTATTAGAACAAAATTGCTTAAAAGTTTTATAAGGAAATAAATAGTTTAAAAAGAGTCTTGAATATTATATGACCTGCAGGTGGTGTACCCCGATTTGGAGAAAATCCAGTATTTAGGAATCCGTGCTTTAGCACAGTAAATGAAGTATGAAAGCGATCCTTTTATGGGGCCCTGCAGTGTGGCCACTGGCTCTCATCACAGCAAGCTTACGAGGGATAATAAAGAAGCCCAGTAGTAGAACCCCCTAACTACATTCCCTGAGCTACTTATCACTACCAGCACTGCTAAATAAATGCGCTTTTCGATGGCACAGGGAAAAAGCTTGGATGTGAAAAGAAAACATTTTCTGGGGACACAGAGGGAGGTAGAGCCTGAGTAGAACCCCCAGGGCCTCTCCCATTGTGTTGGTGCTAGAGCCAGCCCCAAGGGTATGTAATTTCTTGTGTAGGGGTTTCTGTTTCACTTTCATGTTTATAATCTGTAACTTCTGGGCACAGATTTGTCAGAAAAGGAAACTTGGGCCCTGCCTGCTGTGCCACTGCACAGTACAGATAGGTAGAGTACCAATAGTATCCAAGGTCCCAAAGGACTGATGAAATCAGCCAGCAAGGGAGGAGCAGTTATGAGTTTGGGGTTAGGTCACCAGGTTGGGTTTGGAAATAGAAGAGGCCCTGTGGAATTGGAGTGCAGATTCAGTAAATGTGAAACAAAGTTAGGGACAGGGGATAACAGAAAAGTCGTTCGTTGGGCAAATTCAGGAATACAGGAGAAGGGAGAGTCGGGTTTGCTGAGCCAGATTCTGGAACCCTGAAGGTCAGAACCAGGGTGGCTGAGAGGAGGAGGGTAAGCTGGAGGCATAGGTCCCAGATAGAAAAGAAAGTCCCTGAGAGTTAAATTCTTGGCTGCACCTGGTGGTGTTTAATGTGCTGACTTGGAGGTCGCGCCCTCAGGGCCCAGACCACCTGTTTCTTCTTTCCTCACTGTAGTGTCGTAATTCTTCCTGAATGATTGGATGAATGGGGGAGGGGGACCATTAATTAAGTTTACAACATGACAACACTGTGTTAAGCAGTGGGGTCCAAATGCAAAGGGGGAGGACTCTACATGCTAATGAAGCAGAGGTCACTTTGGTCCAGAACTTCGTAGTGAGGGCGAGTGGAGGTTAAGGAAATTGATGGACATAACCAGTCTAGTTACAATAAGAGTAGATTGGATCATGATTCTGGTACTGGAATTGGGAGGACAAAGTGCTAGTTAGCAAAGCTCTTACTGATGCTGTGGAGAGGCCAGAGAGGAGGGAGCCATATTGCACACGCACACACACACACACACACACACGCACGTACGCATGCACACATTGCCCCTTGCCCTATCCCAATCCTAATCAGTTTTGGTCCTGTCTCTTCTGGAACCCTGCTTTTATTCCAGCCCTCTGTGATCTCTGCACCCTCTGTAGTTATAGCATTTATGATAGCCTTTGATCAGGGTCATTCTCATAGTTCTTCCCAGTCAGAGTGGAAGCTCCCCAAAGGGATGGTGCTGCAGGGCTCTGGTCTTGGCCCTCTTCCGTTTGACATTTTAATCTATGATTTGGATGAGGCATTGTAGTATAATGAAAAGAACACCAGGAGAGACCTAGTTCTGAATCCTTCCTTGAACGCTTGTTAGCAGTGTGACCAGTAAAATCATTTAATCACACTGAGCCTTGATTGCTTCATCTGTAAAATGGACATAGCAACAGTAATGGTAATATTAATAGGAACTCAGTATTATAAAGGGTCAAATGAGATACCGTATGTAACATGCTTAACAAACCTTTAAACCTATATGAATGTCAACTATTATTGGTACTGTTGTTATAGCATAAATAGTATGCCTGTTGGTTTGGGGATATGCATAGTTGACATTTGAATCAGGGGTGGAGAACCTGTAGCCTCAAGGCCACATGTGGCCCTCTAGGTCCTCAAGTGTGGCCCTTTGACTGCATCCAAACTTCACAGAACAAATCCCCTTAATAAAAGGATTTGTTCTGTAAAACTCGGACTCAGTCAAAAGGCTGCACCTGAGGACCTAGAAGGCCATATGTAGCCTTGAGGCTTTGGATGATAGCATCAGGATCCCAAAAAACCAACACGGCAACAGTGATGGATGGGATCTAATAAAAATCTTTGGTTCCCCCCCCTCCCCCCCCCCGCCAAAAAAAGGCATCTGAACAAGTTAGGGACATGCAGGAAGGTGATAATGTGGCTTTAATCCGCTAGGCTTGACAACAATTCAGGTTAAAAAAAAGACTTACAGGACCTCTTAATTAACTGTTCAAAACAAGTTATTAATGTATAAATCCTATACCAAAACCTGAAGTAGTATAGGAGAAACTGAGTATATCATTTTTAAAAAAAAAATTAAAACAACTACCATGTACCATATACCATATACCTTTTTTGATGTAAGATGAGAGAAGAAGCAGGCACAATGGATGGAAGCTGTGGAGGCACCAGTTTAGACAGACAGAAAGGTGGGAGAAATCCCTGTAACAACTAGAGTTGTTCAGAAATGGTGCCTGGGCTGCCTCAGGTGGCATTGAGGTCTCTCCCATTTTACATCAGTAAAGTAAAGGTGAGATGACCTCTTAGGTCTGTTGTAGAGGGGGATTCCCATTTCAAGCTCTGGACTGGGTAACGCCTGAGCTCTCTTCCAAGTAGCATCTTCAGATCTAGACATGGAAGGAGACTTAGCAGGGCATCTACAAAACAAACAGTTGAGTTGGGATTCGAACTCTCTTCCTCCGTTTACTAACCCACTGTGTACTGGAAGTTTCTCTGGTTTATTTTGTATTTCCTCCCATGGCTTCTGAAATACTAAGGGAAAGAGGTACTTAATAAGTAATTACTGGAAATTATTTTTGCTTTTAGCATACATGATTTTAGAATACATTTTACATTCTTAAGTGTGATTTAAAAAATGTATTCTTAGGATAGAAATAGACATGACAAAATGTATTTCTCATTTTATGATCAAAGTCATTGGGAAAAAAAATAATTTGATTTACAACCAGCCTTTCTGGAACATATTGTTCTATCAAGAAAGTTATTTATATTAGAAATGTAATAATAACTAATAAAAATATTTTGTTCGAATGGATGTTTGCTTCAGCATTTTCCTGCATTTGAATTCTGACTATCCAATCTAGATTTCATGTACTTCACTTCCTTACAAAACCTCCATGATCATTCTGCTTTTACTGAGAAAATGGGTGCTTGTAATTGGTTCTTTCTATAATATTATTTGAGTTGATTTTGTTAGCAAATATGTCTCGTTTCCTGGCCCCATGTACCTTCTCACTCTACAAATCATTCCCCATCTCCAGAGTTAAATGCTTCCCTTAATTTAGCATAAGGCTGCTTTGGTTTCTCAGCAGCTGTTTTTGTTTTTACAAGAATTTTTTTCTCCCTATGGCTTCATTAGCTTTTAAGGTTATCGCCACCATTAGTTTAGTTTAATTACGGTAACTCTTTTTTAATCTATTTGAAATTCCTTTTATAAAAACATCAGTTCATTGCAGAGATTAGTTTTTATTTGTGATTAAAAATAGAATCAGGGATTGAAAAATAAGTGGCCAGTTCTTTAAAAAATATATTCAAATGCCGAAACTTGTTGTCTCAGGGTTTATGATTTATTCTACAAGAGGGCAGCATGGTGTATAGTGAGTGGACTTCGAGTCAGAATTTGAATCGTGCTCCTCAGATTTGGGGACTGTGAGCAAATCATTTAACCAACTACTTGGGCCCTTCATTTCCTCACCTCTGTGATGGGGATAGCAACACTTCCTCCCTTTCTTCCTAGAATTGTTGTGAAGAGTGAACTTTGTTCACCTTAAAACCCTATAGGAATATGAATTATGTTCTCATTCAGGTTTGATTTTTGTTATATTAGCTTGGTTGTTCTTTGTTTTGTTCATGTTTCTTTGGAGGGGGAAAGCAGGGCATGTGGGGTTAAGTGACTTGCCTGAGGTCACACAGATAGTGTGTCAAGTTTCTGAGGCCGGATTTGAACTCAGGTCCTCCTACTTCTAGGGGCAGTGCTCCACTCACCTAGCTGCCCCAGTTTGGTTGTTCTTGACAGAAAACATTGGCCCTTCTGTCTTTTTTTTTGTTTTTGTTTTTTTGGTTAAGTGACTTGCCCAAGGTCACACAGCTAGTAAGTGTGTCAAATGTCTGAGGCCATGTTTGAACTCAGAACCTCCTGACTTGAGGGCCGGTGCTCTACTCACTGCGCCACCTAGCAGGCCCATGTCTTTAAAACTCCCTACCGTTAACTGTGGATTTCTATAAATATTGAGGAGGAGATTTTTAAATTTTGACCATACCCATGATTTTATTGGTCTAGGGAGCTTCCAGTAAAGAAACTCCCTCCACCAATGCCAACAAATACTTCTCCACAACCCTAGATTTGCCTGTGATCCTGACTCCCTAGATTGACTAAAGTGATTTGCCCAAGACAGCACAGTCAGTAATTATCCTATGTAGAAGCCGAACTCAAATTTTCCTAATTCTCAGGCTACCTCTCTATATAAAATGCGACTTTACCTCGCACACTGAAAAAAATTAAACTCATTTATACACAAGTAGTTAATTCAAATTTTTTTTTCTGCCAACATCTATTGAATTTGAGATTGGCATTCCAACAGGAGCACCTCTCCTGTTTTATTTGTATTCACAAGAAAACCGATTTTGTTGCTTACACTTTATTTTTCCTTATTCTTTTTTAATTTAATTTTTTTATTTTTAGCATTTTTTTTTAAATTTTGAGTTCCAAATTCTTTACCCTTCCCTCCCTTTGAAAAGGCAAGCAGCATGATATCAATTATACATGCAAAGCCATGCAAAACATATTTCCATATTAGCCATGTTGAAAAAAAAAGGCAAGAAAAGTAAAGAAAGTGAAAAAAGAATGCTTCAGTCTTCTCTCAGAGTTCATCAGTTCTCTCCCTGGAGGTGCGTGGCAGTTTTCATCACGGGTCTTTTGCAATTGTCTCGGTTCGTCATCTTGATCAGAGTAGCCAAATCTTTCGGCTTCATTACAATATTACTGTGGTTGTTGAGTGTTCTCCTGGTTTTGCTCATTTCCTTAAGCAGGATAGCTTTACTCAGCGGTGTTCATATTTCAATTCCAGGTGCTCATCAAAGTGATAGATACAAATGACCACCGTCCTCAGTTTTCTAAGTCGAAATATGAAGTCCTCATTCCAGAAGACACAGTGCCCGACACAGAGATTTTGCAAATCAGCGCTACTGACAAGGATGAAAAAAACAAATTGATCTATACTTTGCAGAGTAGTACTGACCCCCTGAGCCTCAAGAAATTCCGCCTTGATCCTGCAACTGGCTCACTTTATACAACAGACAAGCTCGATCACGAGGCTTCTCACCAGCACATCCTTACTGTGATGGTGAGTCTTCATATTCTTTCTCCCATCCCCGGTACAGAAGTGTCTGTTATTATGACACCCCTAACAACTTTGATAACGTTATGCTGATTATTTTAGGTGCGAGACCAAGATGTACCCGTCAAGCGCAGCTTTGCCAGAGTGATCGTCAACGTCAGTGACATGAATGACCATGCCCCTTGGTTCACCAGCTCCTCCTACCAAGGGCGGGTTTATGAGTCAGCGGCGGTGGGATCTGTTGTGTTACAGGTTACAGCCCTAGACAAGGATAAAGGAGAAAATGCCGAAGTTTTGTATTCTATTGAATCAGGTATGTTTACGCTGACCTAAAGATTTTTGTTGCGCTTAAGTCTATCGGGCTCTTATTCCTCTTTACACCTTACATCTTCTAAATTCGCTGCCAAGCGTTTAAATTGCAGATCTACATTTATCCTTACTACAGATTGAACCCATTTTTATTAGCCTACTTCATCTCTACCTCTCAAGGAAAGTTTGTTTCTTGTTTTCTTAACCCTTTCAGAAGAAAAACTAAGGCAAAAATCTGGACTCTTTAACATATAATTTTCCCTTTGGGGGTATTAAATGTGGATATAGCAGGAGATTTGTCTAACAAAGGGTTTTGAGATTGATATCATGCTATTTCCTCCATGCCTAGATCTCCCAGAAACCATCAGGGTCTGAATATCACTAGGAATTACATGGTGATAAGGCCGATTAGACTGTGAGGGACTGTCTTTTGCCTTTTGTTGTATCCCCAGCACTTGGCACAGTGTGTGGCACATAATAGGTGCTTAATTAACATTTTTGATTGACCAGGAAAAGGAGCGTGATCAGGATGGAAATTCCTTGGCACAGCAAATCAGGTGGATCCACAAGCAAGTCCAGGAAAGGCAAGAAGGCAGTAGAATATACTGTGGGGCTAGTTCAGGCAGGGAGTGAAGTCCGGTGATATTGGCTGTGCAAGGAGGAGCAAATAGGA
Organism: Phalanger gymnotis; assembly: GCA_028646595.1. Taxonomy (NCBI): domain Eukaryota; kingdom Metazoa; phylum Chordata; class Mammalia; order Diprotodontia; family Phalangeridae; genus Phalanger; species Phalanger gymnotis. Next base: position 267,965,611 of record CM053623.1, on the reverse strand, counting down.
TGGTGCTGTGTGTTCATGTGGGTAAGGAGTTTGGAGTCTGGAAGGTCAGAGAGGCTGCTGAGAAAGGCTAGTGACCACTAATGCCCCTAGGGAAGAGTGTATTCTCTCTGCCTGCTGGGGATGGATGGTCCAGGGCCACTGATTTTCTGGTAATAATAATAGACACTTAGACAAAGTATTCCAAATGTCTCAGTGCAGCTTTAAGCTTTTAGTGGCTTGAAGTCTTTGAAAAGGCATCTGGCATACCTGATAGTGAGCTGCCTGCAGAGTCAAGAAGTCTTGGGTTCAAATCGTGCCCCAGACATACACTGACTGGGTGGTCCTGGGCAAGTAACCTGCCCTCTCAGCGCCTCAGGTAACTAAGACATTAAATAATAGAGCATAATTGGTAGAGGGCATTAAGTTTGTTACATTTATGCAATCATAGACCCAGCTCCGTCCTATATTGCTTTAAGCATTGCAAAGCCCTCTAAAGTTATTGTCTTATTTGAAACCCAATAATGGGACTGTGGCTGCAATTTTTACTAAAGTCAATATATTGTAAAGAGTTATTTAACTGTTTTATTGTTACACGGTGATTATGATGTTTATTTAAAACCTAGGAGATTAGAGAATTTTACATTCATCTGTTTATTTGCTGAGAGAAAGAGAGAGAGAGAGAGAGGAAAAAAAAAAAGAATGAATGAAAGAGAAAGAAAGAAGAAAGATGATTAAACGCCTGTGGAAGAAGAGTTTTTTTTTTTTTCAGTTTCTTAAAAAAAAAATTTAATAAAATGGTTCAAGGGCTCAGAGCCTCCTTAGCCACACTGGCATTAGGAGTTCAGGGTATTACTTGCAGGTGAATCTGCTTCTACTTTGAGGCAGAGACAGAGATGATGGGTTTACCTAGCCACAATTAATAGGATAAAATCCACACAATTTAGGGCTCATTAGAGATTGCTTTTGAATTTCTGTATTCATGCTAAGTCCAACTTCCCAAGTACTATGAGGAGATGCAGAAAAGTATTAAGAAAACATCCTTTTCTTGGGCAATTTGTTTCTCTCAGTTAACACCAGATGGTTACTTTATTATTTTTTTTTTTGGAGGGGGGGAGTCAGGGCAGTTAGGGTTAAGTGACTTGTCCAAGGCCACACAGCTAGTAAGTGTGTCAAGTGTCTGAGGCCAGATTTGAACTCAGATCCTCCTGATTCCAGGACTGGTGCTCTATTCACTGCTCCTTCTAGCTGCCCCAGCTAGTTTATTTATACTCATTTTGGAACTTGTGAAGAAGAGAGTTCCTCCTCCCTAATCAGTCTCCCATTTACAATGATGGTGTAATATTAGGATCCCTTTTTCTGTGCATTCCTTCTAAGTCACACTTGTCTATATTTTGTATTTATTCTAGGCCTAAGAAATTTAAGTAAATGGGAGTCAGGGATCATAACAAGATCTTTATCTTTATTAATTTGGGGGGGGGGCTGAGGGGTTTTATTACTTAATCTATTTAAAGACCAGTTCTTGTTTATATTCTCAGACACTCAAAATAGAAGCCATTACTCCCAAGAAGGGTGATAGTGGTGCCCTCAATGGAACTTTTAAAATTTATTGTACTTTAGAATCAGTACCTTTGAGTTAAGGCAAGTTGGCCTCAGCCTTCCAGAAATGTAGCACCTAGACCAAAGTCTAGGACCAGCATTCCTCTGGTGCATTCCTTAGCATTCCAGTAGAATAATTTGGACACAAACACAAACAGACTGAATTTTTGTAGGAGTAAATGTTAAACTTTTCCTTGGCTTTGTTTTTGCATAATTGTTAACAACTGGGAGGTTCAAATGTGATGGTCGGTGCCGAAACATATGGCAAGCACATTCTTTAGATGTTTGCAATGGCTGATAGGATTAGTAATATGGTATTCTAAGACTGGAACTGTGTCCAAAGTCACAGTTAATAGAAAAAGATAATAAATCAACAACCTACTCATGCATAATTTGAACATCTTTTTAGAAAAAGCCATTGTTATAGATTTGATAATATAAAAGTTATTTTCATAGGCCTACACAGTTACTTTCTAGGAAGCAGCTGCTATTTAAATTGTAGCTCAAATTTTAGTATGGATCTGTTGGCATTGTTTGTATGGTAAAATCTGTTCTATTCCATTCACATAAAGGATTTATTCATAACCACCCACTTCTGATACACATCTTGTGGCACTCATTAGTTTTCAGAAGATAAGTCTTAATAATAATAGTTGGCATTTATTTAGCACTCTAAGTTTTGCAAAGAATTTTACATACATGATCTCATTACATTTATGCTCATTACACAGAGGAAAAAACTAGGCTGAGAGGGGTTGTGCAGATGTGCCAATATGTCACATAATTAGCATCACAAGAGGTTTTGAATCTGGGTCTGTCTTGGTCCCAGCATGTTTTTCAATAAATCACACTATTTCTCATCAAGGATGTGATCTTTGTGTTTTGAAAAGATGACAGTAGAAGGGCTACATGTTTGAACTAATTCAAGGGTAATCATAGGGTCATAGACCTAGAACTGGAAGAAATCTTAGAGTCCATTTCCAGGAAACCTTAA
>CM053623.1:267897899-267962542 GCA_028646595.1 Phalanger gymnotis | reverse complement strand
AGAGGTTTTGAATCTGGGTCTGTCTTGGTCCCAGCATGTTTTTCAATAAATCACACTATTTCTCATCAAGGATGTGATCTTTGTGTTTTGAAAAGATGACAGTAGAAGGGCTACATGTTTGAACTAATTCAAGGGTAATCATAGGGTCATAGACCTAGAACTGGAAGAAATCTTAGAGTCCATTTCCAGGAAACCTTAATATTTTTTGTGTCCTGGACACCTTTGGCAGTTTGGTGAAACCCGTGGACCCCTTCTCAGAACAAGATTTTTAAATGCATAATGTAAAATATAGAGAATTACAAAGGAAACCAATTACATTGAAATAATTATCATTTTTTTTAAAACAAGTTCACGGATCCAAGGTTAAGCATCCCTAATCTAGTCTAACCTCATTTCATAGTAGAGAAAATTGCCCAAGTGACTTTCCAGAATCACACTTATAATATTCAACTATAGTGCGTATTATTTGAACTCAGGTCCGACATTTTCCTGACTAGTTGAATTTTCACTGGAGACATGTAAAAATAACTTTTCTCCTGTGATTGATTTTGTTTGTTTTGTTCAAATAAGATAGATTTTGTTTAGGTCAATACTTTAGAACTATTTTCAATTTCATTATTGTCACATCTTTGCAGCATCTTGCCTAGAGTGATATACTATGAATATAACTAAATCTCTCCTTTTTATATCAGGTTTCTTTATGAAAATGTAATTACATTAAATACAATCAAGGTTAGAACATTGCAGTTAACCATATAATCAGTCAGTAAATCAGCACATTTATTGAGTGTTTGCTACATTCCTAGCACTAGGAGGGAGGTGTGAGGATGTTCTGAATACGATGGGCAGATTAAATTTAGATAAGCATTCTATCTTAAATTGTTGGGTCATAGAATCTATTCCTTCAAACTCCCATGACTAAAGTGTATTCAATGGTGTTAAAGATAATAAAATACAACTTTATATAGAGAATAGTAAAGTTAACTTGTTATCCTAAGAAGTTCTGTGTTATAAATAGGCAAAGTAATGGTTTAGATTAATTATTGAATAGCTTGGTACTGGATTTGGGAAAGTAGGGATAATTTAGATAGAATACTTCCTAATCACTGGTAGTCACCAGCAACAGAATATTGAACTCGATTGGCCCTCATTTTGGCCCAGTATAGTATTTTCTATGTTATGTTATGTTAGTAATTTATGGAGAAAGTATTAAAAGTATGTCTGATGTTTTAAAATGAATTTTGAGTAGATTTTTTATGGATTAAAAATAAAGCAAGAAAACTCTTCCTTTCCAATATTGAATGCTTTCCATATTCCTCTGTCAATTTTGTTTTTAAATATGTATTTCATATACCTTTGTCTCTGCTTGTCTTATCTTTTCAATTCCTTATTCTTTGTTCCATCAGACTGTGAACTTCTTGAGAGTGAGTGGAAATGTTTTTTTTTGTTTTTTGGGGTTTTTTTGCCTTTCTTTGTATCCCCAGCACTTAGCACAGGGCCTAACACATAGTAGGTGCTCACAAAATGCTTGTTGACTGAGTGATCTTTGCCCCTTGTTCTCTAAGATATACGTGTAATAAAACTTGTTTTTTTGGTTTTTTTTTTTTGCAGGGAATATTGGGAATTCCTTTACTATCGATCCTATCTTAGGTTCTATAAAGACTGCCAAAGAGCTTGACCAGAGTAACCAAGGAGAATATGATTTGATGGTGAAAGCTACAGACAAAGGGAATCCTCCAATGAGTGAAATGACTTCTGTGCGCATCTTTGTCACCATCTCTGATAATGCCATCCCCAGGTTTACCTCCAAAGAATACTCTGCTGAAATTAGTGAAACTGCTTCCATTGGTAGCTTTATTGGGATAGTCAGTGCACACAGTCAGTCTTCTGTGGTGTATGAAATAAAAGATGGAAACATAGGTGATGCATTTGATATCAACCCTAACTCAGGAGTTATCATTACTCAAAAAACTCTGGATTTTGAAACTCTGCCTTTATACACCCTGATAGTACAAGGAACGAACATGGCTGGTTTGTCTGCTAATACGACAGTTTGGGTGCATCTTCAGGATGAGAATGACAATGTGCCAGTCTTTATGCAGGCAGAATACACAGGACTCATCAGTGAATCAGCTTCAATCAATAGTGTGGTCTTAACAGACAAAAATGTTCCATTAGTCATTCGAGCTATGGATGCTGATAAGGAATCAAATGCTTTGCTTGTTTATCAGATTGTTGAGTCTTCTGCCCACAGATATTTTGCCATTGACTCAAGCACTGGTGCCATTCGAACCGTATTCAGTTTGGATTACGAGGAAGCACGCATTTTCCAATTTACTGTGCAAGTTCATGACATGGGAACTCCACGTTTATTTGCAGAGTATGCAGCCAATGTGACGATACATGTAATTGACATTAATGATTGCCCTCCTGTATTCTCCAAAACGTTGTATGAAACATCTGTTTTGGTGCCAACATACAAAGGAGTAAAAGTCATCACAGTAAATGCTACAGATGCCGATTCAGTTGCTTTTTCACAGTTAATGTATTCCATTCCTGAAGGCAACATCGGTGAGAAGTTTCTAATCGATCCTAAGACTGGTACCATAACCGTACAAAACACCACCCAGTTAAGAAGTAGATATGAGTTGACAGTCAGGGCTTCTGATGGCAGGTTTACAAGCCACACCTCTGTAAAAATCAATGTGAAAGAAAGCAAAGAAAGTCAGCTAAAGTTTACCCAGAACCCCTACTCTGCAACAGTGAAGGAGAATTCCACAGAGGCCAGAACCATCGCTGTTATTACTGCCATTGGGAATCAAATAAATAAGCCTTTGTTTTATCATATCCTCAACCCCGACAGCAGATTTAAAATAAGCCACACATCAGGCGTGCTCTCAACCACTGGCATACCATTTGATCGTGAGCAGCAAGAGGCCTTTGATGTGGTTGTAGAAGTGACAGAAGAACATAAGCCCTCGGTGGTGGCACACGCTGTGGTAAAAGTCATCATAGAAGACCAAAATGATAACGCACCCGTGTTCGTCAACCTTCCCTATTATGCTGTTGTCAAAATTGATGCTGAGGTGGGCCATGTCATCCGCTGTGTGACTGCTGTCGACAAAGATATCGGCAGAAATGGGGAAGTGCACTATTACCTTAAGGGACATCATGAGCACTTCCAAATTGGACCTTCCGGTGAAATCTCCTTGAAAAAGAAATTTGAGCCAGATACCTTAAATAAGGAATATCTCATCACCATAGTGGCCAAAGACGGCGGTGACCCAGCTTTCTCTGCTGAAGTCATTGTGCCAATTACAGTTATGAACAAAGCCATGCCTGTTTTTGAAAAGGCTTTCTATAGCGCTGAGATCCCTGAGAATATCCAGGTCCATAGTCCAGTTGTCCATGTGCAAGCCAACAGTCCAGAAGGGCTTAAGGTCTTTTACAGCATTACAGATGGAGATCCGTTTAGTCAGTTTACTATCAACTTCAATACTGGAGTTATAAATGTCATAGCTCCTTTGGATTTTGAATCTCACCCTGCATATAAATTAAGCATCCGAGCAACCGACTCCTTGACTGGAGTTCACGCTGAGGTGTTTGTTGACATAATAGTTGAGGATGTCAACGATAACCCTCCTGTCTTTGCCCAGCAGTCATATGCCACAACCCTGTCTGAGGCAGCCGTGATTGGAATGTCTGTTGTTCAAGTTCGGGCTACAGATTCAGATTCTGCACCCAACAGGGGGATTTCTTATCATTTGTTTGGGAACCATAGCAAGAGTCCTGACCATTTCCACATAGATAGTAGCAGCGGCCTCATTTCATTGGTGAGAAGCCTAGACTATGAAGAGACCCAGCAGCATAAGCTGTTGGTAAGGGCTATTGATAGCGGCATGCCCCCACTGAGTAGTGACGTGATCGTGACAGTGGATGTCACTGACCTCAATGATAACCCGCCGTTATTTGACCAGCTCCTCTATGAAGCTAAAATAAGTGAGCAAGCCCCCCATGGACATTTTGTGACCTGTGTAAAAGCCCATGATGCAGATAGTTCAGACATTGACAAGCTAGAATACTCCATTCTGTCAGGTAATGAGCATAAGAATTTTGCAATTGACAGCAAGACAGGCATAATCACCCTTTCAAACCTGCGCCGACAGATGTTAAAGCCATTTTACAATATTAATGTTTCTGTGTCTGATGGCGTCTTCAGGAGTTCAGCCCATGTTGAGATTATTGTAATCCAAGCCAATTTACATAGCCCCATTTTCATGCAAAATGAATATGAAGTAGAACTGGCTGAAAATGCCCCTTTGCAGACCCTGGTGATTGAAGTCAAAGCAACTGATGAGGATTCTGGAATTTACGGCCAAATTACTTACCACATTGTAAATGACTTTGCCAAAGACAGATTTTACACAAATGAGAGGGGACAGATATTTACCTCTGAAAAGCTTGACCGTGAAACTGCGGGAGAAAAGGTAATTGCAGTTCGACTGATGGCCAAGGATACTGGAGGAAAGGTTGCGTTCTGCACCGTCAATGTGATCCTTACGGATGATAATGATAACGCTCCTCAATTCCGGGCAACCAAGTATAAAGTGAACATTGGCTCTGATGCCCCAAAAGGCACATCTGTTGTAAAAGTGCTTGCATCAGATGCTGATGAGGGATCCAATGCAGACATCACATATTCCATAGAAGCAGATTCTGAAAGTGTCCAGGAGAATTTGGAAATCAACAAACTATTTGGGATAATTACAACAAAAGAAAGTCTGGTTGGCTTAGAAAATGAAGTTTTCACTTTCTTTGTGAGAGCAGTGGATGGTGGGTCTCCCCCGAAAGAATCTGTTGTTCCAGTTTATGTGAAAATCCTCCCACCAGAAACCCCCCTTCCCAAATTTTCGGAGCCTTTTTATACTTATACAGTCTCAGAAGACCTGCCTATTGGAACTGAAATAGATATTATCAGAGTAGATTATAGTCAGCCTGTGTTATATAGCTTAACCAAAGGAAATACGCCTGAGAGCAATGGGGCTGAGTTCTTTGTCATTGACAAACACAGTGGGAAATTGAAACTAGAAAAGAGTCTTGATCACGAGACTACAAAATGGTACCAGTTTTCGGTGGTAGCCCAAAGCACCCATGAAGACTCTGAAGTTCTGTCTTCCGTAGACATTAGCATTCAGGTGAAAGATGCTAATGATAACAGTCCAGTGTTGGAGTCCAATCCGTATGAAGCATTTATTGTTGAAAACCTACCAGGGGGAAGTAAAGTCATCCAAGTCAAGGCGACTGATCTCGATTCAGGAACCAATGGCCAAGTCCTATATAGTTTAGATCAGTCACAAGGCTTGGATGTCATTGAATCTTTTGCTATAGATATGGAAACTGGATGGATTACAACTCTTAAGGAACTCGATCATGAAAAGAGAGACAAATACCGCATCACCGTGGTTGCATCTGATTATGGGGAGAAGGTTCAACTGTCTTCCACAGCAGTTGTGGAAGTTTCTGTAACTGATGTGAATGACAACCCTCCACGCTTCACTGCAGAGATTTACAAAGGGACTGTGAGTGAAGATGACCCACCTGGGGGTGTAATTGCTATACTGAGCACCACGGATGCTGATACCGAAGAGATTAATAGACAAGTGACTTACTATATAACAGGTAAGAAAAAAAAGGAACAATTGTTTAATAGATATAGTCACATTTTACAAAGCTAGTGAATCACAGTTTTCAGGAATCAGAAATTCTGGAGAAACAAATTATATGTAAATGGGCAATGAAGAAAGGGTTTTAGTTGTAAAATGCAGTACAGATAGTTGGAAAGAACACCTTTTAAATTCTATTTCAGTTTCTATTATGGTATTTTTATTGCCTGTACAGGACTCAAATTTGTTTTATTAGATTGCGTTTCATTTTTTTATTACTCCCTACATTTCAATGAAACATATACTTATCCTGTAATAAATGATATGATGATTTTTAATAGCAAAACTGCAGATGGATGGCAGCTTAAATGAATCTTTGGTAGTATTTGTACTTCCATTTTGAGTACTGTAGTGCATATTAAAAGCATTGCTTTAATGTGTGCCCCCAGCACCTAGCAGAGTTTCTGATGAGTAATAGGCACTTAAATAAATGCATGTCAATCGATTAATGCTGCTTTTATTTTTTTGACACTAAAGTAAAAAAAAAAACTTATGTTTTCATTTACAAAAATATCTTCAGCTCTTTTTAAACAAAACAGACTAAGTACCTTCTGTATAATTAATTTTATGTGTTATTTCATCTAATTTGACAATATAATTCCCCCCTCCACAATATAGGAGGAGATCCATTAGGACAATTTGCAGTTGAAAATATACAAAATGAATGGAAAGTCTATGTGAAGAAACCTCTAGATAGGGAGAAAAAAGACAGCTACCTTCTTACCATCACTGCAACAGATGGCACTTTTTCTTCAAAAGCCATAGTGGAAGTGAAAGTTCTTGATGCAAATGACAACAGCCCTATTTGTGAAAAGGTATGAAATTTACCCAGTAGATTCATTCAGTATCTATATAAAAGTTAATTTTATGCTTAATCTTTGAATTAGTCATGTATGAAGAAGCAGGAGAGTCTTATAATGTGCTGACCCTTCCAAATAAATAGTTGGTTCTTCTTCCTATTATACTCAAAGATGAATTAAATCCATTTAGTAAAATTTCATTGGATGGTTTATCTGAGAAGATAATGTCATGCCTGTTTGCCATCTTAAGTTTTGAGCACTGGGTTCTGGGCCTGGCTTCCTAAAGAGTTAATGATTTGCCCTCAGGCATATCTTCCATGGACATCCTCCATTTTTGCAGTACATCATGGAATGGAAGTGAGCCTGGGTTCTTGAAGTCTTCACTAGTGTAGTATCAGCTCTGGTAGGTCTTTAAGGGAAATAGGCTTCAGTCTGAGTCATTAAGATAGATGCTGTGCCTCTCCTCTGTAGACCACCCCAGCTGAGATGTTTTCCACCTAAAGGTTCACTGCTTGGAGAATTCTTTTTCATCCCAGGAATGTGGGAAGACCAATGAGCTTAAGTGGTAGAAGGATTAGAACCTTTGTTGGTGGAGAGACTATGTACCCGTCCTTGGTGAAAACGTGACCTTTTCAACGTATTATAGAACTAAATTTAGCACTTAATTTAGCAGATTTTATCACAAATTTTTTTTTTTTTAAATTTCATTTCAGTAGAGAAGGTAGACATCACATGTAGGGTAGGAGCAGAAGATGCTTCAGAACGACAAGTATAACACGTTCTTTGGCTTTGAAAAATGGTTATCACCATGCCAGAGCATTAAGGATCTTGGAGATCATCTAATTCAATCCCCTGATTTTACAGAGAAGGAGTCTTAGTCCCAGAGAATGGAAATAGCATGTGCTAACAGGGGTGGGGAACCTGCAGCCTAGAGGTCACCTGTGGCCTTTTGACTGAGTCCAGGTTTTACAGAACAAATCCTTTTATTAAGAGGATTTGTTCTATGAAGTTTGGAATTAGTTGAAGGGCTGCACTTGAGGACCTAGAGGGCCACATGTGGCCTTGAGACTGCAGGTTCCCCACCCTTGCCCTAAGATCAAGCCATTATTTTCTGGTAATGTTAGAACCCAGCACCCCAAACTGGCGATGGATGCCAGAGACCACGACTGTATTTGATCTTATGAACCATGCAGCAGAGGTTTACTAAGTATATTTAATTTATCTGTGTGAAGGAGAATCAAGTAAAGCAAGAAATCATTTGGCAACGTCACAACATGTAAAAAAAATCTTTATGTATTTCATCATCATTGCTGCTCAGCACTTCAAATTAATTCAGCAGAAATTGAGTCCTTGTTGTGGGCAGGGCATTGCCGAATGTTGCTGTATTACAAGGTAGTAAGAGAGTCCTGGGCCTGGAGAGCTTAAATCCATTCTCAGACGCTTACTACCTGTGTGATGCTGGCCGAGTCACTTAATCACTATTTGCCTCAGTTTCTTCATCTATAAAATTGGGATAATAGTAGTACCTATCTCCCAGGGTTGTTGTGGGCATCAGATGAGATTAAATTCATAAAAGGCTTAGCATAGTCCCTGGCACATAGTAATTACTTAATAAATTGCTTGTTTCCTTCTTTTTTTTCCTCCTTTTCCCTCAGTTTTCCCTGCAATGTTTTGTCTGGATCTTCTGCTCTATTTCCACTGTTACTTTTGTAGTAATTATTTCTGTCCAGGGTATGTCCCACCCCTACCCAAGAGTGTTGTAAGTTCTTTAAGAATAGTGACCCACCCGGCTGTGTTTCATCTTAGCATACCAAATGTCTAGCATAGTGAGTGCCTAGCCCTAGTACATTATTACATGTAATAGGTGCTTAACAAATGATGGCTGAGTTAAAATTGAACTAAATTAAAGCCAGCCCTTCCTGATGGGCATTGTAGAAGAGATAGGTTTAAAAGTCCACCTATGTGTGACTATAGCAAGTCATGAGATCACCCATTTGGAGTGGGAAAGGACCTAAGAATTCCTCTAGTTCAACCCCTTTCCTTTTATAGATTAGGAAAACGAGGCCTAAAGAGTTTAAGTGACTTCTCTGTGGTCACTCAGGTGGCAGAATTTGGATTCATACCTAGATCCCCTGGTTTGATGCTCTTTCAGTTTCCTCATCATCAAAATGGGGGAGATACAGGAAATAATAATGCTTTTTCTGCATACCTCACCAAGTTCTAATGAAGAAAGCATTTTGATAACCTTGAAGCATTGTGGGAATGTAAATTATCATAACCTAGTTGTTGGAAATGGTGCATAAGTGAAGAAAGATAAATGACAGTGTAAAATGATATAGACCAGGCAATAGTACAAGCCCAGAATTCTATAGGAGTTCAGAGGAAGGAATGATCACAGAGGACCAGGAAACAAAGGGCAGACTTCATAACTGTGAGTGGTCCTTGAGCTGAACCTTGAAGGAAAATGAAGACTTGGACAAGAAAAGCCAAGAAGAAGGGATTCCAGGCATATTGAAGGACATTAGCAAAGATAGGGCAGACATACGTTTGGAGTGTTTGCAGTGATGGATTGACCAGATTTGCTGTAGTTAAGGATTCATGTCAGGGAATGATAAAGAGTCCATGAGTATCAATAAAAGAATTATTTAGCATTGAGGAGAGTCCAGTTGAAGATAGAGTATTCCTATTTGTTGTGGGTCTGGAAATGGGTTTACCTTCCTTTCTCCAACCAGTCTTTACAGCTGGAGCTGAAGCTCCTCAGAACATGGCTGGTAAAAATGACGTAGGTTGGGAATTGGTGCATGAATATGGTAGACAGTAGAAGTGTTGGGATTGAAGGAGTTGACTGGGAGAATAGTATTGGAAGTAGATGATGACAAGGTCTATATTGAGTGAAGCCAGGAGTCTGACAGTCTGGGGGACTAGGAAGAGGTCGAGGAAATAGGGATCAGAAGTAGTGAGTGGGAGAGATTGTAATCCAGGTTGAATGGGGTACACAGAAAAACCAAGGCTTTGTGGAAGGTGCGAATCTGCCACCTAAGATTCTAGACTGTGGGTCTGGGAACAAGCCCTCATATATCAGAAATGAAGAGTTTTCTTTTTTGGTCTGATATTTTCAGCATCTCTTCGCTTTTTTCACATTCAACAGTACTTTAAAGAGCAAAATGTTGAGTATTTGCAAATGTCTTCGTGATGTTATAGAACTGAACTCATAAAAATCTAGACTTTGCATACATATTGTTTATACTATAAACTCTAAAATATCTAGAAGTAATGACTAGTTGTATATATGTACATGACCATAAAAATAAATAAGGTTTTTATGGTTACAAAAATTCAGTATTTATCTACTTTTGTACAGAATGTCATTGGACAAGATAGGCTGCTTAAAATTTCTCTTTAAGATCACTAGAGTAAAGCTAAATGATAAACTGCTTTAATAAATTCGGTTATCCAAAAATTTTTTTGACTAGCACTTGTATTTTCATTATTATGGAGATCTTCTACTTAGGAAACTGCCTCAACCAATGCAAATTGGCATCCAGAGGTGAAGGGGCTTACCCAGGGACACACACTAGAAATATGTGTCAGACATGGGATTTGAACTGAGATCTCCTTGACTATGAAACAGGCTCTCTGTCTCCGACACCATACTGTCTCTTCTCATGCAAAATATATTCTGAAATATAAATGCAAATTTGAACTTCTGGTAAAAACCCATCCTCAGAGCTGTCTAGCTGCTTATTGTGTTTTGTAGTTCCTAATTAGATAAAGTTATCATGTGTGTAATAATGTTTAATTAACTTGCTTAATAGCGTAGAGCAAGAAAAATGTTGAGATTTTGATTTTTAGCAGTTAATCTCTTAGTCATGTGTTATGAACTGTCATTGAAAATGGCTTAGATGTTTCCCTGATAAATATCCCAAATTCATCTTCTCCGCCCCCCCCCCCTTTCAAATGTTTTAGAGTGCCTATTCAGACACGATTCCTGAAGATACTCTTCCTGGGAAACTGATCATGCAGGTCTCTGCTATAGATGCAGATATCCGCTCCAATGCTGAAATTACCTACACGTTGTCTGGTCCTGGTGCAGAAAAATTCAAACTAAATGGAGATACAGGTAAAAAACAAAAAAGATGCTCGGCTACAAATGAACCGCAGCTTCTGACAGAGTCAAATACAAATTAAGTAGGTCATTCTCAGCAATCTTTCCGATAACTGTCTTTCTCTTTTTATGTATTTTTTTTGATGTTACATCAATGACGTTTTTTAAGTCTAATAAAAGAGCCTATGGGAGGGAAAAAAAAAACCACAGTTAAATAACCAAGAAAAATCTCCATGAGGCCATAATTTAAGTTTTCTTTGACTCTGTATCAACTTACTCTTTTTTTCTTTCAACGTAAAAGTCATACGTTAAGTTTGCTTCTTTGGCTCTTTTATTACTGATATTCTGCATTTTTTGGACTTTATTTTCTCTCCTGATACATCAATTAGCTATCATAAACATGTAGTTTGGAATACTCATAATTAAAATAACAAATGGCATTTAATTTGGTCTTTAATTGCTGGCATCTTTGCCCTCTCTCCCAAATTTTGCTCCATTAAGAGTGTCACTAATACTATCCTTGTTAAGTATTTTCTCACAGAACTAAAATCTGGGCTCTATAGTAGAACTCATAATTTCATGAATAGACATGATGTTATAGAGGATGATGGAAAAATCTTCTTCTCAGATTTCAAGTGAGGCTCTTTCTTTAGCGTGTGTTGTTTGTTTTTTAGGTGAATTGAAAACATTTGCTCCCCTGGATCGAGAGCAGCAAGCAGTTTATAATCTTTTAGTCAAGGCTACGGATGGAGGAGGGCGATTCTGCCAGATGAGTGTGGTCTTCACGTTGGAAGATGTCAATGATAATGCCCCAGAATTCTCAGCTGAGCCTTATACCATTACAGTGTTTGAAAACACTGAACCCAAGACGCCGTTGACCAGAGTTCAGGCCACTGATGCAGATGCAGGTAAGTCTCTTAACTTCTCTTTATCTTGCAGGGTTTTTCTGAGGATCAAATAATATAATATTTGTAAAGATCACCTGGCACATAGTAGGTACTGTATAAATACATGTTTCTTCCATTCTTTCCCTTATTGGATCATAACTTGAAGGGACCTTGGAGCTCATTGGTTCCAGTCTCTTCATTTCTCAGGTGAGAAACTAAAGTGGCAAAATGCATTGGACTTGGAGTCTGGAAAATTTGATTCCTGTCTCCAGGTACTAGCTAGCTATCATTGTGGGCAAGTCAAGTCACTGTGCTTTAATTAAGCACCTACTATGGGCCAGGCATTATTCTAGGTCCTTGTGTTACAAATACAAAAATGATAGAGATCACTGCACTTGGGGTGACCTAAGTTTACATCATGGCTTGCCACTTACTAGTTATGTATCTATTAGCGAGTCATTTAATTCCTCTTGAGTTTTGTCATCTGTAAAATGGAGATGATAATGCTTTTGCTATCTACCTCACAGAGCCGTTATGAGGAAAAGTGCTTTGTGATCCTTAAAACGGTATAAAAAAATATAAATTCTCATCATCCTGCTTGGCATCTTGTACCTGAGCTCTAAATGACATGTCAAGTTCTTTGAGAACCTTAAAGCGCTATATAAATGGGAAGTGTTATTATGGAGAATTTAGAGTTTCTTTTATAGGAGAATGACAGGAGCAAATTATTTCTTTTGGTATTTAACAACACCAGACTTTGAGAAGTGTCAAATTTCATGAAGCAAGTTGTAATATCTTTTAAGAACAGTGCTGCAGGGCCTGGCAATTTAATTTCAAAGCATTTTGACACGAAGTTAAAGTTATATGTTTCTTGATCGCGGCAATAAAGTGTCTGAGAATGGCAAAGAGGGCAATTACTCATCAGTGAAATTAGTTAATACTGAATTATTAAGAACGGCTCTGTAGTATGTCTTGGAAATTGACACCCCACTGTACTTCAGATTTCCAAAGAGCCATGCATTTTCTCGTGGTGTTATTTGTAATTCTTAGACAGATCGGGAAAAGTTGGTTAACTTTGACCAGAAAGGCAAAAAGCTATTTTTGAGTGTGTTGTAGTAGTTACAAGTATAATAAACCTAGTTGGTTGGTTGTTGTCCTTTGTTCTCAAAGAGGACCAATTTGACATCACTATGTGATATCACAGTGTGTCCAGCTGTGGCTAATCAGACCATTATGGGCTTGGAATGCTCTACCACAGATGAGGCCCAGATAGACCATGTGAACATTTGGGGTGGATTCTCTAAATTTAGAGAAAATAAGCTGGAGATTTACTTTAATATAAATATTTTCTCCTTGTACTTTAAAAAAAAAAAACTTGGTTTTGCAGTCTTTCAAGTCCCCCACTTTAGACTTTTGAGGAAGAGCTTCTTTTAATAAAGCGTCTTAAAATGTGGAGACATTCCTAATGTGCTTTTATTTTAATGTGCACACAAACACACACATATCTACATATAGATATATAATTATAATTTTTTTATTTTATATTTTTGGCTAGGATTAAATCACAAGATTTCCTACTCATTGGTGAACTCTGCAGATGGGCAGTTCTCTATCGATGAATCATCTGGAATTATCCGATTGGAGAAGCCTTTGGACCGAGAGTTACAGGCTGTGTACAATCTGATTTTGAAAGCTGTAGATCAGGGCGTGCCAAGGAGGCTGACTGCTACCGGCACTGTTGTTGTATCTGTTCTGGATATAAATGATAACCCACCTGTGTTTGAATATCGTGAGTATGGAGCCACAGTGCCTGAGGACATCCTCGTTGGAACAGAGGTTCTGCAGGTGTACGCGGCCTGCCGGGATATTGAAGCCAATGCAGAGATCACTTACGCGATCATTAGTGGCAACGAGCATGGGAAATTCAGCATCGATTCTACAACAGGTATCTTAGCACATGTCACAAAGAGAAACCTTCTATTAGTCCACTAAATAGTTAGCTTCTTATGGGTTGTCCTCTTAAATTACATGGTGCATCATTTTATATATTATATGATTATGTACTTTATAATATTTATACAAATTATACATTTACATATGGTTTTCTTTATTTTTGGAGGAGGGAAAGCAGGGCAATTGGGGTTCAGTGACTTGCCCAAGGTCACAAAACTAAGTAAGTGTCAGGTGTCTGAGGTCGAATTTGAACTCAGGTCCTCCTGACTTCAGGGCTGGTGCTCTACTCACTGTGCCACCTAGCTGCCCCTTATACATTTATATATGAATACACGTGTGTGAGAGAGAGAATCCTAAAGAGATAAGGTACTAAGCTTGTTCATTTTTTATTTTACCTAAGTAGTAGGTGAAAAGGAGTTATAAAAATCCTTTAAAAGTCTTAAATTACATGGATAAAAAGAAAATACATGTCTGGTATATTTGATTTACTTAAAAAAAAAACACAACCCTATGAGAAAATTGTCATTGGAGTTAGAGCATTATATGGTTAGAGTTTTTGCAAAGTTGCTTTTAGTCAGGGCTGGAGAAATAGACTTAATTGAAAACAGTTTCCCTCCTTAGCTATCTGTTTTTCTCCATAGTGAACTCATCTGACAGGTAAATCAGCTCTGCTGGTGACTCATCGGTTTCATTCTCCATAATCTAAGTTTCTATAGCAGACACTAAGTGACTGTTCTTCTAAGTGATATGTTCCTTTATCATTTAAGGCTGCCTTTGAGCATTTGAAATATTCTGAATCATATTTTCTGGTGGGCTGCCAGTTAGGGCAGAGGGCTTAACTGCAGCACACATTAAGATGGGAAGTCTTGAGTTAACCTGCCCTCTGAAAATGTATGTGGTCCTCAGAATGCTGTAAAATGTGACTCTGGTGAAAATTGAATTTCACTACTCCAGCTGTAAGGTCATTCCTTTTAAGTTTAAGAGAATCAGTCAGTCAATAATTAAGTCAGTAATTAAGCACCTTACTATATGCCTGGCGCTGTGCCAGGCAGAGCCAAAAGTACAAGATGACTTATGGTATCTGGAAAAACAATTTCTGTGAAATAAATACAAATATGTACAGAATAGGTAAAACCCAATTTCTTGGGGGACAAGGAAAGATTTCATGTGGGTGGTTAGCCCTTGGCTTGTTTCGTATTTGATCTGAGGATTTAAAACCAAGAGAGACTTTAAGGATCATCTAATCCTTACTTTACAAGTGAGGAAACTGAGTCCTAGAGAAAGTGAGAGTGAAGATTGTTTCATTCTTTGCCATTTGTATCACCAGCACTTGGTCTAGTTGCCTGGCACATAGTAGGACCTTAATAAAAATTTGTTGATTGCTTAACTTGGGTCCTTGGACTCCAAAATTAAGTCTCCTTTCTGTGCACCCCAATGGCTCTATTTCACCCCCTTGTCTTTCATTACATCCTGCCCTGCCCCTCAAGAAATTACTCCTTTCTTTCACTTCACACTATTTTGGGTAAGGGAACCAAAAGACTTCCTGGGCTCAAGACCTCTACATCACCTTGGCTCGTCCTTTTTCATTAGTCCTTCCTTATATCCATTCCTTTCTAACCCCTATCAGTTTCCTTGGGATCATAGATTTAGGGCTGGAAGGGCTTTAGAGATCATCTGAGCCAACCTTCCCTCCCTCCATTCCTACCTCCTTTTTTCTTCCTTTCTCCCTTCCTTTCTTCTTTTCTTTCTCCCTTCCTCTTTCCAAACCTCCATTCCTCTCTTCTTCCTTCTCCCTTTCTTCTTTCCTCTCTCCCTTCTTCTCTTCCTCTATCCCTCCCTTCCTTTCCCCCTTCCTTTCCTTTCAATTCTTTGTTTTTTAAACAAATAAGGAAACTAGAGGCCAGAGAGGTTAGTTGACTGGCTCTTGTTAGTTAACAAATAGTAAGTAATGGAGCCAGATTTTGAACTCAGATTCTTGGACTACAAAATCTAGCTTCAATTCCTCTAGGTAGCCTCTATCCCTTCCTTTCTCCTCCCACTGTTAACTATCCTAGTCCAGGTCTTTCACGACTTCTGTCATAACTGTCATCACTGCTATTCTATCTTCCAGTCTCTCCCTTCTCAAACCTATCCTTTACTGTTTCCTGCATAATCTTTCTAACGCATTGTTCAGATCTCATTACTCCTGCTTTGGGAAACTTCCGTAATTCTTCACTGATAATTAGATAAAGTATCATTCAAGACTCTGCGCTGGGCCCCTGACTTCAGCATGCCTTTTGGGCTTTATTTTACACCGTTGCCTATCAGAAAACGTGAATCTCCACCCCCCCCACCCCCCGCCCAAATGAATTACTTACCATCCTCTAGTCTCCTCCTACCCAGTCTCATCTCCAGGCTTTTGCTTACATCTGCAAAAGAATAAAAGACAAATGAAAAGTTTATTAGGTATTTACTTTGTGCCAAGCACTAGGATAAGTTTTGGAGATGCAAATAGAAAAATGAGACCATCCCTGCCCTCAAGGAGCTCACCCTCTTATTGGAGGAAACAGCACATAAGAAATTCAACTACAGAATTAGGGAGGAAGACCCCAGAGTTCTCAGGGTTCACAGTCAGATAGATGGCAAGCCCCAAGGGTCTTCAAGGCAATATGGCAATGGTCAAGGCTTTGGAAGACGTAGAGAGAGGGCAGATGATGAGGCCTGGAGAGCATCTATGTTTCCCTAAGGATCGTAGCAGTTTGCTGCTCAGGAGACAGTGGGCCTAAGGATCCAGGTGGAAGCAGGGATTCTGGGCTTCCTCCTGCAGAAGATGGAGGAGGGGATTGGGAAGTGGGAAGGGAGGGTCAGTGGTCAACCAGGAGGAGACAAGATGAAAAGGAGCATTGAAAATAAGATTGAGACAGAAGGGTATCCTGTGATGCTTAAGGCCTAAATGGAGGGTGGGTGGCCTGGAGAGAGGGGGACAGAACCCTCATTCCTCCCCCATCTTGAGGCAGGGGACAGGGGAAGAAGGATCCCTCCTAATGGTGGCCTTCTTCCCCCCACCATGGGCCGTGCATGATCTGGCCTCAGGGACAGAGTGGTAGAGGATGAAGGAATGCACCGTTATCCTATCACAGTTTGTTGAAATATTTCTCTTCTTTCAAGGACCAGTTCAGGTACCACCTCTTCTATGAAACCTTTCCTGATTGCTTCAGTCAAAAGTGATTTCTGCATAGAGTTTTATATATAGCCATTTGTCTAAGCCTCTCCCAGGCGTTTATCACGTTCCACTTTGTATTTTAGTTATCTGTGTTGATACTTCATCCTCTCATGTTATCCTCTCCTGCCTCGCTTGAAGGCAAAGTCTATGTCAGTTTGACAGCAAGTGTTTATTAGGCCCTTACATATGTGCCAGGGACTGATTTTACCATTTTATCCTCTGTTCTTTAGCATAATTCTTGCAGATACATGGTACCTAAACAACTTTTTATTGGACCCTGGCATCTCCAGGTTGATTACATGCTACAGCTGAGCTAGCTTTCTTGATTCATTGTTGAATTGAGTTGAGTTTTTAAGAGCCCAGAAAATAATTTAGATGTAATGAAGCAAAAATTACCCTGAAAATAGTGGAGAAAAGTAGGCGGGTAAGAGACAAAGAAGGTCTCTAGAGGAATGTTCATATTTTCAGAATATCGTATTTGGAAATGAAAAATTATATGTACATGGTGAAGAGACTCATTTCTATAAAGAAGATATAAGTGAATGTTTTTGGCTTGTTTAAAAAGTCACAAATTGAGAGATCATCTTAGGAAAATGGTGTCATCACTTAACAACTTAAAAGTATTTCTATTTGTTTCCTTCATAGGAGCTATATTTATTATTGACAGCTTGGATTATGAAAGCTCTCATGAATATTACCTGACCATCGAAGCCACTGATGGAGGCACGCCTTCTCTGAGCGATGTCGCAACGGTGAATGTTAATGTCACAGATATCAACGACAACGCCCCACTGTTCAGCCAGGACACCTATACCGCAGTGATCGGCGAAGATGCAGTTCTTGAACAATCTGTTGTTACTGTATGCATTACGATTTTATTTCCCTCCTTCCTCCATGATTTCATGTGTTTTGTCTTTGCGTGAGATTCCTGTGAGATTATCTTGCTTACAAACCCATATAAGACATTAAAATGTTATCTGTATTAACTGGTATTTGACTATAATTATATAGCTATCTCTTCCACATTGAGGGAGTTAGGGTTGTGGCACCCATGGAAAATCCACATAAAATTTTTTGGTTCTTCATACTAGAGAAGTCTGAATTTTTTCTTTTTCTTTTATCAAGTGTTTACAGCACCTTATTGTAAAATTTGGGTTAAATATTTGGTTATAGGCTTTATGTCATCTGCTGGCCTTCTCATGTTATCTGCAGCTTCCACAAACTACTCCCCATATTCCCATTTAATTTCTCATGCTGACCTGTGATATATCAAAATCATGGTGGAAAAAGCCTCAGTGTGGAAGGGGTAACTGTATATACAAGTGGGATATTGTGTGGTGAGGTAGATAGAGAGCTGGCCTTGGAGACAGGAAGACCTGGGTTTGAGTCTTGCCTCAGACACAGAGTGAACAAATCACCCTCTCGGTGCTCGAGTCACATCCCTGATCTTGGAGACTCTTTAGTCGGAGGGAAGGTGGTGACCACCATGGATAGAAAGCTTTCTGACCTGAGAGTTCCTTCTAAAATGAAAATCATGTGTCTAGAACATATGGACATCCCACGTGTGTGTGTGTGTGTGTGTGTGTGTGTGTGTGTGTGTGTGTGTGTGTGTGTTTGTAGATAAACTATAAATATGTGTGTGTATATGTGTGTGTGTGTATATATGTGTATACACACATGTCTATGTATGTGTATGTATATATATATATGTATATATATAGTGTGTGTGTGTATTTGATGCACTAGGGGAATGCTAACTGTAGTCTTAAGAGGTAGGGGCCTTGGGGAGGTTTTTTTGGCTTTGAGAACACTGTTTCAGACAGCTGCCTTCTCTTCGCATGAGTGTGTTTGCTAGTGGTAAGTCCATCTCAAGAGCAATTCTAAACAAGGTTATGTTATTCTCTAGGTTATGGCAGATGATGCTGATGGACCTTCAAACAGTCACATTCACTATTCAATCATAGATGGCAACCAGGGGAACCCATTTACGATTGATCCTGTAAAAGGAGAAATAAAAGTGACTCAACTCCTAGACCGAGAAATGGTAAGTGAAACCGTTGTTGTTTGTTTGTTGTTGTTGTGTAAATTTTGTGATTGGGCTAAAAGTCAAACAATAATACACTTATTGGGTACCAGCAAGAAACTGTGATTGGGATTGTGAAAAGCTCCAAGAATTGTATACTCTCAGGGGTCTTAGAGTCTAGTTGGGGAGAGAAGTTATCATCACACCAGAAGAAAAGTAACAGTCCCAAGAGTTAAATGAACAGAGACACACACAAGAAATAGTACAAAATAACCCATGGTTTCTTGTCAAATGACTTGTGTAGGTAAGAATACTCCAAGTTGAGAGGAAGGAGAGCTCCCTCTCAGATGGAGTGATCCAGGGAAGCTTCTTAGAGGAGAAGGTGTTTGAGCTAGGAATTCAGGAATGATTTGGATTTAGAAAAGGAACAAATGGATGAGAATATTCTAGTGGTGCAGAATTTTATCAGGTTCCATTTGTAACATCAAGGAAATGATAGTTCTCAGAATCCGTACCTACCTTAGGCCTCTCAGAAGAAAGGTGACAAATTCCAGGTGGGGAATGAGACATCAATTTTCATACAGGGCCAAATGTTTTTTTTTTTTTTTCTACCTTAGCTGTACCAAAGAGGGTTCTATTTCTGGAGGGAAGGAAAAGAAAATCACTGCAGAGTGACAGTGATGATTGAAAACATGGATAAAATATTTCTAAATTATGTCCATGAGATGAGGCAAAGGTCTATGTAGATGCCAGTGGAACGGTGGACTGGAGTGAGATTGTACCATCGCTGGGCTGGAGACCAGTCCTCTCCCATCATTCATTTAAAGGAAAGGTAGATCATCCAGAGAAGAGTCAAGTGACACATCTTCTTCTCCCTTTGGACACTGGGGAAAAGAAGTCTTAACTCTTGGCTCGTTTCCCAGGTAACCTGTCTTAGGAGCCAAGATCACAAGATAGTAACAGACAAAGCCTAAAACTCATGGGGTAAATCAGAAGGAATAATTCTGGGTGAAGTTTAGCCAGAAAGAGTATGAAAAAATACTCTTACCTGTTCCACTGGTGCTTTGCTAGGGCCAGTTGACCGAAAGTAGATGTGAGCCTCAGGGGAAGGAGGATGGGCATTCATTTAACTTCAAGATTCATTGTCTATTAATTTATTCACATTTGTTTTGTTTAATTCACCGTATATCAAGTATTGTTTTCTACTAAAAATTCTAACAGAAAGCATTTTGGCCACATTGGAAATTAATATAGGCATTGTGCGCTTGTCTGAGAACTCCACTAATGTGTGGGAAAATGGGTACCATGTTCCAAATAAATAACTGACAGATGAACTTTTGAAATGGTACTTTTCTAGCCTGGACACTGATGACATTATCAATATATGGGAAAGGAATCATATTCTTGCTAGTCTGCTTTTCTATCATTTACATGAACTTGGGAATTAAGATTATAGATTGCTCTGGATTTAAAAAAAAGTTTGTCTTTGTTTTTCCCAAGATTTCAGGTTACACACTCAGAGTTCAAGCAGCTGATAATGGCAGCCCACCCAGAGTCAACACAACCACTGTGAATATCGACGTATCTGATGTTAATGACAATCCCCCGGTTTTCTCAAAGGGCAACTATAGCATAATCATGCAGGTAATGTCACCGAGAGTCACGACACAGAATCTGAATCAAAGGAAAAAAGAATCCCCTCTGTCATATCCTTAAGAAGCAGTCATCCAACCTTTGCATTGAGACCTCCAGTGAGGGTGAATCCATTACATGCACAGATGTAGAGACAGAGACACACACACACACACACACACACACACACACACAAGTGAATAAGAATGTACATATGACTACGAACACATGTATGTGTTTAATCCATAATACACCTACATGTACCAATAACACTGCAGAACCTAACCCAACATTCCACCTCCACCTGGTGTACCACATCCTTGGAATGTACTTCCTCTCTTTCTTGAAAACACAACTTAAGCACCATTTTCTGCATGAAACCTTTCAGATTGCCCCCTTACTGTTAGCTCCATCCCTCCCAGACTATCTCACATTTACCTATTTTGTATCTTTGCATTTGTTCATTTTACATTTATGCTGTAGACATCTTTATATGGACAAGTTCCTTGTGAGTAGGGATTGATCCATTCTTTGTGCTTATATCCCCAGGCCCTAGCTCAGTGCCTGGCACAGGGTAGGTGATTCATAAGCACTAATCGATTGGTAGATTGATATCTTTGGGTAGCTGGGCATACATAAGCACACCCAAATGGCCACAGAATTATTGATTTTTTTCAGAAGTCTCTGAGTCACTGATGTCAGCTTCATGGCCTGGGGTAGGAGCTAGAGTGTGAGGGGCTATGGGGCTAGGGAAGGCCTCCTACTCCTAAATTTAAGCAGGTTCCTTTGATGCCTCCCTGCCCCCACCCCCTCAGCCATCCAGAGAATTGGCCTTCCCGTTTGCTTCTGACCCAGCTTTCTTTCCTTCTCTGGCCCAGTGAGTGACAGGGTGAATTCTAACAGCTTCTATGTTATCTTCTTGTTCTTGAAGCAAGCCCAGAAGCATTCATTTGTAATGTTATTGAGTACTTTGAAGGACAGTTGCACAACCAATCCGACAAATAATTATTGTATGCCCACTATGTGCAAACAGTATTTCAAATTATAAATTCTTTCATTTGGGAACTTTTTTTTTTAAAGTTACAGTTCAAAATAAGAAGAAGAAAAAATAGATGTTCTTCATGGACCAGACATTCTGAATAGCAAAATGATTCTCCAGTTCCATTGGACTTTTTCTTTGAATCATTTTATCAAGCATTTATTAAAGTCCTGACCTCTTAGTCAAACTGAAACCTGTTAAAAGACCTTAGGTTGTAAAGGCAAGGTCCCCCACTGCATCCTGAGCCATCTCCAGTCATCCTGATCCGTATCTGGCCACTGGACCTAGATGGCTCTGGAGGAGAAAGGGAGGCTGATGACTTTGCACGGACCTCTCACTGAAATCCGGTTCACTTTCATGTCTTGGCACCACCTCCCTGATGTCACAGTCCTCTTCAAGAACCAAGGACAAACAGCAAATACTGACCATGTGCCCGGCACCATGCTAAAGGTTAAGAGTACAAAGAAAGGCAAAAACGGTTGTTGCCCTCAAGGATCAGATATTCTTGTGTAAATACTAGGCACAAAGAAGACATATGCAGAGTAGAGGATGCCAGCGGTGAGGTGGGGAGTTGGGAACAGCTTTCTATAGGATGTGACTTTAAACTGTATTTAAAGGAAGCTGGGAAATTTAACAGGCAGAGGCAAGACAGAGCATGACACACGCTCTCAGTTAACATTTGATTTATTTGTAAGTAGTTGCATATATTTGATTTTCGATAAATTTGTATAGGAAAACAAACCTGTGGGTGTCAGCGTCTTGCAGTTGGTGGTGACAGACAAGGATTCTTCCCATAATGGCCCACCTTTTTTCTTTTCTATCGTGAGTGGAAATGAAGAGAAAGCATTTGATGTTAACCAAGAAGGAGTCCTCATAACTTCAACGGCCATAAAGAAAAAAGTAAAGGATCATTACTTCCTTCATGTCAAGGTACTGCCTTTAACTGATTTCACAGTTGGTATATGATCACTGATGTGTTGTTCCTTTAAGAGCTTGTCTATACCCCTTCCTTTTATCCCCACTAAACTCCCCTGTCACTCCCCACCCCCTTAGTTAGTTGATGGTCTGCTCAAGCATGAACTATGAACGTTTTCTTAGCTTTACCAAGATGGTGACTGGAGTAATTAGGTCACTTCTCTTCGTATTTTCTCCTATCTGCTTATTTTCACATGATACCTTCTCTTACAAAGAATTACCTTTTTCAAGTAATGTTTTTTTAACCTCATTTTCACAGTAAACAAATTGCTACACTCCCATTTCCATCTGAAGAGAGTTGCCTTTAAGAATGCTTTAGAATAAGTGCTATAAAAGGATGTTGATTTTCTTAGGATGAAACGAAGTATAAGAAAGCTTGCTTACGATCTCGCTTTAGAATAAGAAAAGCTAACATTTATGTAGCACTTTAAGGTTGACACGTTTTACAACATTTTGCAACGTTTTGCGTATATCATCTCCTTTGGTTCTCACAAGAATTCTGTAAGGTAGGTGTGATTCTTATACCAGTTTTACAGATGAAGAAACTGAGGCTGAGAGATTGTGACTTGTTCAGAGTCACACAGCTGTTAAGTGTCTGAGGCATTCTTTGAAACTAGGTCATTCTGACTCCCAAGTCCAGTACTCAGTCCACTGTGCTATCTAGCTGCTTAGAATCCATTGGGTTATGGCAGGGATTCTTAATGTGGAGTTTTTTTCAACATTTTGATACTTATATTTCAATACAATTGGTTTCCTTTCTAATCTTATTTTACTTTATGCATTTAAAACCATTATTTTGAGAAGGGGTTCATAGGCTTCATAAGATAGTCCAACTGATAGGTCTAGGAACCTCTTGGTTATGGGAAGTTTCTGTTAAAAGATTTGGGAACAATCAAAACAGTGACTTTTCCTTTTTCTTATAGGTGGCAGACAATGGAAAACCTCAGTTGTCTTCTTTGGCGTATATCGATATTAGGGTTATTGAGGAAAGCATCTATCCTCCTGCCATTTTGCCACTGGAGATTTTCATTACCACCTTTGGGGAAGAATATTCAGGTGGTGTCATTGGGAAGATCCATGCAACAGACCAAGATGTCTACGACACCTTAACCTACAGTCTTGATCCCAAAATGGACAACTTTTTCTCCGTCTCCAGCACAGGTGGTAAACTGATAGCCCACAAAAAGCTAGACATGGGACAGTACCTCCTTAATGTCTCTGTGACTGACGGAAAATTCACTACCATGGCTGACATCATGGTGCACATCAGGCAGATCACACAAGAAATGCTCAACCACACCATCGCCATCCGCTTTGCCAACCTCACCCCTGAAGAGTTTGTTGGAGACTATTGGCGTAACTTCCAGAGGGCTTTGCGGAACATCCTGGGTGTGCGGAGAAATGACATACAGGTGGTGAGTTTGCAGCCCTCGGAGCCTCAGTCAAACCTGGATGTTTTACTGCTTGTTGAGAAATCTGGTAGTGCCCACGTCTCAATGAAAGTTCTCCTGCACAAGATAAACTCATCCGTGGCTGACATTGAAGAAATCATTGGAGTGAGGATCTTGGAAGTGTTCCACAAGCAGTGTGCAGGTCTGGACTGTCCCTCAAAATTCTGTGATGAAAAGGTGGCTCTGGATGATAATGTCATGTCAACTCACAGCACTGCCAGGCTGAGCTTTGTCAGTCCCCGTCACCACCGAACAGCTATGTGTCTTTGTAGAGGTAAGAGAGTGTCTCATGAAGTCAGTATCACTATTGCATGTGTATATATCCATTTCTAAGGTGGGAGAAGAGGACATTAGATTTACTACTTCCATGGAAATTATTGTAACTAAAAGAATCCTTTCTTCGTAATCTTCCCTGTCCCCAGAAGGAAAATGCCCATTGATTGATCATGGATGTGAAAGCAATCCATGTCCTGAAGGCACTGAATGTATTGCTGATCCAGAAGAGGAAAAGTATACGTGTGTGTGCCCAGGTGGCAAATTTGGCCAGTGTCCAGGTGAGATTTCACTTACTGTATTTCAAAGCCCAAACTACCCTTTGAGGTTTTTTTTCTTTTTGTTCTCATCTTTGTTTCTTTGTGATTCACAGTTGGTTCGTCAGTAACGTTTACTGGGAACAGTTTTGTCAAATACCGACTGATGGAAAATGAAAACAAATTGGAAATGAAACTCACCATGAGGCTCCGGACTTATTCCACTCATGCAGTTGTTATGTATGCTCGGGGAACAGACTACAGTATTTTAGAGGTACACACATAACTTTTCCCTATTTCTGGAAGGCTGTATGTCTTTATGTTGACTTGAGAGTCTAAACTTGTCTGGCAATTTTCTTCGCTCAACAACAGTAATAATGATAGTAATAGTTTGCCTTTACCCCTGATTTATGGTTTGCAAATTACTTTCTTCTTGCTGGACTTCTAAGATAGGTAGTGTGAGAATTACTATTTGCATTTAATAGAGGAAGAAGCTAAGCCTTAGAGAACTTAGTTGACTTGCCCACAGTCACACTGGTTAGTAACTGTCAGAACTAGAACTCAGGCTTTCTGACTCCATCACCAATACTTTTTCAGCCATTACACCAGATGCTTCTCTTGAATAAAATTCATAACGATCATTATTTCAGAAGTATGAAATCCCACATTTAAGTATTACATTAGTGCAGACATGAATAGTAAAATGAGTCTTCATTTTTTTTGCAGTTGTAGATGTTGCAATATAATTTATTAAAAATTAATTTTGGCATTTAAAGCATAAACATATTGTTTCTAACTACATAAGTTACAGAAAAAGACATGGCAAACTTCTCCAGTGTCTTTGCCAAGAAAGCCCATGTGTAGCATGGTTCATGGAGTCACAAAGAGTCGAACATGACTGAACGGCAACAGCAACATAAGTATACATCAGCATTGCTTAGGAGTTAATATTCAGTCTTGAGCTGGGCACTGTAGCACGCATCTGTAGTTATCTCTGCTGCTTGGTGTCATGAAGAGGATGGATTGAGTTCAGGGCTTCTGAGCTGCAGTAGGGCTAAGGTTGATTAGGGGTCCTTGATGAGTCTGGCACCAATATGATAACATCTCTTGGGGGTAAATGGCCACCAGGCTGCCTAAGGAGGGAGAACCAACCCAGCTTGGAAAAACAGAAAATATTTAAAGTATTGGGTTTGGGGCCGTGAGTAATCACTACACTTCCAGCCTAGGGGAGATTAGGATACCAAATCTCAGGGGCTAAAAAAAATTAAGGGGTAGCTAAGTGGCACAGTGGATAGAGTGTCAGCCCTGGAGTCAGGAGAGTATGAGTGAGTTCAAGTCTGGCCTCAGACACTTATTAGCTGTGTGACCCTGGGGAAGTCACTGTTTGCCTCAGTTTCCTCAGCTGTAAAATGAGCTGGAGAAGGAAATGGCAAACTACTCTAGTATCTTTTTTCAAGAAAACCCCAAAATGGGATTATGAAGAATCTGAAAAGCAACTGAACAACAAGAATGAAATCTTGAGAAGAACTGAGAGTGTGTCCTTCATATCTGGACTTAGAACTGTCAGGATTCAAACCATTCATCACTGAAAGAATCTCCTCTCTTTAAAATGACAGTGACCAGTGCTTTAACATCGATGTTAGCTGAAATGTGTACTTTAACTGTAATGGTATACAGGTATTGGTTACTCTTAAACACTGCCTGGATGAGTAATTTATATCTGGTGTTTAGATTCCTAAAAGAACTATTTTGTTTCTTTGTATGATCGAATCCATCTATTCAGCAAGCATTTATTAAATGCCTACTGTATGCTAGGCACAGACAAGTATATGTTTCCTCTGTGGTACTTAATTCAAAAATCTTTTTCCCCCCAGTCTCTCACCCCT
Source organism: Phalanger gymnotis (assembly GCA_028646595.1). Lineage (NCBI taxonomy): Eukaryota > Metazoa > Chordata > Mammalia > Diprotodontia > Phalangeridae > Phalanger > Phalanger gymnotis. Next base: position 267,936,336 of record CM053623.1, on the reverse strand, counting down.
ATGTAAATATAGGGGGAAAGGGAAGGGAGTAGTTGAAAATTCCAGAAGAGTAACATGAATGTTAATAGTAGTCTTTCATTGCAGATTCACAATGGGAGACTTCAGTACAAATTTGACTGTGGAAGCGGGCCTGGAATCGTCTCTGTTCAAAGCATTCAAATTAACGATGGGCAGTGGCACTCTGTGTCCCTTGAAGTGGATGGGAACTATGCCCGGCTTGTTCTAGACAGGGTACACACAGCATCAGGAAAAGCTCCAGGCACCCTGAAGACGCTGAACCTGGATAATCACGTGTTTTTTGGAGGCCACATTCGTCAGCAAGACACAAGGCCCGGTAGAAGCCCTCAAGTCAACAATGGTTTCAGAGGCTGTATGGACTCAATTTATTTGAATGGTCAAGAACTTCCTTTAACCAGCAAACCAAGAAGTTATGCCCACATCGAGGAATATGTCGATGTGTCACCTGGATGTTTGTTGATGGCCATAGAAGATTGCTCCAGTAGTCCTTGTCAGAATGGAGGCATTTGTAACCCCTCACCTAGCGGAGGTAGATTTTATCGTCTTCTTTGTGTTGTTAAAATTCTACACGTGGCACACAAACACACCATTTAGGACAAGGCCCTATATCAGTTTTTGATGTGCTTACCATATTTAGCCAAATCACGATAGAGTCAGATATTGCCCTTCAGTACAGCACAAGAATTCACTCAGTGCATATATATAATGATGGAACGTTTGCCACTCAGATTTTACAGATCTTAGATTTCTTCCTGGCAACTGGGCTTAAGAAACAGATGCTGGTCTGACTGCTGGGCATCTGTCGCTAAGTCTCAGTCACATGCTAAGGGAAGGCAGAAGGGATGCACTTCAACACCTGCCTTCCAGTGTGGAAGACACCAAAGGCATAATTGACCTTGAAATTCCCCCAAAGCTCCGTGCCCAGGAAAAAGTTGGAACTGAGCCCACAGATTGATACTAGACTCCAGCTTTTCCTTGGAACGCTGGCGTGTAAGCCAATAGAACCGCGAACAAGGACTGCTGGAGCCCCCACTACAACATGTGAACATTTGAATTTGCAACAGTTGCTGAATCCCTTTTGTTGCTGCTATGGTGCCCATTGGCTGGTTATTAGAAGTAGGGAATGGGAAGAACGGGTCATTTGGCTTCCTGGGCAATATTTAGCTGGCCCATAGCCAGAACCTCAAAATAGCCTTTAAAAGGACAGTGATAAAGTACAACTTATGTTCCCTTCTGCCCTGCATGAAAAAATTGAGATTCTCCATTGTAGTGGTAAGAAAGTCAGGTTAATGAATTCAGATTTCATGACATAGACTCAAAAATTACTACACAGCCACATTCAGGATAAAGTGTATTTTATCTATCTATCTGTGTATATATTTATATATATATTTACACGCACACATATGTACACAATACTACCACCTTTTTTACCTTCTTTTGGACCCCATGCCTTTATCAATACTGCCTGAGATTTCAGTAAATCTTTTGCCTGGGTCACAAAGTTGATTTATATTGAATTTTTCAGTCCACTAAAATTATTAGATCTTTTCTTAACATGACCTGTTGATGGTTATGTTATGGTCCCAACATCCAGTGATTTATGCATTATTTTTGCTGTTGTTGTTTTAACCCTAGATCCAATAGTTTCCTTTTTTTTTTTTTTATTAAATTCTAACTCATTAAATTTTGCTTATATTCTAACTTGTGAAGATCCTTTGGCTTCCAACTCTGCTGTCTAATGTATTTCCTCTCCCTGATAGCAGATTTTATTAGTGTGCCATTTACGCCTTTATCAGTCATTCATGAAAATGTTGAAAAACATAGAGCTAAAGCCATGGATAAGAGACCTACCTCCATGTTGACATCAGTCTATTAAGGACTACTCTTTGGGTCCCATCATTTAACCAGTTTTGAGTCCACCAGTTTATTATTTCTCAACTCACATCTGTCCATCTTGTCCACAAGAATTCCTTAAGAGACTGCGAAATGCTTTTCTGAAATGCAGATTTACTATATCAACAAGCATTCTCATGATCAAACAGTCTAGCCACAGTAACCTTGTCAAAAAGGAAACAAAGTTAGTCTGGCCTGACTTGTTCTAGATAATCAACGTTATTGTTGTTTCTTTTTCTAAATGTTCACAAACCATCCCTTTGAAGATGTCCTTCTCTAATCTTGTGGTCCTTCTTCCATTCTTCATGATGATTCAAGGAACATGGAAAGTAATTCAGTAGTTCTTTTAGTGCCCTAGGATATACTTTATTCCTATTGACTTGAATTTATTGAAGGCATCTACTTAATAATAGTAGCTGTAGTAATTATAATAGTAATAGCTAGCAGCAACATAGTTTAAGGTTTGCATTGTCCTTTACAGCCATCTTATTTTATCCTCAAGATAGCCCTGCGAAGTGGGTGCAATTATTATCCCCATTTTACAGATGAAGAAACTGAGGCAGATAGGCTAACTGTCTTGCCCCAGAGTCACACAGCTAGTAAGTCTCTGAGGTCAAATTTGAGTTTAGGTCTACCTGACCCCAGGACCGTCCAGCATATTGTTCTTTATGCCACATAGATTCTCTGAGCTCTCTTCTTTCCAACTCTTGAACTTTGAAAATTAGAAAAGATATATTTTATGGCAGGAGAATTTTCCTGTAGACCAAATATGAGCCCTTGTTAGGATACTTTTTTCTGAATTGATGTTTGTGCTGAAGGACCTTAATTAGGATGGTGCCAGTAGAAATGGAAAAGAAAGGTGGATTCAAGCGACTTTGAAGAGCCACAGTCTAAAAGCTACACTAAGGCTTAGAATGTCTACTTTGAAATTTGTCTAGCATATGAGTATAAAGAGTGCCTGATGCACTTTACCATAGGGATGTGGAGATGTGATATTATATTTTTTAAAAAGTGAATGTAATGGATTTAGAACCACATGCTATTTCCTTTTTTTTTTTTTTTTTTTGGTCATTTTAGATTTGTCTCCAAATTCTAGGTGAAAAAAAATTAGCACAGATATCTAAATATTTCTGACTTAAATCTTAAGTTTCTGTCTGCCCTAGTTATTCTAAATAAGTATGGAATGGTGTGCCATAGTTGGTAGAGTTGCTGAGTATGGAATTAGGGAGATCCGGGTTCCAATTCTGCTTTTAACACTGTAGTTGTGCAACTCTTAGGTCTCAACTTCCCAGTTCAGATCTAGTAAGCCACTAGTGGGTTGTGTCTATAGCGGGAATTCCCACACTGATGTCCCCACAGTGGTGAAATAACAGGTCCTTTGTGTATTTGCAAATTCTAGAATAGGTAAGTTTGATTCAAGTAATCAAAGATCTCAGAGTTGGTAGAGACTCCAGAGACCACTTAGTCCAGTCTATAATGGAGCACAAATTCTCTTTCTAACAAGTGGTCATCCAACCTTCACATGAAGACCTCTACTAGGGAATTCCTTACCACCCAAGGTGCCCATTGCACTTTTGTACAGCACTGATGGTTAAGAATTGATCGTAAATGAATGAGAAGGCATAAAGGCAAAGGAAGCCTTTATTAGGTAATGAAGTATAGACCTCAGCCTTCCTTTATTACACTTGAAAGCAAAAGCTAACAATTTTGAATTATATCATAGCATAATTTTTGTTTTTTGCAGGTTATTATTGCAAATGCAGTGCCTTGTACATGGGTACACATTGTGATATCAGTGTGAACCCGTGTGCCTCCAATCCTTGCCTCTACGGTGGGACTTGTATTAGGGACAATGGTGACTTTGTCTGCCAGTGCAGAGGCCTGTACACTGGACAGAGGTATGTTGGCTGCTCTTTCCCTGGTAGTTTTAAACCTCTAGGGATCACTACTGCTTTTTATCATCATCTATTGAACTCTACATTTGCTTCTTGATTTTTCTGTTTTTTTCTATTTTCATTTCATCATTGTGGATTGTTTTTGTTACTTTTTTTTGTTTTTGACCCCGGAACAGAAATATTATTAATGATGCAGTTCTTTGATTTCTCAGGTGTCAGCTAAGTCCATATTGTAAAGATGAGCCATGTAAAAATGGTGGGACCTGCTTTGACAGCTTGGATGGTGCTATTTGTCAATGCGAAGCTGGTTTTCATGGAGAAAGGTGAATCAAATTTGTCATGTTTTACATTTGTAGCTTTGTGTACTATCCTCCAGATTAACAAATAGAGTAAGAGCTAACTAATTTGGATCATATAAATAAAGTGTGTGATAACTTAGTCTATTAAAATTTATTAAATATCTATTAAAATTTACTTTCATACTAAGAAAAAAAATAATTCTAAGCAAATTATTAGTTTGGATAAGATTTAAAGTAAGTGAATCGGCAAACTTGTCAAGGACAGACCATTTTCAGTACGTGTAATTGAGGTGCAATTGGCAGTCAATACAATATTTTTTCAATCATTAAGTCATTCAGGCAGATCTAAGAACCTCTTTCATCTTTGTTGATTTTCCATAATAAAACTCCAGGAATTAGGGACTAGACATAGGATGATATTGATATAAGGAGCTCCCAGTAAAGACCTTCACTACAACTTATCTTAGAAAGTTACGTAACAGGGAATATGAAGAGCCCATAGGGGCTCGTCTTTGTCTACAAAGGGAAGAGTGATCTAAAGTGAGTCTGCCCTGCCCCACGGATGCCCCTATATATGATTGTATCGATTCAGTAATTCAATAAACATTTATTAAGCACCGGCTATATGCCAGACCTTATGAATACAAAGACCGAAATACAAATGGCCCCTACTCTCATGGAACTTGTATTGTATTGGAGAGATATAAAATAAACACATATCAGTAGATATATAGTCATTTTAAGAGAGAAAAATGCTACAAACTGGAAGGACCAAGAAAGGTTCCATGTTGGAGGTGGGGGGAAAAGGTTACCTAAAAGCCTTGAGAAGTGACTTGGCAAGCATCACACACATCCTGTGTGTGTCAGATGGTGGACCTAGACCCAAGTCCTCTTGGTGCTCATGCCAGCTCTTTGTTTGCTCCACCATGTTGGCTGTAATAAGACTGTTTCTCCAAAAATATTCCATAATTTCAATTTTTCACTAATTGAGCCACCCTTGACTGGTTCATATGTTATCTCCAGAGTCACATATACACCACAGTAACAGTCATGCAGCAGAATCCCTTGGTTGGGACATGGTACCTGATTCTATAGCTTCCTAATCCTTATAATACATATAATTGGCATAACTCCTTTATGCAGTCATTTAGCAAACTATTAAATACCTCTTAGTTATATAGAGCATTGGCCTTAGAATGAGGAAGGAGATCTGAGTATCTGACATTTAACTAGATGTGTGACCACTCAGGGAAAGTTATGGGAGTTGTCTCTCTGCCAGGGTTTCCTCATCTGTAAAATGAGGCTAGTAATACTCGTATCACCTGATAGGGTGCTTGTAAGGAAGATATCTTATAAACTTAGAAACACCATATTATCTTGAGTTGTGATAATTATTAAAATTACATCGCTGTGCTAGGCACTGTAGGAGACAGAAGAGAGTAACAGTTCTTTGAGGGCATTTGCAAGCTCATCTAATTGAGAAGACAAGATACACTCACAAGAAAAATTACATAGCATTAGAAGAGATGTTTCATGGCAGGAGATAAATAAATCCCAAATAGATGCATGGGTGTCGAGAGATAAAGGATCAGAAATTTAAAGACGAGGGAGAAGACCCTCAGGGAAGGCTTCATGGTGGAGGTGGAAGCTTAAGTGGGCCTGAAAGATAGCTAACATTTGTTTAGAAATAAAGCAGAAGGCATGAGAACAGTTATAGAACTGGGAGGAAGCATGTTATTATGTACACAAAAGAGTCAATCAAGTAGTCTGTCAGGAGAGAAGGGTTCGTGTAAGGCTGGACCAGATTGTGAAGGACCTTGAATGCCATGGTAAAGAAAGTTTGGGCTTTATTCTCCTGTAAGTGACTAGGAATCATTGAAAGTTTTAGAACCGGGCTTTGATATTCTTAGACTCAAAGCATTACATTAAGTGGCTCCTTTCTTTGACCAGTTTCAAAAAAGATTAAAGTCATTTCTAAGAAAAAAAAATGTTCCCCACAGTCTTTCTGCTTACCATATTTAGCAAAAAGTGAGAAGGGACTGAATTTTGGGTCGATTGAAGTATTCAGAGTGTTTCTGAAGCTTTAGAGCAAGAAAACATAATTGAGAGTGACTTTTTAGTGTTGAGATGATTTTATCCTGTTACCTTGTGTTTTTCAACATAACTTACTCTGTTGCCAAAGCACTTGGAGAGCCATTTTAATCCAAATATTGGAAATGTTCCAGGCATAAACATCAGGATGTGAAGTCCAAATCTCTGAACACTTAGTTGGTTGGCAAACCAAGAAAGTTCATTTGAGCTTTTGAGTTTCAGATGATTCACTGAGTCCCTTGAATCTGAGAAATGTGATCTGTATACAAACAATTTTTAAACAGTCTATACGATTTAGAACCAGACAGGGCCTTAAAGATCATCCAGTCTGACGCTCTGCGCCCCTCCCCACCCCCCGTCACCCTACTCCTATTTTATAGGAAATTGAAACCCACTTGCCCAAGTTCAGATGGTTAATTCAGAACTTGAACCGAGGTTCTTGGACACCAAATTCAGTGTTCTGTCACAAGGCTCTGTTGCAAACCATTTTCAACACTGATGATTTTTTTTTTAAAGGGTATTATCTAAAACAAAATAAATTGAACTGGGAACTCTTCCTAATGTTGGAATTGTCTTACTCAGTCAAAAGAACCCATTCAGCCTTGACTGTCAGGTCTTTCCAATAACTTCCTTTTCTGGATTAACTCTTGTTTCAACTGAAAGGTAGATCCATTTAACATTTTATATAGTTGGTCATATCACAGAGAGAAGCAGAGTGTCATAGTGGATTGAGAGCCAGCTTCAAAGCTTAGAAAACATGGGTAAAGATCCACCTCTGACATCTAAAAGCTGTGTAAGTCACTTAACCTTTCATTGCTCCAGAAAACTATCTGACGATAAATTCAAGAAGAATTGTAGATTTGTCTTGGTAGATAGGGGGCTTCCTCATCAGTGTTATCTATACTAATGCGATTACAGGTTCAGACAAACAAAAAAAAACTTCCTTAACTAAACATATAGCTCAAAAACGGACTAAATCTATATTTGCCATAACCGGTAGATAAATTTGAGTTACTCAGTTTCTGTGTTTAAACCCAATTAAGGACAAATTACAAACTTAGCCTTCTCTTCAGCATAACTTTCAAAAGACCCAAAAATAGGATTTTAGAAATGAATTCTCCAACAAAGTTTTCTGAAATTCCACCACCACTAAAAATCCTCAGATTTTTTTGTCATTGGTTTTATGTCCTTCACTTTCTTTCTGACAGGTGTCAAAGCGATATCGATGAATGTGCCGTGAATCCTTGCCGCAATGGGGCTCCTTGTGAGAATACCCATGGCTCCTATCGCTGTAACTGTAGCCTCGACTATCAAGGAAAACACTGTGAAGACTCACTTCCCAATAAGTATGTGTCTACTCCATGGAATATCGGATTAGCTGAAGGAATCGGAATCATTGTGTTCATCATAGGCATATTCCTGCTAGTAGTGATATTTGTCGTCTGCCGCAAAATGATTCATAAAAAGAGGAAGCACCAAGCAGAACCTGAGGACAAACATTTGGGGCCCACGACGGCTTTCTTACAAAGGCCATATTTTGATTCAAAACTCAATAAGAGCATTTACTCAGATGTACCGCCTCAGGTGCCTGTCCGCCCCATTTCTTACACTCCAAGCATTCCAAGCGATTCCAGGAACAATCTTGACCGAAATTCCTTTGAAGGGTCTGCCATTCCGGAACATCCCGAATTTAGTACCTTCAACCCAGATTCTATGCATGGACACCGAAAAGCCGTGGCCGTCTGCAGTGTCGCACCCAATTTGCCTCCCCCACCTCCTTCAAACTCTCCCTCTGACAGTGACTCGATTCAGAAACCCAACTGGGATTTCGACTATGATAGTAAGAACCCCGTTTTTTAATTTCTAAATAAAATGTCACTGAGATAAACCTCGTTTTTAAGCATTTCAAAGGGCAGATTGAGCCTCTTTTATCTCCTGACTGTGCATTTGCACTGGTTTTCCTCCATACTGACTGTTTCCTCTCCTCCTCCCAGCTTCCCTGGCTTCCTTCAAGAGTCAGCTCAAATACAACATTCTACAATAAGCCTTTCCTGCTCCCCTGCTTATTCTCCCTTCCCCATCCCAGTAGACCTTTTCTTCTGAGATTACCTTCCATTTACATGGCACATGTCTCATAAATATATATACATACATATACATATATATATATGTACATATGTGTGTATATGTGTGTGTGTATAGTTGTTTGCATGTTGTCTCCCTTATTAGATTGTGAATTCCTTGAGAAGAGAGACTATTTTTTGCCATTCTTTGTAGCATTTAGAGTGCCTGTCACATAGTAGGCACTTAATATACGCTTGTTTGCTCCATGACTGAATAAGCAGGGAATTGTGCAGAGCGTGAGTGCATGGACAAAAAGAAAAGCCTTCCTCCCCTCAAGGAACTTAAATTCTGATAGATAAGTATGATACAAGGTGTGGTGGGTGAGGTAAAGCAGAGATCAAATGAAGCAAGTGATCAAGGGATGTTTGAGAAGGGAGAGTTCACTAACAGCTAAGAGGGTCAATAAGGCTTCAGCACTCAGGCAGTGCCCTGAAGGAAGAAAAGAACTCTCAGAGACAAAGATGATAAAGGAGGACATCCCAAGTATGGCCTGAGTCAAATGCACAGAGGCAGGAAATGAGAAGGTTAAGTTCAGGAAAAGGCTGGTAGTCTAATCCAGTTGGAATATAAAGGGTGAGGGGCTGAGTAATATGAAATAACACAAGAAATAGAAGATGAAACCAAATTGTGGTTGGCCTTAGATAGCAATCTAAGGATTTAATATTTTGCCTTAGCGGTTACAGGAAGGCATTAAAGATTTTTTTTTCTAGAAGAGAAGGAGATAGCATGTGAATTCAGCAAACATTATAAGGTATCTACTCTATATAGAGAATATTGAATTACATACACATTTAGAGACATATAAAGTTTAGATAAGAGACAGTTCCTATCCCCAGAAATCTCTGCATTCAGATGAGCATTTATTTTGGGTGTAGGATTATTTTTTTTTGAAAGAATGAAGTTCAGTCCTGCATTTTCTAAATAATGCCCTAATATGGTGACTGCCTTTTGAAATCTAAATAGATTATATTGGCTTAGTCAGATTCTTTTTTTTTTTTTCATCATTAGTTTTCTTCTTTTATTTTTAATTTTCTTCATTTTTTTGAACTCTTAGCATTCATATGAATTTTTTGTGTACAAGAAAGAAAAAGACAGCTGTATGAAAACATGAATTGTCAAGTGTAGATTAAATTTAACACACAAGTACATTGTTGCCTTGCTTGTCTGTGCCTACTTCACCATTCTTCTGAAGCCACGATTGGTCATTCTGCCAAAACGTAGAAGCACGATCCCCCTTCTGGAGTTGTGATTGGTTATTGCATCAGCGAGAGTCCTTAAGTCTTCCAAAGTTGTTTGACTTAGATTCTTAAAAAGTATGTTGGGCTTAATGGGTGTCATTCAAGGTACTTGCCCTCTCGAGCAATTTTTTTAATTTGCACTTTTATGTATTTTACAATAAGTAGGCTCTTATAAACCCATAAAACCATCATTGATTTCACTGGTTAGATTTCTTTCTGTACCCATGCAGATCACACCCCTTCCACACCTCAATAGACAATGTGATTCATTACTATAGCCATAAAATTAATCACCTGATCATGAGTCTCTCCAAATTTAGCTAGACTCTAGTTCAAGGAATGAATTTGGAGCAGTTAAGTAGGACCTGTGAAAACTTGTGTTTATCTGGCAGAACCTTCAGGAGCTCAGGGATCCCTAAAAGGATTGGGTTCTATTGCAAGAAGTAGCACTTAACCTCTCCTCTGTGGAAGAAACTCCCCACCTGGGGTTCCAAACACCCAGGAACTATGTTTAAAAAGAAGAATTCTCCTTCTTACTCCCTAAATCTCTGTCAGGAATATTGTCTGCTTGGAATTTATTTTGAGCTTGTTCACCCTGTTTACCTATACTTTTCCCTATAGCCAAAGTGGTTGAGCTTGAACCCTGTATTTCAAAGAAGCCTCTAGAGGAAAAAGCGTCACATCCTTACAGTGCTCGAGAAAGCCTTTCAGAAGTTCAGTCTCTCAGCTCTTTCCAGTCGGAGTCATGTGATGACAATGGTATGTAGAAGAACATTTTCCCACTGTGCTTAGCTGCTGCTGTCCGTTCATTCCTTTTATATTATGCTTGTTTGAATTGGATGACCTTTCTTAAGGCCCTTGAGATCTTATTTAAACTGAGTAACCCCATTTTTATGTTAGCTGCAAGCAAATATATAAGTCATTCACATTCAGCAGCTAATTGGACTCTAATAATTTGCACATGCTTTCTAAGTAATTTTCTTAAGTTAATACTATTCCTCCTGTTCCCAGTAATTCAAAGCTCAGCGTTGAGTATTAGTATGACAGAAAATCTTATCCAAGAGCTAAATGTCAGGTTTGTTGTTAGTTCAGTTCATTTCAGCAAGCATTTGTTTAAATGACTTTTATAAACGGAGCTTTGTGTTTGAAAAAAGCCACAAGGCTTTTCTAAACTTATTCAAAAAGCTTTATTGGATTTATCACCTTATCTTTAGGGGAAATTCCTCACCCAGAAACATAACAAATCATCAGTGCCTTCCAATCGCGCATGAATCTTATCCATGCCCTTCTGTAAATCCTCATTTGTAAAGGAGCCCCCCAAGGAGCTGAAGACTTTCAATATTTCATGAATGTCAGTACAGCATTCAGGCTCTCTAGGACCTAACTCACTGTCTGCCTTCAGGGTCTCCAATATATATGTACTGATAGAGGTTATAGACTGCATTCAGTTACATATCATCATCTGGGCAATATACATTCTTTATCCGCTTGATTCTTCCTGTATAGATGACAAGGTCAGGTTCTTTTGAGTGGCTGTGAGCTTCATGAGGGAGCTCTGTATGCTATGAGGCTTGATATAGCATAATATCCTCAAAAAGGGGCATCTAATAGAACCTCCCTATCTATAGGAAATCCCTTTTCCATTTGGATTTGTCACCAGATATCATACATAATAATGGTGAACACCTTGAGTGAATATGGGTGCCTCTGGTTTGTGCATTGGTTAATACTGATACCCTAAGGATTGTTGAATAAAAGTATGTCTGGTTGCATTATTCTTGTATGTTCTTAACATACGTGGAAAATGTTTTGTTTGATGTTAGCAGCCAAGGCTGCATTTTGCTTGGCTGAGTCAGATGCTTTCTTGTAATCCACAAACAGTAAACACAGTAGGTCCCCTTTTTAAAGTAGATTGAAAATTCTAACACAGTCAGCTTTCATGGACATTTTTCTCCAGTTACAAGATTTTATCTTCTTTCTTTTCCCCTCCCCTTTTTCTATGACCTCAGTTCCCACATGGATCCTGTTACTTACTGGGACTGGAGATTAAGAAACTGCTTCTATGTTCCTTTGGCTTTGTGTTGAAGGAAGTCCATGGGGACTCATCATGAATAGCCAGCTATACTACATTGAAACACACAAAAAAAAATAGCAAAAAATAGGAATGTATTTAAAAATAGAGTAAAATAAGAATTTTACCTATACAGAATTTTTAAAAGGTTCATTTTTAATTTTTGTGCCTTACAAAATATTGATTTTTGTTTTATTCTAAGGCTTCTTTGATAAGTTCACGAAGGCATCCAGTACATGAAAGAGCCCACGAACTAGTTTAAATCCTGGATCTTTCACTTAACTGCCATTGTATTCTTGAACAAATCACTTGACTTCTATGGAGCTTAGTTTCCTCATCTGTAAAATTAAGGGGCTGTGCCTCTGAGGTCTCTGTAAGATACCTCCACCCATACATCACTTCTCTGAACATGACTTTAAAAATTATATCTCCCTCCCTGACTTCTCCTGAGTGGTTCTCATCTCTTGTTTCCAGCAGCTGTTAAACATCTTTATCTGTGTATCATGACAGCACCTCAAAATCAACATGTTTGAAAGTATCTACTTACTCCCACCACCAAAAGCCCTATCAATCTGCCTACTGGTTGACTATTTTTTGAAACTACTACGAGCCTCCTATTCACTCCCTCACGTCCAATCCTATATATGGTCAGTGTCCAAATCAAGTTGATTCTATCTTATAACAGCCTAGTTTGTACTTCTACTGCAGCCAACCTTCAGCATTTTCTGTCTCCTGGATAATTCTACTAGTCTTCTTACTTGACTCCCTAACTTCTTATCTCTCCTATCGCCACTCTGTCCTCCATACTACCACCTCCCATCTCTCATGCCTGCAGGTGACATTTTCTATTTCTCCATTTCGTAAAATTCTTCTCTTCCTTCAAAGCCCAAGTCAGATGCCACCCCTTCCCCTCCACCAGCATGTTGTATCCCCTCAACTCTCAGGCCTTTTTGAATTCTCCAAAGCACTTAATGTTAAAGTAATTTGTGGATGGATGGTTAATACTTCCATGCAAATTGGTTTACCTGATCATATTTGTTAAAAACTGAAAGGAAAAGATAGTCTCCAAAACACTAGTTTGAATGATTGGGATGGGATGGGACCAGTCTTATGATTTCATCTGTACGAGGAAGCTCCTTTTATGACTATTGGACTGTAAGTCCATTGTGGCCAAGGACCTTGTTGTATTTGTCTTGGTGTTTCCTCCATCTAAGAGAATGCTTTGCAGATGGTAGGTGATTTACAAATGTTTGTTGAATTGAATTAAAAATTTAGTTTCCTCTTAAAACTTGATATGTTTAGCTCTTGAGACATTTAAGTTAAGAAAAAGCTCAACCACAATCTTATGCTGACTTCTGACTTTTAAGAAATTGGACATTTGTATAGCTATTCAGATAAAACAGTAGCAGTTTTCAAATTTGTCGTTGGGGTGGTTGTAGTTATTACTCAAAAAAGAAATACTGAACTTTACCAGAAGGTAATTAATGAGGAAAATCTCAGATGTATGGATGAGGCAGTTTATAGAGAAAAAACTAAGCTAAGCAGTTTATGCTTTAATGAAAAGTAACAGTGACTGCAATGTTAGAATCATCCTTTGTAGATAGAATCACGTTTGTTCTTTGTGTTTTGTTTCATACTTCTACTAACGCTAGTTTTTCCTAACTTTTGCACCCCTTACAAGCTTCCTTGGTGACGGTAATACACCTTGTCAATGCTGTCGTTGACGTTGACATGGTGGATAAAGAAGGTATCTATCTGTACACGTTCACACATAGATGCTTCGCTTTTCATTGTTTACACGGGCTCCATAGGTACAGTTGCTTAATGATTGGCTTTATGTGAACAAAGTCGTCCTCAAAATGTGTCTTGTGTGAAATCCTTTCGCTCGCATTGGATGTATTATATGTATCAAGGGGAGTCAGTAAGCGTAGCATGTCTTCAGAAGACTTGATTTCAGAAAGATTAAAAAAGATACTGCCAACTTCCTCTCTTAGTGGCTATGAATAAATTAACAAGAGACTCAGGTTAGAACTTTGTCTCTACAATTGATTGATTCTGCCTTGTTATCTCTGGATCTCAGTATTTCTTCTCTGAGGTTAATGAGCTTGGTCTAGACAAGTACATCGTTGATCCCGTAATGCAGCTAAAAAATGCAAAGACCTCTTAACTGTCTCCTCTTTTTGCATATGTGCATTTTTTGGTGTTCATAAGATGTGTAAGAAGCACTTCCATTTGTAGTGTTACTTCATTGCTTTCTTTGGTTATTCAAATGAAAAGGGCTTCTGTTTTTCATTTAGGCTGGTACTAAGACATTTAGTAGCCTCTTTAATTCAAGAGTGCTCACAACAAAAAGGAAACCAAAACTCACTTTCTGTGGTATGTGTTAGTTGGATGTGTTTATTCACAAGCCCCAAAACAGGAGTAAATCATCCTACTTTCTTCCCAAATGGCAGCTGAGGCCTCCTCTGACATATTTATTTTTAGGTCTAGGAATCTTGGGCATTGGCATCAGAGTTCTAAGACTTGCATTAAAGGTGGATGGATGGTTAATACTTCCATGAAAATCAGTTTACCTGATCATATTTGCTAAAAACTGAAAGGAAAAGATAGTCTCCAAAAGACTAGTTTGAACGATTGGGATGGGACCAGTCTTATGATTTCATCTGTATGAGGAAGCTTCTTTTATGAATGCACATCTCTACCTGCTCTGTAGTTTAATTACCTGGGGCAGGGGATGGAGGGAAAAGACAGGAAATTGAAAGATTTTAGAGGTTTGCTGGGATAAAGCTTGTAAGTGTAGTCAGGGTTTGAACACAGATGTTCCTAAGTCCAGGTCCAGCTCCCTGTCTGCTACACCAGGGGTTCTCAAAATATGATCCAGGACAGGCAGTAGTGGGGGCAGAGTAACAGTGAGGTCAAAACTATTTTCATAATAGTATTATTAAGACGTTTTAATTTCTAATATAGTAAATATCAGTAGATATTACCCACATGTAAATAAAAGCCCAATGGAGGGTCATCAGTCAGTTTTAAGAATGTAAAGGGGTTGCGGAACCAAAAAATCTGATTGCTGTTCTTTATACCGTACTGCCTGTCCAATGTTGACAGCCACTGTACAGAGGCAGAGCAACAGTACTACGTGTATCTTATTAGCTCTTGGTGGAAGTAGTTTGTCCATACTCTACAGAGCCTCTATTAAATTTAGGAACTAGACTTTTTAAATAGTACGGCACAATAGATTAGTTCCATGCCGGATTTGGCTGTCAGAAAAAAGTCTCTGTTTCTAAAACCAGAGTTACTAATTATAATTCCTCACTCAATCAATAAACATTTATTGAGCGCCTACTACGGGCCATGCACCGTGCTAAATAAAAGGATGCTTAATTTCCTGAGGGTCAAAAATGTCCTAGCGGTCCTGGTGGTGTACCGGGCAAGAAAAGCACCAGTCATATTTTAGAGGGTCTCTTTAGATAAGGAAACAGTGGACAGAGCCCAGATTGGGTCTAGTGGCCGTCTCTGAGCTTTTTGTTGTATTCTCTTGATACTCTACGTGGCTCTTTGAGGTTGTCAGCCCTGTAAAGTAGATAGAGCAAATGTTAACACTACCATTTTGCAAATCAAAAAGTTGCAGCTCAGCAACTTAACCAAAGTCATACAGTTTCAAAAATATCATTCAGAGGCAGAATTTGAACCTAAGGCTAGGATTCTCACACCGCATCCACTACTGTGTTGCATTTCTCAGTAAATGCATATGCCAAACACCCTGTATCAACACAGTTTAGAGAAGTAAAACTGAACTGGATTTCATTTGGCATATTACCTTATTGTGTATTACCTTAAAACTTAAGGATTTGTGTGTAATAGGGTGATAGAATCACTTACTTAGACCCAGAAAGGCCAAAGCCCTGATTTCATACGTGAGAAAACTGGTAAAGAGATTGTCCAAGGTCATAGAGTTTTAAGTTGCTTAGCTGAGATTTTAATCCAGGTCCTCTGACTCCAAAGCCTTTCCACTAAACCAGTAAGCATTCATTAAGCTCCTGCTATATACCAGTCACTGTGCTAAGTTGTAGGGATGCAAAGAAAGGCAAAAGACAGTTCCTGCCTTCAAGGAACTCACAATTTAAATGCAATTGTTTTGTGGCATGTGCTGTGCTAATAAATGTTTTTAAGACCCGTCATAGGGTCACTAAAGTACTTTCATTTGAGATGAGTTTAGTTTTACAGAAGGTAGCTATAATATATGCTTGTCACATATTATTTTAAATAATAGACTGAATATAGCTGGCTAAAGGAGGCAGAAATATTTATCTTGGCAAAACTTGGGGGCAGGGAAGTACATGCTAGCTGCTTTTAGGTATCTGATGGGCTGTCATATGAAAGAAGCATTCATCAGCATAGACTCACAGATTTAGAGTTGGAAAGGACCTCATTGGGAAAAGTCTACCCTCCACCCCTCATTTTAGAGAAAAGGAGATTGAGGCCCATGCAGAGGTTAAATAATTTGCCCAAGAACATGGAACGAGTGGCAGAATGGAGGTTCCAGAAGCCCAGGTCTACTGACTTGAAATCCAACATTCTTTCGGTTTTCCCACACTCTTTCTGACTTAGTTCCTATGGCTTAGGGGGAGCTAACTTCCAATAAAGAGGTAGTTTTCAGCCTAAAATGAGAAAAACCTTCCTAATCATTGGAGCTTTCCATAAGTAGGATTGGGCATCCTCAAACAGTAGTGAGTTCTGCACCTAGGGGTCTTCTGGTAGCATCTGTTAACAAGAATGTCATAGGAGGGGATTGTTGTTCAAGATCCAGGCCAAACTATATACATGACCACCGAGGTTGGCTCCAGTCCTAAGATTCTGTTTGCTAAGAGGCTCCAGATTTAACTCGCAGCCATGTCATATTTCCTCTGTGTTATACTTATCAAAGGACGTATGTAATTACAGATTGGAGGAAAGAAAATAGCTTATTCAGATTATTTTCTGAGAAATTGGTTAAAAACGTTAAAGCCAGTCAAATCACATTATATTCTGCCTTTAATGAACAGGATTTGGAAAGAAATAACTGTTGGAGTTGGTCACAGGTGTCTTAAGAATTGATCGTTTTTTGTTATAGTCTGGCCGTGCATTTGTGGTTTTTCATTGTCTTGGACTCTGGGGCGGGGATTATGCATGCCTTAAAAGAATGAATTTAAAACCTTGCTAATTATTATGTACCTGCAGGCACTTAGAACTAATAATTCATATCCATTTTGTTTTTAGCACCATAAGTGTATGGTTTTAATTTCTTAGGGTTAGATTTTTATTGGCTCATTTTCTTCAAATTCTGTTAACAAAACCTGTTCTTCCAAGTGCAGATTCCCAATCACAAGAAAAACAGGATAACTTATTTAAGGAGAATGTTATACTGCATAGCAATTTTTGGTTGTCCTTACTTTGCTCCCAAAATACTTCACTTTTGTTGTCATAACCCTTACTTTCAGTAGGATAACTAGAATCTTGTGATGAAGGGTCCGTATAGAGCCCCATTTCCCCGTTGGTGTCACCAGCAGCCACTGTATCTTTATTGCTCCTTAATTACATTTCCTATTTGATTCCTAATTGTAAATATTTTCTTCTCTTTTTACTTTGCCGTCTAAAGAATCTTTCGCTGCACCTGACCTCACCAAATCAAAAGGTGACTTATGCATGCGGTTGTTCATTGGTATTCACTCTTTTAAGTTTGTTATGTAAAGGTTTAACCTTAATACTGATTTTATTTCACTTATTTACTTTATTTCCTGCATTAAGTAGATTCAACATTCATTAAGCATACAGCATTCATGACCTTGTTTTTTTTTTCATGTTTTTCTAAATAAAGATGAAAAGAAGACAGTTTTTGCTCTCAAAAGAGCTTCTAGTCTAACAGTGGGCCTACAGCATAAACACACACAAGTACAGTCTTAGGTAGGGTTGTAGCAGGGGTGAGAGGTCCAGACAACGTTTATTTGGGGATTTTGGTCCAACCTGTGATTTCAGTGGAACTCATCCCTCTGCTCTCAGCACTTAAGAGAGTTGTCTGGAAGCCTTGAGATTTATCCTGACATGATTTGTGATAGAATTTGAAACCACATCTTCCTGACTGTGAAGATGGATGTCTTGATCCAGAAGATACTTGGAAAGTTTAAGAAGGAAGAGAGAACCCTGTTAGCTCTAAGGGAATAGAGGACCGGTTTTATGGAAAAGATCTTTGAAGAAGTAGAATCTATTAAGAAATGAGGAAGGAATGATTTTTTTTCACCCAAGGGGTAGAGATAAAGCTGGCGTGCTTGCATGTGCAAAAATAATATTTTCTATTCAATATATTACACATTTTAGATTTTTTTTTCACTTTAGCATCAGCATTTTAAAGACTGAGTTGAAGGTTTTTAAATATGTATTTAGGCTGCTCAGTTAATGAGTAAATTTCACTTAGAATTCGTGCTTGATATTGGACCAAATATTCCTCAAGATTAAATAAGTCCAAAACTAAACTAATATGTGTTTCACAAAAAAGAGGTTTCTTGACATGAAAATACAGTTTGTAGTAAGCATGTTGGGTTGGTTTTTGTTTGCTTCCAAATACTTTATACACAATTCAATTTTCAGTGCATTGCTTATGTTAAAATTATTTGCTTGGCTGTTGTATATATCCATAAAAATCTAACTTTCAGAAAATATAGCTGGGGCCTAGTAAGCTTTTGCACCATGAAACAGTTGTATATAGGTAAGGACCAGTTGTCCCCAAGGAATTCAGTTCAGTTGAACAAATTAACCTAAAAATAAAGCATGTCTTAATACTATATTGTCTCTAGTTTTCTTCAGAGTGTTTATAAGAAAGAAATGCTAAAACATTTGATTCCACTTTGTACCATTTTTCCTTTTCCTAGGGTATCACTGGGATACTTCTGATTGGATGCCAAGTGTTCCGCTGCCAGATATACAGGAATTTCCCAACTATGAGGTCATTGATGAGCAAACCCCCCTCTACACAGACCCAAGTGCAATCGATACAGACTATTACCCAGGAGGTTATGACATTGAAAGTGACTTCCCACCACCTCCGGAAGATTTCCCTGCCCCTGATGAACTCCCACCATTGCCACCAGAATTCAGTGATCAGTTTGAATCAATACAACCCCCCAAAGACATGCCTGCTACAGTACGTAGCTTGGGCTCTTCCACAAAAAGCCGGCAGAGGTTCAATTTCAACCAGTTTCTCCCCAATTTTTATCCTGTAGATATGTCTGAACCTCAAAAGACAGCAATTGGAGAGAACAGTAGTGGTAGAGAACCCTTCACCCCTTACCCTTCAGGGTATAACAGAGACTTTGAAGCACCCACCGTAGACAACATGTCCATGTCTGTGTACGCTTCAACAGCTTCGTGCTCCGATGTGTCAGCATGCTGCGAAATGGAGTCGGAGGTCATGATGAGTGACTACGAGAGTGGAGAGGATGGCCACTTTGAAGACGTGACCATTCCTCCACTGGATACACAACAGCATACAGAAGTCTGACACTCAAATTCTAGGGGAAAAAAAGTGCCTGGACTTTCAAGAACTTATATTCTCGACCGATATCCTAAAGATCTTCATTTTCTTTGCAGCGGCGCTTGAATGCTTTGTTTTCTATGAGCTAAAACTGGCATGGCTGCCCTGGACCAAGCAGCTCATTTCCACATGTTATCTGGCTTCCATTTCCTGACCTACTGTGTGTGATTGAATGAACTTAAGATTTCCATTGGCTGTGCCATTAATAAATGTGGGTTTTTTTTAATTTACTTTGTCTATATTAAAGTGATAAAAGCAAAAATCAGTCAGACCTCATCACCATTTTAGCATGATTCATCTAGATTTCATTACATTAACTTCTGTTTTTCTTTTTGTAAATGTCTGTACATATTTGTTTTTAATAATTTTTAATTAGATTTTGTAGATATTTTGTTAGTTCATTTTCCATTCAATCTTACTGGTGTTATTCTTTCATTACTCAGAGGCCTGATTTTGATTATGTCTTTCACTACATGTCCATTTCCATTGTGATACAACTCTTCATGCAAACATTTCACCGTATTTTTGCAATACTAGCTGTATATAGGATGAAGGGAGACCTGGTACTTTCTAGGTCAGACACGGTACATGGAGATGTCTTAAATGGGTTGCTGTATTTTAGAATTAAACACATTTTTCCCTTATTGGAAAGTAATGGGGACCCTCTGCATACCTGTTTAGAACCAAAACCACCATGACACAGTTTTTATAGTGTCTGTATATTTGTGATGCAAATGGTCTTGTAAAGGTTTTTACTGAAAACTACCATTAGCCAGTCTTTCTTACTGACAATAAATTATTAATAAAATAGTTTAGCTTTGTTGCTTATTTTCTCTATATTTTACTCCTTTTCAGGTTTTAGTAGTTGGATTTCTTTTCACGTGGACAATAGTTTTGTTAGCCCCTTTCTTCTCAATTTGCCAAATCCAATGAGAGTCTATTACAAAGATGGCCAGTAGATGGCAATATGTGGCTGCGTGATACATGATACTATCTCCAGTACTAGGAGAATGATGTAGGCTATCCAGTAACGTCTGGCTGTTGTTCCCAAAGAGAACCATGACATTAGGAAGGTGATGTCATGACTTGTAAGTGAATTAGATTTCATTGAAGCCAGGCTGTGCAGAGTCACCAGCCTCACTTTCTCCTCTGGAGCCATCTGGGTCCAGTGGCAAGGTATAGCTCAAGACAACTAGAGAGGGCCCAGGATGCAGTGGGAGACCTTGGCGTTTTTAAGCTAAGGTCTTTCCCAGGTCTTAGTTTGTCTGAGGTAATACCCATTCAGTGATTAAGGCTAGATAAGAAAAAATGAGGCAAAATATGACCTCTGGGGAAAAAAAATCAGGGGAAGAACCTCAGGGCTTCTGGCCAAAACAGAAACAACTGGTGTTTACACTCACTCTGAGCCATCAGAGCCCAAACAATGACCAAATGAGGCTGTGACCTGTTGTTGGGCAATTGATGAGAGCCAGAGTGATTTCAGTTTAAGACCTGGGCCCTAGAAAAAGAAATCTAGCCCATAAACTTCAAGATACCTTGTGAGGTTTCAGTGATCAAAATTTACATTCCTTTGGGCAGAGTACCCTCAGGTAAGGGTATGATTCCCTGTGTGGACAGAGGGAGAGGAGGGAAGGAAGAAAGGGAAGAATTGCATTACCCAACTGGAACTGGCCAGTTGCGTCCCTAGTGAGACAGCTTCTACTACTCACAAGTTGTCTTTCATTCTTGAAGAGGACCATGCATCAGGAAGGTGATGTCATGACTTGCAAATTGGATTTAAGTGAAGGAAAGCTGTGCAGGGTCACCAGCCTCACTCTCTGCTCTGGAGCCATCTGAGTCCAGTGGCAAGATATAGATCAGAATGACTGGAAATGGCCCTGGATGTCCAGCAATGAGGTAGAAGCAAACTTCTTCACTTATATTTTCATTCACATGATCAATTGATACTTCTTGACTATAGTCAAACAGTATCCATCTTTTCTACCTTAGGTACCTTTCCTGGATAAAGCTCCTACAAGTGTCCCACTGCTTCCTTCTAAGTGTTCTTCCCGATAGGAGATTTTGTGTTGTGATTCTGCCATATCTCTTAATACATATAGAATCGATGCTTGCCAGAAATTAGACAAGATGCTTGTGATTCCTATATGTTGGGGGAAAAGTCCAGACATCTTGTCGATATTTACAATACCCTGCCACTAAGAATGTTGCATGATTTTTTTTTCTCTTAAAAGAATCGTCAAAATTACTGGGGTGGGGGAAGGACGGGTGAAGGATTTCATAATATCCACTGAACTCTGATAGGGAATGTTCTAGGAATAACTTGAAATATTCTACTTCAAAGATTCATATGAGCCAATAGAATATAAGCTCTATGAGGGCAGGGACTGTTTAATTTTTAGTTTTGCCAGAATGCCTGGCAAACAATAGTTAAATAATGAATGTTTGTTGATTGACTAATTACTCTCACCACTCCCTCTTTCCAGCCTTTGCATTCCCTATTTAAATGGTCCTCATGAGTTTTTGTGCCTGGAGGAAAAAAAAAGTTCATCCTTTGGAGGCTGGCCTTTTGGGGTGAGCCTCACCGTACTAGGTAAGCTCTCAACACAATCCCTGGGCCAATACTCAACAAATTCAGCAAATATTTAAGTTCCTACTGCGTGCAAAGCAATGTGCCAAAGTGGATAGAGCACTGGGTTTGAAGTTTTAGACCTGCCTCTGACAGAGATGTGTGTCCCTGGGCAAGATACATAACTTAGAGCCACAGGTATATCTTGTATTCTAAGTATTGGAGGGGTTTAATCTGCATTGGTGGAGAGAATTCTGGAGCCCACAGGATTCCTAGGGAAATGAAATCACAGCTTTCTTACATGCTTATGTGTATAAGGCATTATGCTGGATGCTAAACAATAATGAACAGTCCTACAAAAGCCTTTCCAACTTCATAAGACCTATTTAAAGCCTCCAGGTATGATCTCTAAGAACCTAAGGTCACCTCCACACCATGATAACATGAGTGAAGTTACCAATATTACCTGGTATCTTATAACCTGGGTTTGCATTGACAAAGAATATCAAGTGTATTACCCAACATTGGAAACTATTCAGTGGAAATTGTGCAGCAACATGGAATTAGGGAGACCCACTACACAATCCACCTTTTTAAAGATACAGAAAACAGAATTCTTGATCACATACCCAACTCTACATCCTGTCAAACCTTAGAAAGTTAGGGTGACCTTTGTGTTCCCCTCCAGTCTTGTCTTGCCTAGTTAACTGCCCAACTAAATAACCTTCAGAAGGTTCAAACATGCTCTTTCTCTGCTTCTGCCTCTGCCTCTGCCTCTTCCAGGGTGTTTCTAAATGTCACTTCATCTAGATGCTGTTGCCTTTTAACGAAAGGTAAGAGAGAATTCATTTGTACTTTGCCATTTGCTGGCATGTGTTTGTGTTTGAGGGCCGTTTCTTGATATTGGAGATGTTAATTTCCTGCTAGCTCAGAAAAGGATGGCTCGGTTTAAGAGGGATGAGAGATTTATGTGTTGAATGCCCATTAGGAAATATGTGCCGGCCAAGGAGCCATTGAACTTTTCAATCCCTATTTTGGTCTCGCTTAGTTTATTTTATATTTGTTCAAGTCCATTTCTAAAATAGAGGATTTTTTTTCTGTCAAATAAGAAGAGTAAATTTAATTTTGGTAATAAAAACTAAATGTGAGGAGGCATGTCGTAGGAAAAAAGAGTCATCATTCCTGTGCTGGGAAAAATGAGGCACATGGTCAGCCTTTTTTTCCCAGGTACCTGAAAACTGTTAA
The DNA here is from genome assembly GCA_028646595.1 of Phalanger gymnotis. NCBI lineage: Eukaryota > Metazoa > Chordata > Mammalia > Diprotodontia > Phalangeridae > Phalanger > Phalanger gymnotis. Next base: position 267,913,326 of record CM053623.1, on the reverse strand, counting down.
CTCCTTGAGGTTGTTTTCATATGATGAAGCAGAAACAACTAAGCACCCTACTGGCTTCAGTCAGTGAAGCTTCTCTGTGTGACTCAGTAGTATCTGCAGAATAGTGAAATAAAATACTGTGTGGATTCTGTTCTTCAAAAATCACATAGTAAAACTGGGAATACTATTGGGTCCTGTGGCACAGGGGATAAGTCATGGGGCTTCGAGTCAGGAGGACCTAAGCTCCTCAGACACTTAACTGTATGACCCTAGACACACCTAACCTCTCTGTGCCCCAATTTCCTCATCTTAAAAATGGTGATACTTGGAGTACGTACCTACCTCACAGGGTCATTGTGAGCTAACATCTGTAAAGCACTTGGAGAACTGCAAAGCACTATATAAATGTTAGCTGTTATTTTTGTTCGTAGGTCATACCATAAGAAATATCTTTTCAAAACAGATTCTGTCAGATGTTCCGGCAAATTACGGAAAATGTAAAAAGAGGCTCAATGTTACTAGAAGGATCGACTTGTCATTTTTGAGTATAACTAGAGAGAAATAAGTTTGAAATGGGTAACTAGAGGTCTTAATTCAAGACTTTGACAGCTTGAGTCTTGTCTAGATTTTTAAAAATAGCAATATATTTATATATGTACAACACCTTGTGGGTGATCCAAGGACAGTTCCAAATGCTGAAAATGAATTAGAACCATGTGACAGATACCCACACAGGGGATTTTCATTGTCATGACACTGAATATTTGTAAGGAACTTTAATAGGAAGGATTCTTAAGGTGAACTTGGAAAATATAGGATAAGTAGTGCTGTTAGCACTGATTGGGTAGAAGTTGTCTATTTCCAGGGGAATTTGATCTGAAGAGAATCAGACCAAGTCCTAACTGGTATAAAGGGGATGAAATGGGAAAAGAAAAGCAGGCCGTATAAATACAATTAGGGAACGGTGAGGAGGGCGGAGAAGCCCAAGGACCACCTACTATAAGGATTACCATACATAAAGATGGCACATTTGGTCAGTAAGTTTGCAGACAAGAAGTATCATAATTGAATTGGTGGATTTGAAGTGGGAGAAAGGATAAGAAATACTTATGTATGTTTGTAGACACTGTCTGATAGTATATGGTATCCTAGGAGGACCAACAATGGAGTCAAGCGCAACTGCATGCTAGGCCACTCTTTCCATTATCCCTCATACTAAGTGGTGACATGATAATAACTACAACAAAATTGGAAGAAGGCAAGTCTTCTATGACGAAATTAATTGACCCATAAGGCAAGAGTCTAGAGAAACAACTAGAAAAACATGAGGGAAACATCTTGAATATGACATGTTTAAGAAATCAAAAGAAAATTGCCCAGAAGTATTGGAACCAGGGGGAGGAGAAAGATGGTAGTTCAACAGGATGGTGAGGACACCGGCAAGTAGGGAACCTGAGGTTTAATTTATTCACAAATATAGTCACAAACTTCAGAGATCCCATGTCAAATAGGACATAGTAGAAGTAGCCATGAAGAAACAACTCAGTCAAAATAACAGTATGACCACTTACCAACGATGCAAAATAAAATATATACTATTTCAAGAAAAATAAAGGAAAACAGCTTGCATCCATGGATAACATTTTGCAAAATTCAGCAGCAGTATAAAGAAGGAAAATACATTTTTGAAAGATTTGATTTCTTCAACGGTTTCTTTTGAGAAAGATGGGCAGTCTTTGAAATGCAAATCCAATGTAAAAAAGGGGGAAGGTGAGAAACTTGAGAAAGGCAAATGTTTTAGTAGCTTAAAAAGGATAGATAATAATGCAGTGTAGAAAAGAAAAAGCTGTTGTCCTTGGGGAGTTAAACGTTGTTTAAGGGTCACTTAGGGACCCAAAACAGTAGAGCTAGTAACTTAGATGTTTAGGAAATTCTCTAGAAGCTATAGGAAGGAAGGTTCTTATTTCTTTAAATTAGGGAGCCACAGGTGAAGATAATTCAATCAAAGAAGTTGGAGTAAGGAGAGAGAGATTCATGAGCCACACTGGGCTTAGTGAAGAAAGTTATATGATACAAAATTTTTAGATATAGGAATTTATAGTAGTAATAGAACGAAGTGAGAAGAGGATTGAGCTGAGATAGTAGAGGAAGGAATGAGAGGCATTGAAAGATTGTGGAGATTGTCTCAATCAAAACAAACTGCAGCTACAGAGAAGTGATTACAGACTAAAGAAGAAAAAAATGAAGCAAGACCCAGAAATTTGGGGAAAGAAAAGAGATTAGAATCAGACTTGGTGAGCAACACAAACTGTAGATACCTAGTACCAATTTAAGAAAAGGTATTTTTTTTTATTTTTTGGCAATATGGAGGAAGAGAAAGACTTTAGATTCTTAACTGACTACTATTTGAATGAAGTATACCATAATAAGAAGATAGTGGAAGAACAGGTTAGGTTAAAAAACAAAACCCAGTAATGTGCTTGGTAAAGGAAAAATGCTTGAAAGATAAAGATGTATACAGTTAAAGTGAGGAGGTAGAAATTATAATATTTCAGTTGAATGGAGAGGTAACGGGGTATAATTGATATAGTTATTTACCTAGGAATCAGGAATGACCTGGGTTTAAATACTACTGCAGACATTAACTAGCTGTGTGACCTTCTCAAATATACCCCCTCTTTTCCTCTGGCACTGCCAGCATTTTAGTGCAGGCTGTTATCACCTCACATCTGGATTATTGCAATAGCCTACTGGTGGGTCAGCCTGCTTCAAGTTTCTCCCCGCTCCAATCCATTCTCCATTCAGCCACTAAAATAGTTTTCCTAAAATGCAGGTCCTATCATGTCATCCCCCTACTCAATAGACTCCAGTGGCTTCACTTGCCTCCAGGAACAAATTCAAAATACTCTAGCATTCAAAGCCCTTCATAACCTAGCTCCTCCCTGCTTTTCTAGTCTTCTTACACCTTACACTCTGACACATACTCTTCAATCCAGTGCCACTGGCCTCCTGGCTTTTTCACAAACAACACAATCCACCTCTTGTCTTAGGGTGTTCTCTCTGGATGTCTCTTTTACCTGGAATGTTCTCTCTCCTCATTTCCTACAGCTGATCTCCCTATCTTCCTATAAGTTCCAACCACAATTGCATCTTCTTTAAGAAGTCTTCCCCAACGCCTCTTAAAATTCCAGTGCCTTTCCTCCATTATTTCCTATTTATCCCATATATAGTTTGCTTCATATGTATGTTTTCACGTTGTCTCCCTCAGTAGACTGAAGCTTGTTGAGGGCAGGGATTGTCTTCTGGCCTTTTGTATCCCCAGCAGTTAGCATGGTGCCTAGCCTATAGTAGGCACTGAATAAATGCTTACTGATTGATTGGGCCCAAACACACTGAACCTCTCTGTACTTCAAATGATAGCCCAAGGAGGTCACAGGCCCCATAAATGCCAAATATTGGTAGCAGCATTTTAGTGGTACTAAATAACCGGAAACAATGTAGCTGCCCATAAATTTGAGATTAGCACATGGTTATGATAGAATATTACTACACTGCAATAAATGATGACTATGAAGAATGGTAAAGGGAGGTTTATACAAACTGATGCAAAGTAAAGAAAGCAGGACCAAGAAAACATCATTTTACACATTGACTACAACAATAAATCGAAACAACAAAGTGAAATTAAAACTGAATGCTGTGAAATTACATTGACCAAATGTGACCTCAAAGAAGAAATTTGAGAGTGCATCTTTCTCCCTTCTTTGCATAAGTAAGAGTCTGCAGGTATAAAGCACTGTATATGTGGCTAGACGTGAGTGATGTGTTCGTTAATTTGACCAAAATGTTTTTTTTTTCTTCCTCTTAAATTATTTATTATTAGGGATGGCCCTCTGGGTGGGAGAGGAGAGATAAATATTGGGAAATAAAGGTTCTGTGAAAACAAAAGAAATCGATAAAAAATTAGCTCAAATGACTGATTGGGTCTCCTCTCTGTTCCATGAACAAGATACTTTATTTCTTGGTTTAGGGCATTCTCTCTGGCTGTCCCTTATGCTTAGAACACTCTCTCTCGTTTTCCTGCTTCTGACCTCCCTGGCTTCCTTTAAGTCCTAAATAAAATTACATGTTAATGTCAAAAAAAAGACAGAAAAATAAATAAAATGAGGGAGTTGGACTCAATGGCCTCTAAGAGCTCTTCCATCTTTAAAGGCATGATCCTAATGAATCCAAAGAAAAATAATTGGCAACCAGGATCTCATACAAGACAACTATTGAGGAAAAAAGAAAAACACATTATGCTTAAAGCCATATTCATGAAACAATACTCATATGAATCTATGTAGGCACTCCCTCCAGTGATACAGATCGTTCCTCATCCACAATTGCCTGTGTTTGACTGACTCTTGCCTGAGACTCAAGTTCACCACATAGGAATCACCCCAAGGCTGAGTGTCTTCCTCAACCTCTCCTATTGTCTTAAGAAGGTGTAATGGCAAGCCAAGTGGGACTTTTTGCTGCTTTTTCTTTTGGAGCGTGTCTCAGCACTAAGGCAATCAAGTGCCTTTGATTTGAGTCTTGCCTTCGTTTGAATCAAGAGTCCTTGATTGGAAACAATATATATACTCTGAGGTTAGCATTTTGCTTTGGGGCTCACTCATTGGAAGAGTGTTCATGTAATCTGGCCAGACAGAGGCTTTGGGTAGTCACTAAGGAGCCCCGGGCTTTGAAAACTCAGATGTTGGTGCTTCTCCCTCTCTCTCTCTCTCTGGTAACTATGTATGTATTGCTATGGTCAGACAGTTAGAAGCCTGTCTGTTGATTTGTGTTATTTTCTTTGTTTGTAATTTCTGATTGTATTTGCCCTGAAGTTCAGGGTGCTGAGTTTCCCCCTAAACTAAGTGAATGATATATGTATGTTTAATTAAAGGAAAATTGTTAACCCTTTAAAGTTGCTTTCCTTTAGAAAAGCAGATCAAAGAATCTGTGCTAGCAGCCCTCCCATGTGCTGGTGTTATTGGTCTTACACTTCCACAGTAGCTGAAAGTAACATTGTTGTTACAGGGTGCCAATGGAGCATGTAGGCTATCCAGCAATTATCTCTTACTTTCAACACATGGCCAGCTTGTCTGTTTTGATTGCACAAGTTGATGAAGAGAATATTGAGTAGACTAGAGGAGGGGTGGGGAACCCATGGCCTGGAGATGGGAAGACAAAATAGCCTTTCATTTCAAGGAGTTCACATTCTACTGTGGGATACAATATGTAAATATATAATATACAGATATAAGATCAGCTGAGAAGAGAGAGCTTTAACAAATAAAATAATCAGGAAAGGCTTCACGTTGAAGGTGGCACATTAGCTTTCTTAAAGGACATTGGTTATATCCTTTAAGAACATTCTTATTTCCTATTTGTAAGGCCTTCTAGTTGGGTGGAGTCCCACCCAAGATTGCAGAGCATGTACCCAAAGGATTTGGGCAATCTCATCTATCAGCAATGTCCTTCAGGCACGGATTGACTCACCTACAGGGGCTGGATCCTGAATGAGGAAATAGGAAAAACCTCAATCCTAATTTAATAATTAGTTTTTAATATAATAGAAAAATGATCACTTTATGAATAAAAAGTTTAAATAAGGTCTTGCCCCTGTCCTCAAGGAGCTTGAAGCCTGGCAGTAGAATTAGACATCAGCACAAATAATTGTTACACAACTGCATGATGGGGTATAAAACTAGTCTCTATTTGACATGTCAGTTCAGGGAATAAGGAAAGATTGTCTGAAAGAGGTGGCATTTAAGAGGTACATTAAAGGTTAAATTTGAGTTTAATACAAGAAGATGGAAAGGGAGGGCATTCCAGGCAGAAAGCAGACGAGAGAACAGGCCTGGAGGTACAGATTTGAAGATATCTCCATAGTTCGAGCTGTGACTGTGAATGAGTTGGAGCCAAAGACAAACCCTTGAAAAATACCTAGATTTTTTGTCTTTTTATTCCCACACACTTAGCATAATCTCTGGCAAATTGCAGGTCCTTAATAAATACTTGTTGATTGAGCCCACAAAGGAGACATAAAAGTAATTAGAGAGAAGGACCACAGGAGAGTATGAGAATTGGAGCCGAGGGAGTAGAGAGAATCTTTTAGGATCAACTGTAGCAGGAAGGTTGAGCATTGGAAGGCATGGGGTAGCGAGGGAGAGCATTAGATTAGATGAAGATTGGAGGGGATGGAGAGTGGGAGAACCTTGGATTGAATGAAGATCAGAGGGGATGGGGAAGGGAGGAGAACATTGAATTGGATAAAGATTGGAGGGGGTGGAGAAGAGAGAGAACATTGGATTGCATGATGTGAGAAAGGAGTGGAGACAGAAGCTTGTTTGAAAGGTTTTGATAAGAGAGTGGGTAGTGAGGACATAGAAATATCGTGTGTAGATGGCTTTTCCCAAGTAGTTTCACTGTGAAGGGGGAGAGAGAATGGACCATGTTTGGTCAGCGTAGAAGAGGCAAGGAAAAAGGTTTTTTGTTTTGTTTTGCTTTTTGGATTGCAGAAACCTGAGAATAATCATAGGCAACATTCATATAGCATTTACTATGTGCCAGGCACTGTGCTAAAGCAATTATCTTATTTGAGCCTTACACCAATGCTGAGAGGTAGGTGCTATTATTATCTCAATTTTACAGATGTGGCAACTGAGGCAAACAGAGGCTAAATGACTTGGCCAGGGACATTAAGACATCTGAGGCCAGATTTGAACTGTCTTTCTGATTCGAGTCCTGGTCCTCTATCCACTGTACCACCCAGCTGCCTCTGCATATTTATAAGCCAGAGAGAAAAGCCACAGGGAAGGGAGAGAATGAAGACTCATGACAGAGGGGATGACTGTTAGAGTTAGGAGGCCAGAGAGAATAGACTCAAGCATGAAAATAAGAGGCTTTCCTTAATGTTGAGTAATAAGCTTATTTCTTCTCCTGCAACTAGAGGAAAGCAGGAAAGTGTTGATGTTCAGAGGGTTTGAGAGATGAAGAAGAGCTGGAAAGAAAAAAAAAAGATGCTGAGAAAATGAATTGAGAGGTTAGAGGACTGAGATCTCAACCCAATATGAGTCAATGGTGTGACGTGCCAGTTAAAAAACTATTGCTATACCAGATATGAGAGAGACATGATGCCTAGAATGAGGGAAAGAATACTTCCACTGTATTCTGCCTTTGTTTAACCATAGCTGGCGTGCTGCGTTTCATTCTAGATATCACAGTTTAGATTGGTGGTAAGAAGAGAAAAGAAACATTTTAGAGGTGAAAAAGTACTTCCTGATCAAGAAGAAATGGGGTGAATACAGTAGGAAAAAGATCTCAGTATCCATATGCTGCATTACTAGATTAACATTTCCAGAATGAGTTAGATATTGTGTCTGGGTCATATTACTTCTGTCAGATTTTGTCTAGCTTAAGGTGACCAAACATTAGGAAAAGCATTGGAAAATTGGAGCAAATCTGAACAAGATGTTTGTATGACCAAGACAGTCAAAGAAACAAAATTATGCCATACTAGAAATGGTTGAAGAATCTGGGAGCTACCAAAATGTGCATACCCTTTGACCCCACAATACCATTTCTAGGGCTGTATCCCAACAAGATCATACACGTGAGAAATGGACCCATATGTACAAAAATATTTATAGTAGCTCTTTTTGTGGTGACGAAGAATTGGAAATCAAAAGGATGCCCATAATTTGGGGAATAGCTGAACAAGTTGTAGTATATGAATGTAATGGAATATTATTGTGCTATAAGAAATGAGGAGCAGACGGACGTCATAATAACCTGGAAAGACTTACATGATCTGATGCTGAGTGAGGGGAGCAGAACCAGGAGATTATACACAATTACAGACACATGCTATCTGTGATGACTAACTTTGATAGACTTGGCTCTTCTCAGCAACCAAAGGTTCTAAGACAGTTCCAAAAGGCTCATGATGAAAAAACTATCCATATCCAGAGAAAGAATCATGGAGTTTGAATGCAGATTGAGACAAACTATTTGTTCTCTCTTTTTTTTTCTTTTTCTTTTTGGTTTTGTTTCTTCTTTCTCATGGTTCATTCCATTGGTTATAATTCTTCTTTACAACTTGACTATTGTGTAAATAAGTTTAATGTGAAGGTATACATAGACCTATATTGGATTATATGCTGTCTTGGTGGGGAAGGAGGAGAAAAATTGGAACTCAAAAACTTGTGAAATTGAATGTTGTAAACTAAAAACAAATTTAAAAATAACCTGGGAGCTTACACGAAATGTTATTCCTGGTGTGTGTGTGTAGGGTAGTGAAGGGGGGGGCGGCATTCATAAATAGCCATTTCATATTTAAATATTCGAAGGACTGTCACACGAATGAAAGATTATCCTTGTTCTCCTTGCGCCTGAAGGAAAAACAGGAGAATTGAGCACAATTTAAAGAGGCAAGATTTCAGATTAATTTAAGGAAATATATTCTAACAGCTGGAGCTGCCCTAAAGCGGAATGGGATGCCTTGAAAAGTAGTGAGCTCCACATCACAGGGAGTCTTCAAATAAAGAGAGGTTGCATTTCACACTTTTGGTAGGGATTGGATTAAATTATCTCTAAGATCTCTTTCAGGTGGACAGATTCCATGATTGCATGGCGTCTTAAAATGAGGATTGAGAATTACTACTGCTTTCGAAGAATATCAGCTACCTTGGGTGTTTTTTACAACAGAAATTATGGAGCCACATGCATTCAGTGGGCATTCTGTTATTATGTGGTCCACCTTTTCAAAGGCTGAGGAAATAAAGCTCTTCATCACTTGTAGCTAACTCCACATGCAGTCGAACTCAGGAAAGTCAGAATGACCTCTGGGTCCTCCCTGAGTCTGTTTTTGTCTAGTTAACTACCCAGCTAAAATACCTTCTGAAGGTTCAAGCAGTATGCTCTGACACTGCCTTTTCCAGAGGGTTTCTAAATGTCACTTCACCTGGATGCCGCTGCCTTTTAACGATGGGTAAAAGAAAATTCATTTGCACTCTGCCATTCTCTGCAATGTGTTTGTATGTGAGGGCCATTTCTGGTTATTGGAGACATTAATTTCCTGCTAGCTCGGGAAGGATGGCTCCTTTTAAGAGGGGAGAGAGATTTATGTATTGAATGCCCATTAGAAAAATATATTCTAGACAAGAAATAATTGAACTTTTTGATCCTTATTTTGGTCTTGCTCAATTTGTTTTACATTTTCTTAAGTCTATTTCTGAAGTGCGGAATTCTTTCCATCGGACAAGAAAAGGAGATTTAATTTGGGTGACAAAACTAAATAGGAAAAAGGTTATCATGGAAAAATAGAACCATCATTCCTCTGCTAGGAGAAAATGAAGCAGATGTTAAGCTATATTTTTTCTACCTGCTTATAAAGGAAGTACCTAAAGGAGCTACATTAACTCTTTCAAGTCACTCTTTAATATATTGAAGGATATTATATTACTGATTGGCATCCTATTACTTTTCAAAGATGGGAATGTATGTAATATGAGGAATAATGTGCCAGTGCTCCTGACTGGTCCCTTGATTCCTATGGCAGAGGGGAGAAGGTATATTTAAGGATGATTGGTGACTAAGCCAGGAAGAGTCACTCACTCAAAACACTTTAAATAGAGAGGACAAAGTCTGCCTCTTTTTTTCTTTTTGAGTACATCTCCTGAGACTCTTCCGGTTCTCCTTTGGACTTCCCTGTGGTAAAGTGAAAAGTGGATTTTTTTTCCTCCTTCTCTTCTCTAGTAACAGCAGCTATTTGTATATGGAAACAAGAATATATTTTCACATAGATGACATCAAGTCTCTGCCTCTTCTGCTTTGGGTTTCTTTCCCTGGGCACAGGTGGAAATGGTGATTCTGATATGGATGTTTTTAGCCTTTGGCAGCTGCCTCCTGAGCTGGAGAGCTTGGCAGTCCAGGCACTGACCACTAGAAAGAGATGATTCCTGAAAATATTGCTTTTCTCAGAGGAGATAGACATCATAATTAGGAGAATTCTGTAGCTACGGGGCTAAAGCCTAATCCGTTCCTTCAGTGTCTAAAAGGTATGGGCCTTGTGTTGCTACTAAGCCAGCCCAGCCTGAGAGGAAAAGGAAATCTGGTGAGAAGTCTTACAAATTTTCTCTGGAGAGTAGAATAACATGTTACATTGCAACTTATGTTTTAAATACGTGTTAATGAGAAATAAACAAAATAAAACACTCCCTTAGAAACTGTGAATGATTACACCTGCTATTGCTTTGGTCTTTAGGAACAAATATAGGAACAAAAGTATATTTTTTAAACCACCCTCACTCTCTAAAAAAAATTAAGAACATCACTTTAGCCCAAAGGATAGATATATATTGACTATAATTCAGTAGTACCACTACATTTCTTCTTGTTTTTTATGATTCTTTTTTTTACTTCTTTTCTGCATTTGTAACATATTTGTGTTTTTGTCTTATTGTCTTTAGATTACATTAGAATCGGTCCAACTTTCATCACTCCATGCAACTTCATTATACAATCTTTCCATTTTCCTACAATAATATTCTATGACACTCCTAGGCCATCATTCGTTCAGCTAGTCCCCAGTGGTTGAATATCTAGCTTGCTTCCAGGTTTTGCCATTACACATGGTGGCGTTAGGAAAAATTTTGTAGATAAGCTTTTTCTTCCTATCAACAGCATCCTTGGTGTATAGTACCAGGTCAAAGAGCATGAATATTTTCATAACTTAGTGTATTGTTCAGTATTGCCTTCCCATAATGTTGAACCTGTTTTGTTAGAGTCCTCCATGTATTGATTCTGTCATATTTTATTATATTTGCCAATTTTATATATGTCAGGTAGAATTTCAGAATGGGTTCAATCACCATTTATTTCTCTGCACATTACAGATTTTGAACATTTTTTTCTTGTGTTTGCTGAGATTTTGTATTTATTTCCTTGGCAACTACCTGTTTGTAACCTAAGATAATTTATTGATTAGAGAATAGGTTTTATTCTTACAAGTCTGTCAATCTCTGATAAAATCTTAGATGCTTATCAACCTTTCTGCAGTATTTTGCAGTCTTTCATCTGTAGTTTTTTTTCTAACATTGCCCTTTCTCTTGATTCTCCTTCTATTTATCTGACCATCCCATTTCAGTATCCATCTTCTATATTATGTCCCCTATCTGTGTCTGTACCCTAAGACTTTGTTCTCTTCTTTCTCCATACTCTTTCATTTATTAACCTCATTAATGCCTTTGAGTTTAGAAATCAACTCTATACTGATGATTCCCAAATCTATACATTCAGGCTTAATCTCTCTACTGAGCTCCACTCCTATATTTCCAAGTGTCTATTGAATGATGCCCTTTTGTGGATAACTGGCTGGACAAATTGTGGTATTTAAATGTGATGGAATACTCTAGTGTCTTTAGAAATGATGAGAATGAAAAATTCAGAGAAATTTGAGACTTGTAGAAATCTTCATAAAAGACTAAAGAACAATTAACAATATGACCATGAAAATGTAGAGAAAAAAACATAAAGCTTAAATACACTTAATTAGCACAGTGACTATCATGATTTCAGAGGTCTGAACACAGGAGGCTTAGTGTAGCATGCCTCCTGTGTTCTGGCAGGGAGAGAGCAGACTAGAAGTATAGAATGAGGCCACATGGCTAATTTGTTGATTTGTTTTTCTTTTATTTTTAGACAGTTTTTTATTTTACCAGAACACAAATACAAAATAGAAAAAAGAAACAAAAACATCATAAACCTAAATATTGAAACTTAAATATAAAGTAAGAAAAAAAGCATCTCATGCATAGCAGAACATAGGAGAGGATTCAAAATATGTAACAACAAATTTTCATTTCAAGAAAGCCTGTATGATAAACAATACACCTTGGGTTGAGAATTGTCCATCTTTTCTTTGCTTCCTTGTGTTTTTTTTTGTTCTCTGCTGTGCACTTTTTAACTTTGTTCTTTTTTCCCTCCCCCTCCTCTCCTCCCCCACAGAAGGCTACAATGTAATTTAGATATGTTTCTTAATATATCCGTACACATACAGATATATACATACACTTATACGTATATATGCGTATATAGACATATACTTTCCCAAACATACTCTACTCCTGCTCTTTGTTTTTTTTTACATTTGTACATGTTTTGTTTTTCTTAATTGTACTTATTTATTACAAGGGAAGGTTTTACAAGTCAGGGAGTGGAGAGTCTTTGGAAAATGATGGAAGTGTTTTAAAAAAAGAGGATCTATGAAATATTTTTCAAAAGAAATCACTGTTTTAAAAAAAATTGCAAGCTGATGCTGAGGGTGATGGCCTTTCCTTTTAAAAAATATTTTTTATTAGCCTAATCATTGACAAACAGAAACATCAAATATAATAAGAAGAACTAAGGAATACGAAACCATAATTTTTGTTACATACAATTTTTTAAATATACATTAAATTTGACAAGGTAGTAAAAAATGCCCTATTTGTACCCCTTCTGAACGAATTTTTTTCCTTTTGCATATTTTTACTGTTTTATTGATGTTCTACTCTTTTTCTTTTTTTGATTTTTTTCTATCTCAGTCACTTTTGTATAACTGAACTCTCCCCAAACCCCAGGAATCTCTCCTTTGCTACAAATGCATAGCCAAACAAAGCAAATCAACATGGTGGCCGTGCATGAAAACATATCTTTCGTTTTGCCTGTCTAGTTAATCACTTCTCTGCCAAAAGGTGGGAGGTATATTTCTTCATGATCATTCACTGTATTCATTAGACTTTCGGATTCTTTCAAACATTTCTTCTGTTTCATTATTATGGTTGTTGTGTAAGTTATTCTCCTAGTTCTCATTTTACTCTGAGTCAATGCACATGAGTCTTCACAAGTTTCTTTGAATTTTTCATATTTGTGATTGCTTAAAACACAATCATATTCCATTACATTCATAGATCACAATTTGTTCAGCCACTCTCCAGCTGATGGACACCCATTGTTTTCCCAGGGTTCTTTTGTTAACACAGAAAGAAATGCTAAATATTTTTGGATATATGGGTCCTTTCCTTTGTCTTTGACTTCTTGGGAGGGAGGAGTGTATATTTTAGATAGTAGTATTTCTGGATCAAAATGTTTAATGACTAAAGGAAATTAATTAATTAAATTAATCAATTAAACTAATGTGTTTTTTTTGGAGGGGGGAAGGCAAGGCAATTGAGGTTAAGTGACTTGCCCAAGGTCACATAGCTAGTAAACATGTTAAGTGTCTGAGGCCAGATTTGAACTCAGGTCCTCCTGACTCCAGGGCTGGTGGTCTACTCACTGAGCCACCTAGCTACTCATAAACTAATGTTTAATGACTTAAGGAAATATAATTCCAATTTCCAGAACAGTGAGACCAATTCTTAGTTCCACCAACAGTGAATAAAATGTTCCTGTCTTCCTACAACCCCATTCAACATTCGCTGTTTTCTTCCTTAGTAAGATATTGATTTTTAAATTAAACACTTGTCTAGCAATATTTTTTGGTTGCAAATCTTGAAACATCAAAATCAAGTTGTGAGTGACCCAAAGGATAATGGAGAGATTCAAAGTGTACTCAAGTAGGCTTATTTCAAATAAAGACCTATGTGCACGAATGGCAAATAATGGGATAGGTTGCAATATGGATGAAATAACCACATCAATGGGATCACAGATGCATGGGTCCAATCTTCTTGTGGAGTTTCATCTCTTCATCTTCATCTGGAGATCACAGAACCATTGGTACATTGGAAAATGGCTGCTAGCAAGAATTGAAGTATCAGCTTAAATAATAGATAATGAAATGTTACACATCTCAGAAGTATCTGGAAACAGTCCCAACAGAATTAGCCACTGGAAAGAAAAAAAAATATCTGGAGGTAGAAGCAAGGGGAGTCGAGGATGGGAACAAAGTTGCTTCCTTTTAAACAACCACTGAGTTATCAACTGTGTTTGTTATACAATGGGTCAATATCAGGATGCTTCGTTATCTCAAAGTGCAATCCCTTTAGCACTGAGACACACATGGCTAGATGCAGGCCGCAAAGCTCTCCTGTCTTTGATCAGAACCAGGAATGATTACACTAAATGTGTTCCATGGGTTGGTCACCATTACAATTTAACAGACTAGAATGATATAAATGTAATAGGAGAGGTATTAACATGAAATTCTCGTAGGAAAGAAGCCAAGAAAAGAGCCAGAACTAGGGTGCCTACAAAAGACCAGCCAGAGCCAGTCCTTATGAAGTGATTACATCCTGTATGGCTTTGTTCCAATATAAGAATAGGGACAAAGCTTTAGCAGAGAAGAAGCATGAGGCCGGCCATCCTCAACTGAGGCCAACATATATTTAATGTCTATAGACCTCAACTCTTTTCCTTGCTCTTTGTTCTTTCCTGTTTCAGGTGATGGATATTGAAAATGGCTGTGACCTTGTGAGCTTCAGAAGGTTAGAAGAGTGAACCACCAGGGAAGCCAAGGCTGAAAGCTATGCCTGACAGTCCAACATTGCCCTCAGGAGTGGGACCATTAAGTTTGAATGGGCTCTTTCCCAGAGCTAAGGTTTTGTAGAGCAGAGTATGCCTTCCAGGTTCTGGGGAGAAATGTTTGTATGCCTTTTTTGCTGTATCTTTGAAGTAAATACTCCTTTATCAAAGCTAGCTGATGCTAATTGGTTAAATGGAACTGAACATACTATAATGAAGGCTAGAGCAGACAGCATTAAAGAAAATACAGCCACAACTCCTCAGCTATATGGAACCCTGAGGGAGAGATGAAACTGGGACCCCTCTGGAAAAGTGAGGCCAAAGGAAATTGCTATATGCCCTTACCATTTAAGCAATGCTAAAAACAATTTAATCTTTGATGATTCTGAACATACTTAAGTATCTTACTTAAGAGTAATCGTTAAGAACATTATCATTTTATTGTTACTAGGCTGAAGAGTTGGTTTATTGAGTATTCTATTCAATGGAATGGTAAATAATAATAATCTACACCAAATACAGTTTTTAAAAAAACCATTTACCAAGCCCCTAATAAGTGCAAGCCATTTGCATTTGCAAAGGATTCTGAGGGAAAAAAAGAATAATAATCTCTGTCCTCAGGGCACTTACCTTCTATCAGGGTGGAAGGGGCCAGTATGAGACTGTATTTACTATACTTTATATAATGCTGCTCCTATAAGTAAGTGACTTGGCCTTTGTAGTAGGAAGGCCGAATTTATGATCTCAAAAAGGATCATATAAATATCAGAATGGTTCGAAATCGATGGGTATACAGAATTCTCCAAGCAGAAGGCATCCAAAAATTTATTCAGGGCCCAGAGCAACAAATTAGCGAACCAACCTCCCCATTCCAGTATTGTGAACACAAGCCTCCAGGCCCAGTAGGCCCGCC
>CM053623.1:267850081-267891657 GCA_028646595.1 Phalanger gymnotis | reverse complement strand
CTGTTTGTGGGTTGTGAGGTCTGGTACATGCCACAGCTCAGTAATTCTGCGAGCTAGGGCACCCTCCGCTCCACTCCAGGTCTCGTCAGTCCGCGGTCTGCTGCCCCGCGACACGCCGCCTCGCGCACTGGGCTCTGCTTGGCTCAGCTCCGCTCCCCTCGGCTGGGGGCTGGGAGTTCTGTTCGGGACAGACCTTACCCCGAGACCATCCAGTCTGTCCTGGGCTGGATTCCTGCTTCCCTCTGCCCCTTTGTGGGTTCTGTAGTTCTAGAATTGGTTCAGAGCCATTTTTTCATAGGTTTTTGGAGGGACTTGGAGGGGAGCTCACGCCGGTTACTGCTTTCCAGTCGCCATCTTGGCTCCGCCCCTCTTCTAGAGAGTTTCTTGTCTCTAACACACATTTTTGTCATTTGCTTATATTTTGTATTGTACCTTATCTTTATGGTTTTACCTCTGTGGGTCTTGTCCCTTCCCCAAAAGAGAGACAGACAAATAGAAAAAGAGACATATAGAGAGAAGAGATGGCAATAGAGAGAGAGATAGAGAAAGGGAGACAGACACAGAGAGGCAGAGAGACAGAGGGAAACAGACACAGAGACAGAGAGACACAGAGAAAGGAGGTAGGAGGAGAGGGAGGGGAACGTACTGGGAAAGGGAGAAGAGAAATCAGACAGAGACTTATATTACAGCCACCATTACAGGTATAAATATTTCTGGTAATTATTTTTTTTCTATAAATTCAAACAGGATCTTATGTATAGTTACATGTAAAAAAAACTAGACCCTCAAGGTATGGCATACCTTAAATTTAAAATTTCATCATTTTGACTACGTAGAAATTATGTGTGTGTGTGTGTGTGTGTGTGTGTGTGTGTGTGTGTGTGTGTGTGTGTGTGTGTGTGTGAAAAGAAGCCTTGAGATACAGGCAAAAGGGTAAACTTTCTATAACACTAGAATACACCAGTGTTTTGGAGCACACTCCAGAGCCGTTGAGTTGCAGGTGTGGATTAACAAAGCTTAAGAGCCCAAGACAGCTGCTTCCTAGGTCCCCACTTCTGCACATTTGGGAGGTATCCCCAGAGCACGTCAAGAATGTGAGTTGTTTTCATTATTATCATGCCACAGAGCCCTTAGACTTACACATAAATATTTACTGAATGAAATCAGCATGTTAATAAGGCTGACAAAAAGTAAAATATTTGAATAGAATCAAGGGAACTATCAAAAGCCTTTTTTTGATGATTTAGCCAGCTTCTCATATTAAATGAAAATGCAGTCTGCAAAGCCTAGATTAGTGAGGTTGACTTCCGTCCCTGGCAAAATTATTACAGAATTAGAACATCATTATTAAAAGAATGGTTAGGGAATAGCTAGATAATAGGAGAAGTAATTACACAGAAAGAACTAGCAAGACTTCTGCAAGAATTGATTTTGCCAGACTAACCTCATTTCCTTTTTTCTCGGATCAAGGTAATGCTAAAAGATATAGTTTCCCTAGATTTAGCAAATTGTTTGGCCAAGGTTCTCCTGCCATGCTTTTATGAAAGCTAGGATATATAAGCCAGGGAATGTTGCTGTTCGGTGGATTTGAAACTGGAAGAATGACTATATCCAAGAGTGGTCATTAATATCTTGATGTCAACTTGGAAAAAAAAGCACTAATACAATTCTTCAGGGACCTTTACTTGGCCCTATACTTTTAGATAAAGGGATGGACCACACATATATCAAACTTGCAGATGAGAACAAAGCTAGGGGCCATCTCTAGCATATTGCATGATAGAATTACTATTTTTAAAGTTCTCCATAGGCTAGAACATTGTGTCAGGTTTAATAAGATGAATGCTATTAGAGATAAATACCAAGTCATACACGGGTTCAAACCCATCAATCCATAAATCCATCAAAAGATAAGTCTTTTGTTATGTACTAATTATGTTCTAGGCACAGGGCTAGGCACTGGTGATACAAAGAAAAAAATAAAGCAGTAACTGCCCTCAAAATAATGTCATATTTGCAAGATGGAGGATACATGTCTAGGCAGCCATTCATCTGAAAAAAAAATCCCAGGGGTTTTAGTGGCGTGCAAGGTCACAGTGTGACTCAAAAGCCAAAGCAATCTTAAGGCTATGTTAAGAGAAGAGTAGTATTTAAGATTTGGGAGGTGACTTTGACTGGAAAGTCTGTATTCTCTATCATGCTATTGAAGTCAATAATGATTGGGAGAGGAAATCTCATGAGTTGAGGGAGAAAACAGGATGAAAAATTAATTACATTAAATAGCAATTTTTCTGATAAATGAGCAGTTTCCAGAGGAGATTAAAGACATAAGTTAGTGAATGGTATGCTTCCCTACAGGTTCAGTGTAAAGGAGGTGATCTCAAAGCCAAAAAGCAGTAATCTAGACTGCCTAAGATATGGGAATGTATCAAAAAAAGTGTGTATGGGGTGGGGAGAACGCCTATTCAATTAAATTGTTCCTGAACTGCTTCCTTTTCTCAATTTTGTAATTGATAGACCTTGTGGCAAACCCTAAGATATCCATCTTCTACAAAGCCTACCTCAAAAGGCAAAAGAATGTATGGGATTTGCACTCAGCCTCAACTCCATCAGAGGCTTATGGTATGTAGTTTGTTACTAATGAAGACTATCCAATCAGCAAATATTTGCCGGCCACCTGCTATGTGCAAGGTAGTATGGTCTACCCAATCGGTGTGTTGTCATGGAAAGAGTCCCATGATTGTCCTCTGGTGACAGAAGCCCTATCAAGAGCATTCAGGCACATTCATCATCAACTTGTCCTGATCAAAATTGTTCCATAATAACATCATTGATGCATTATAACTAAACCCTACTTACTGCAAAGTGGCTCTGTCTTGATGTTATGTTGATTGTCCGATTGCATATTTATCCTAAGGTTCCTAGGCACCATTACTGCTTTAACATACCAGCTAAAGATGTTGGAGACAGTATGCCCGTACAAGTATGAAGTTATAGACCCCTCCCCAAACTATTTTGAACCCCCAAGATCTGAGAAAGGCCGAAAACCTAGACTGGCCAATCTAGAGAGGCATTGTGGCCCACTCTGAGCTTAATCTACCATAATGCTTTGCAGTGCTCTGGCACAATAGACATGCCTTGCTGTCTGAGTGAACTCAAAATGCCCCTTCCTGTGTCAACACTACAAGGCCAGATGAGGCTGATCAGAACATTCTTCTGTTAATGACTACTAAGGAGAAGATGCCTTGACCAGATACTACCTTGAATAATGGGACTTTTCTTATCTTAATATTTTATGGACATATACCATGTTATGACATGTTAATGGTAAAGGAAACACAGATATCCTGGGTTATAATTTCAATTGACACTTGATCAACTTTCTTATCTTACTGTATTTACAACCTATTCAATTAAAAAAAATTCCTTTCTCATACTATGCTTAAACATATACGGAGATCATAAATTTGAGTGTATCCTGAGTTGATATTGTTCTAAGATGGATTTAAGGTTTCTCATCCTTTAATCAGACAGAATAAAAAATCTGGTTCTGTGTATACGTCTATTAGCTAGCTTTAAGGGAATAAACGATATGAATTTATGTACCACCTAGCCTGTTTGCCTCCTTTTTAACCAAACTTTCAGGTCAACAAAGTATTAGATTTGGAGTCCAGATAGATGATGATGTAATAGAACTCAATTGTCCCAATAGCAATGTAATGAAGAAACATTGGTACAGTGTTGGACCTAGAGTCCTAAAGACCTAGGTTTGACATCCTACTTCTTATAACTATGAGCTACGTGACCTTGGACAAATCACTTAGCCTCTCTAAAACTTGGTTTTACTTTGTAAAGTTAGAGGATTGGACTAGATGGCCTCTGAGCTTTCCTTCCAGCTCTGAATCTATTAATGTGGCATATATACTTATTGCGTTCATTGGTTTTGATGAACTGTTTTCATTAAAGTGAAGTACTTACTGTTTGTGTAAGTGTAAGAAGTATTAACAATGATCGTGAACTTTTAAAAGGCATAAGTAAAACATAAAAAAACAAGCAAAATAGATAAGGTATTATGAGTAGTGGCAAATATGGTACAATCACCCTTTGGGTCACTAATAATATTGACCCTTCTGAGATGGTAGCATTCCAAAATTTGCATCCATATGGCATCATCTGATTTTTTTTGTCTTGATCTATAATATCATTAATGTATACAACTTCCAGTGTAGAAATTACCACCACTGTTGTAGAACAGTGAGAATTTAAGTGACTTACCTATAATCACATAGACAGTACATGTTGGAGGCAGAATTTGAACCCAAGTGTTTCTGACTCTGAAGCCAGCTCTTCAACCACTATATAGCCCTGCCTCTCATCACTAAATTATTGATGTTAAAAGAAGAGGTTTTGTTTTGTTTTCCTGTCCAAGATAGAGGCGTCGATGGGCTAACTCAGTAAGTTTCCATAACCTGAGCAATAGATGGTATTCATTCGCTTTGTTGTTCCATTTTCTTTTAAAAGCGACCATGGATTTCAGAGAATAGTACCACCCAGTGGAGTTAGTAGCTGAACATGGTGAAAGACTACCTATCAAAGAGTGATCCCTGGGAACCCAGCACATTTACCAATCCACAGAGATGCCATGCCCTAAGAAAAGCCCGAGCCATCTGTTTGGCTCAGCTCGGCAACTAAAGACCTACCCAGACCCAGAGCCTGAGGAGGAGCTAGATCATCAGCTTGACCTAGCCCAACAGTGGATTGACACATACAGCCAAGACACCATGTCCTGGGCTCTCTTCAGCTACAGTCCTGTGGTGATCTTTCAGCCAAAGCAACAACCCTTAGCCTATAAACTGACAGAAGTCTCTTCTCTTTCACTCTCTCAAAGCTTCGGATCTGAGATTTGTCACCTCCAGGCAGGAGGTGGGAAGGATCAGTCTTCTCTGGTCTCTTCCTGGTCAAGAGCCAGTTTCTACAGTCAGGTGCTCCATCTTAATCCCAATTCAGTGGGTTACACTTCCTAGAATCCTTTTGGGAGTCTTATCTAGATGAGGAACTAGTCCAGCACTCTTTCTACCATTCTATGACTCTAATATTTTACAGAATATGTAAGTATGACAAGAATTCTGTGACGTGATGTGGGAACACAGAAAAAAGAGTTCACTTTGGGCCTCCTGAGCAAGACAGGCCATCGAGGTTCCACCATTCAAGAATTGTGAATTGCCCTACCCACCCCCCAATTCTACGTAGACCTTTGTAATTGATGTGATTTGTGACACCCCTTCTCCCACGTGAACTCTCTCTCTCTCTGTGTACTTCTATGTTACTGTATACTTCTCTTATCACACTTATATATCCAACTATATATATTTATAATTAGAATATATTACATATATAATTATAGCATAATAATATACCATTAAAAATGGATTGCAGGCCCTGTCGCTTATGAAATGTATGACTCTAAACCCACTATGCTTCAGTTTCCTCATCTATAAAATGAGGAAAATAATGTTCGCATTACCTAGCTGACAAGGTTGTAATGAGAGAAATGTTTTATAAATTTTAAATCTATTATCCTCATTCTGTATATTCAAGCAAGCCTAAGCATGAGCTAAGAGTTAGTTCCCTCTCCTCTATCTTCTGGACAAGGTATGAACTTTCCTCATTCTTAGTCCTTTTATGGTTGTGATTCAGGTTCAGAGTTTTGAAGATGCAATAGCAGTAAATATCCCTGAATTGACACCTCCAGAAAAATAGAGTTCATTCCCCCTGGGCTTGGCTTGCAAGAGACCTTACACAGAACAATGAAGACCTTAAAAGTGGGTCAGAGAAAGGAGGGGTCCTCCTAAGGGAGGTGGCAGAGACAGAAGAAAGAGACCCTCATAGACAGAAGCACATGGATGGACCTGGATTAAGGCTGTATATTCCCATGGACTCTATAGGTAGCCACATGCACCTTTAAGTAGCAGAAGGAGAAATAGAATCTTGAGGGGAAAGAGAAAAACAGAAAGAGACAGAGAGACAGCGATAGAGATGGAGAAAGACAGAGACAGAAAGAGACAGATGGAGACAGAGACAGACCGAAAAAAAAGAGAGAGACAGGGTGGAAAGGGATGAAACTTTGGTGAGATACGAAAGAGGAGAGAAGAGACACCCTGCCTCAAACAAATTTGGGAAGAAACTCACAGTCTTATACCAACTTTGTATCCTCAAAGAGGAAGTTCGTTCAGCAAAGTAAGTAAACCAACAACCAACCCAGCCTTTTTTCCTACACTCATGTGGACTGTATTTGTACAGAAGGAAGGTGAGACCAAGCAGAGGATAGACTTGCTCGAAACCTTCTGGAAATAAAGTTTTCCTAGATGCTGAGGACTTGGGTAGAAGCCCAATCTGCATTTTTCCAGGTTAAATAAAACTTATCCCATATGCGATGCCTTGTTAATCTAAAATGCTTTCAGATAATCTGAAAGCATGGCTCCAGCATCTCTACTTTTTCAAACGTCCTGCCTTGTAGAACACTGCTCACTAATCAGAGTCCTCACCTAGTGATATCACCTTGTGCTGACATAAAGCCTTCTGGGAAATGTAGTTCAGAGAATTTCTCCCAAAAAACCCCAAACAAGAATTTCTCCAAAGAACCCCCCCCCCCAAAACAAACAAACAACAATAAACAACCCTCATGCTTTCTTGTCACCAAGCATTGAGGGAATTGAAGTCCTAGGGACTCCTCTATGCCCTCTCAGTCCATGTAATTCTTGACTGTCTTGAATTTCCCAAAGTGGATCCATCATTGCAATGGAGCAATATCAATGGACCAAAAAAAAAAGAAGCCTCATAAGAGAGCTGAGGATAGAGACCTGGGCCAGATCTATCAGGGACTTGAGCTGGCCCTTGAAATGCAGTTGGATATAGCCAGTCCTTGTAAAGTACCTTTTGTTAGATTTTGCTCTTTGAGTTTCTGGCTTGGCTTTATTCTTTTTCTCACTCATTTTCTTACTGCTATTCTCCAGCTTCGAAAGCCTTTTAACACCTTGTCACTAATCACACCTATAAATTGATTCTGAGTTTTTTTTACTGGATTCCCTCCACAACTTGAAGGCTCTGTTCTTCCAGATTTTTGAGTCTCCATTTCCTCAATCACAAAATACCCCCTAAAACTTAAGGATTTTCTTTTTCTTCTCCTTTTTATGCCCTATTATACTACTGACTTTTGGATTCTCCTGTTATTTTCTCCTTCAGACTACCCACCTACCATTTTGAGACCCACCTTTTTCAAGTTTAAAGTTGCAATTTCCTTTCCTCAATTTCCTAGGTTTCTCATGTGCATCTGGCCATAGGGATGGCATAGTGTCTTAAGCATTATTTGCTCTGTCTAGGCCCTGGACTCTAAGGAATTGATTAAAGTGTATATTGTTAATAAGGACAACCAAGTGGCACAGTGGATTGAGTACCAGGCCTGAACTCAGGAAGACTCATCTTCCTGTATCCAAATCGCCGTGGCATCAGACACTTACTAGCTGTGTGACTCTGGGCAAGTCACTTAACCTTGTTTATCTCAGTTTCCTTATCTGTAAAATAAGCTGGAGAAAGAAATGGCAAACCACTCCAGTATCTTGGTGAAGAAAACCCCAAATAGGATCACAAAGAGTTGTACACAACTGAAACAACTGAAAAATTATTAATGATTCAGAACAGAGGTCACGAAAATGTCTACCCCAACTATATTAAAAAGTAATTGGGAAATATTTAGTTAAATAAATAAATACACAGTAAAATATAGATAACAGCATATTTTAAAACTAAGTCAATACATGCCTGAAGGGATCCTTACATACAAATTAGCAAGTCCCCTGTTCCTATTTGAGTTTGACATGACAATTTTGAGCCTGGATAGCCCTTAGCCATGGGACCCCAAAAGAAGAGGCTAAGTGTCCTTATGTCTACTTTCAGAGGGTATTTTGTAAATCAATATTAAGAAGGAGGTAGTTCTTTGGTTTTAATGGACTATTTATCCCACATGGGCTCCAATTTTATTAACCAGGGTATGTCCCTATAGATGTGGACATGAATATCCTTGCTGAATATTTGTATTTAGTAAAAGGGTCTTTTTATTTATTTGCCTCATTGATTAATTGAATTTGCATTTGGAGCCAGCATATTTAGGTCTTTTTCTATCAACGGAGGTATCTTTCATAATGGTGGTAAGCTTCAAGACAGGGGGAATATCATAGACCACTTTCTCATACTCACTGATATCTCTTTCTTGTATATCTTCCCCTTTTCTGTTCATGGTCTCTACTCAGATTCTTGTTTTACCTAAAAAGACTCTAAGCGAGTCAAGAGTTAAAAGACAGACTAAGCTGGATCACAAAACAAAACAAAAAAAGACTACTTTGCGTATTATTTATTGGTTATTTTGACTGGCTCATTTGCTAATTCCTAGTATTCATTTAAGAGACTCCCCGTTGTGACTGAATTAGTCTGAGTTTGTTCAAGAAATCATGAAACTCTTGGAATTCATCGGAAATTCACCAAGCTTTCCAGATGTCCCTCTAAGATTTAAATGCTTACTGCTTCTTAATGGTTCAATTAAATTATTCATATAAAGAGCTGTTTCAGTGATCCCAAGCTGTTTGCTACATTCAAAACCCATCATTTTAAAATCCTGGTGTTTTCCTATGGGTGCTGCACAGCTGCCAATCATAGACCCCTGTGCACCAAGAAGAATGGAAACCCCTGATGGAAGGGCAGTGGAGGGTGTCAGCACTGTAGGTGGCTGCGTACTACTTATGACAATGCGTGTGTATAAGAAGCAATGTAGAGAGCAGAGGAGCAATGTAGAGACCTAGGATCATGAGTTAAAGCTAGATGGAACCCTGGTAGCCAATGAATCCCTTGTTTTACAAATGAGAGAACTGAGGCAAAGAAAAGTTACATGATTTAGGATTGCACAACTAGTAAGCATCTGAGACAGGCTTTGAACTCAAGTCTTGGCTGACTCAAGGGGCAGCTAGGTGGTGCCATAGTGCATAGAGTCCTGAAGTCGGGAAGACTCATCTTCCTGAGTTCAAATCTGGCCTTAGCCACTTACTAGATGTGTGACCCTGGGCAAGTCACTTGGCCCTGTTTGCCTCAATTTCCTCATCCATAAAATGAGTTGGAGAAGGAAATGGCAAAGCACTCCAGTACCTTTGCCAGGAAACCCCCAAAAGGAGTCACAAAGAGTCGCACGCAACTGAAAACAACTAAACAACATTAACCAAGTGGCTCATGGGACAGCCTGGGTTAGAATCTTACTTCTGGTAGCTCTCTTTTTCCTGCTCTGGGGAGAACAAAAAAAAAAACACCTCTTCTTTGAAAAGCATATCTATAATTTTGACCCTAGTCCACAAATACAACCTTGTAACACTGACTCACAATTTTAGTATCTGGGGCAAATGGCAGGCAACACAAATCCACAAGTCAGCTTCGTAATTGCTAACATATAGATGGTCCACATTAGTGATTTTGCCCAGTATAGGGAATTCTCCATGGGTAAACTGTTGAAGACTTTTAGGCTGAAGAATGATTGCCAATCTTCATAAAGGGATATGACAATAATACAAATGAAATAAATTCAGGTGAGATTTTCAGGGGTCAATGAATTTAAAAATATTTTATAACAATTTCAATATAATTTTCTTCCTTTGTAATCAAATGTGTTTTACTTTACTGAACGTTATTCTGAGGAGTCCATGGTTTTCATCTTGACAGCCACCAGATTGTCAAAGGAGTCTATGATACAAAATAGTTTTAATAATCCAGTTTATTGTGACTTCTAAGATGTAAAAGAATTATTAGGTTAAAATTTTGTTTCCCCTAAATTTCATTGCCTTGGAACAAAGCTATGCCTAGTTAGGGTTTTACTTCTCTCTTCTTCCTGTCACCAGAGGTTTTTCTTCCTACTTTATTGAAAAAAATCTAAGCCATCTTTGGATCAGTTCTCTCCCCTGAGCTCTAGTCTCTCATCAACAACTGTCTTTCAGATATTTCCAGGGTTTTCCTTTAGCATTTCAAACTCAAGATGTCCTAAGTAGAGATCATTATATTTTCCTCTCAATCTGCCCCTTCTCTAATTATCTCTATTTCTCTCTAGGGACCACAATTTTTTTAGTCACCAAATTTTGCAACCTCTGAGTCATCCCCTATAATTCCCTCACTATTACCTATCATATCTAATCAGTTGCCAATTCCACTTCCTCAATATTTCTTATACCTGTCTCCTCCCTGGACTCACAGGGACATCACCCTAATGCAGGTGCTCACTACCTCTCACCTCTCCTATTATAGTTATCTCTTAACTGGTCTCACTCTCTTCCTTCTTCAATTGATCATCTGTACATATGTCAAATTGATATTCCTAAAAGAAGATCTGACCATAGTACTCACCAAATAAAAATCTCCAGTGGATTCCTATTGCCTCTAAGATAAAATACAAATGCCCCAGTTTGGTCCTTATAATCTGGCCCCCATGTGCCTACTTAGGCTAATTCCATTCTAACCAAAGATCCAAGGTCAAGTTTTTTTTTTTTTTTTACAGACTATCTTTGAAATCTTTAAATTAAATTTTCTTAAAGAACAAAAATCTATTTTTTCTCTCTCCCATCCTCCCCTTACCCAAATAAAAACAAAACCCTTGTAGCAAATATGTACAGCCAAGCAAAAAAAAAATATTCCCAGATTGGCTATGTCCAGAAAAATATATGTCATATGTCACTGGCCAATCAATAAGAGCCACAATGAATTGAGTTTAAAGCATGGTCTTTAAGAAAAAAAATCTAGCCCATAAACCCCAAGATATCTTGTAGGTTTCAGTCATCAAAATTTATATTTCCTGTGTGGACAGAAGAATAGGAAGGAGAGGAGGGGAAGGGAAGAGAGCTAAGGGAAAGGAAGAGAAGAAGGTGGAAGGAAGGGAGGGAAGACCTGTGTTGCCCAACTGGAATTGGTCAGTTGGGTCCCCAATGGGGCAGCTTGGACTACTGACAGGTTGTTTTTTGTCTTTCATTCTTAAAGAGGACCATAACATCAGGAAGGTGATGTTATTACTTGCAAATTAATTGGATTTAAGTGAGGCAGGGCTGTGCAAGGTCACCAGCCTCACTTTCTCCCCTGGAGCCATCTGGGTCCAGTGGCAAGATATTGACCAGTCCTGATGGCCCCCCATCTGTCTTTACAATGTTGATGTATAGATTGGTCTCCTTTTGCTACTCATTTCATTCACTGTGACAATGTTGCCAGCAGCTGCTACGGGAGTGTAAGACCACCAACATGAGCACACAGAAGGGCTGCCAGCACAGGTTCTTTGGTCTACTTTTCTAAGGAAAGCAACTTAAAGGGGTTAACAATCTTACCTTAAATATATATGTACACATATATATATATACATATACACGCACATGTACATACATGTATAATACACACACATGCATATGTGTGTGTGTGTATATATATATATATGTATATATATACATGCATGTATGTATGTATATCATTCATTTAATTCAGATGGAAAAAGCCTGAACTTCAGAGCAAATACAAACAGAAATTACAAACAGAGCAAACACACACAGTTATTAACAGACAGGCCTCTAGCTGTTTGACCAGGGAATTACACAGTTACCAGGCAGAGAGCCACCAACATCTGAGTTTTCAAAGCTGGGGGAGGGGAGGGCTCCAGCAACTACCCAGAGTTTTGTCTGGTCAAATCACATGACACTGTTCCAGAGAGTGAGAGCCCCAAGCAAAATGCTAACGTCTGAGTTTATATGCCCTGTTTAGGGTCAAAGGGCATCATAACCATGCTACTCAAACCTATGTGAACTAGGCTTTCCCTTGACATAAGCAGATCATCAAAGATTCCTGATTTAATCAAAGAAACAAAGGTCAGATTCATCAAAGACACTTGATTACCTAAGTGCTCCAAAAGAGAAAACAGTAAAAAAGTCCCACCTTAATTACCATTACAATGATATGTTTACTCATTTGAGGGTGCATTTGGATAGAGTGGTAGACCTGGAGTCAGGAAGACTTGACTTTAAATCTAACCTCAGACATTTTTACTAGAAGTATGACCCTGGGCAAGTCACTTTACTTGTGACTGCCTCCTCAACTGTGAGAATTAAATGATACAGTATTTGTGACTGGCACACAGTAGGTGCTTAACAAATGCTTGTTTCCTTCTTTTATTTATTTGTTTGTTTGTTTGTTTTCTTGAACTATTCTAGACCCAGGAGGTATTACACCCATTTCCTCTTCACTAAGCCACCCCCCCTTAGCTGTGGTCTCACCCATGCATATCAAACAGTTTCAGTCCCCAAAAAGGCTGGCCACAAGGATTTGGCTCCTTGTCTCACATTCTTTGGCTCTTTACATTCCCATCCTGGTGTCCCAGAGAAAGATTACATCTTAGATTTGACTTATATCTAGGTTCTTCCCAAAGGAAAGGTACCAATTATAAAATGTGAGTCAGGTAAAGGATATCTCTTTCCTCCATGCAAAAGTAATGCTTTACTCAAAGGCTCTCAAAAACTTTCCCTGACAGAAGGATACAAGAGAACACAGCTATTTACAACTACTCATATTTTGTGGAGTGTTTAAGTCTTAAATATCCGAATTTGGAGGACTAGTAAATGGCCATTGTTATGTTTCACCTCAGCTCTGCACTGTATAAATAACTGTCCAGGTCCGTGCTTTTTGGCAAGGGACACCAGTATTTGTGGTTCCTCTGACTAATAGTTATCATAAAAAATAAGTGCTAGAGTTGTTGCTGAAGACTCTTGAAGTGAAGTCAGAATCAACTGAAGAGGACTCAGGATTCCTTGACATCTTGAACTCACAAGGTCATATCCAAGTCTGCACTGTCTATCTCAAGATCAGTGTTTATTTATTTAGGCAAAAAAACATTACACAAAAGATAGCCAAAGAGCCAAGCTGATCCCTCCCCCCTTGTCCCTCTATCTTCCTTCTCCTCTCTACTCCACTGCTGTGGCTGCTACAGGCAGCCCCAGGGGTTTGTTATTCCAAAAGCACCCAACTGCTGAGTGAGCATAAAGGATCACAGAAAGCTGGCAGGGTAGTTTTGCATATCCCCTGTTACATTACCTTTCTCCATTCTAGCATGGAGTGGGAGTTAGAACTCGGTATTGAAGGCTGTACCTTAGCATACTGTACTTGGACTACTTTTTAGAAAGTTCTTTCAGTCATAAGTAATTATTATAAGGTCTTAGGAAAGAGGCATATGTTGACTGTTGTACCCTCCTTTCTCAGAAGAAAAGGAAAACTCCTTCAGTGTTCACAAGTATGTGAATAAAAATAATAACAACTGACTTTGCATAGCACTTTAAGGTTTATAAAGTACTTTACATGTATTACCTCATTTAATCCACACTTGGAGTCTGTGAGGTTAAGTGCCATAGATCACAGATGTCAAATGTGAGGGCCCAGGGCTACAGGCTTCCCACAATACTCCTGAACACAGCCAAACCAGAATGAGATGCAATTGGGAAATATTTAACAAAATAATTAAAAAATACAAGAAAACATAAATAATATTAAATTTTAAAATTAAGTCAACACGCAGTCTATAGAGATCCTTGTGTATGCATATGCCCTGTTTCTATTTGAATTTGAAAGTAAAAGAATGCAGGACTTCTTATTTCCAAGTCTAGCAATCTTTCCACGAGGCCAAGCAAATGTACATAATTTTAAAACATATCCATGCGTTCATAGACCTGTTTTTAAGATAGGCAGCTATATGACTCAGTGGATAGAGCACTGGATCTGGAGTCAAGAAGACCTAGGTTCCAATCCTGGCTCACGCACGTTACTCCTAATAATAATTGATAGCATTTATATAGTGCCTACGATGTGCCAGGAACTTTATAAATATTATCTTTTTCGATCTTCAGAACAACTCTAGCAGGTATCCACATTTTACAGATTCAGAAACTGAGGTTAAGTGACTTGCTCAGGGTGACACAGCTAGTAATAGAGTGAGGCCAGATTTGAACTTAGGCCCTCTATCCACTGTGCTGCCTAGTTTGGCAAGCTGGGTGACCCTGAGTAAGTCATTCAACCTCTCTTTGCCTCAGTTCTCTCATCTGTAAAATGGGATAATAATAACAGCACCTGGGGCAGCTAGGTAGCACAGTGAGTAGAGCACCGGCCCTGGAGTCAGGAGGACCTGAGTTCAAATCCGAACTCAGACACTTGACACACTTACTAGCTGTGTGACCTTGGGCAAGTCACTTAACCCTAATTGCCCTGCCTTCCCCCCTGCAAAAAAAAAAAAAAATAATAATAACCCGTACTTCCCAGGGCTGTGAAGATAATATGAGATAATATTTGTAAAACACTCTGCCAGCCATTATTATTAAAAATAACAGCCAGCATTGAAATGCTAGCCATTATTATTATCATGGCATTAATATAATCCTTTAAGATCGACAAAGCACTTGCAAATATTATCTCACTTGATTCTCACAACATGCTATTAACATTCCCTTTCACTGATGATAAATTGGAGGCAAGCAAGGTTAAGTAACTTGCTCAGGGTTACACAGCCAGTCAGACCAGAGGTCACGTCTCAGCCCAGGTCTTCCTGGACTCTGGGTCTAGAGTTCCACTTTGGCAATGAAGAAGGTAGCAAGAAAAATCTTACAATGATTCTTTTCCCCTCCATGCCTGATCTCTTAAGATTACATGGCAGTAATTACTTCATGGGTAAGGGAAAGGCAGGAACTCATAGGATCAGATCTAGAAGGGGCCTCACCTCCAATGCCGTTCATTCCATCCTTCTCATTTTTGTAGTGTGTGTGTATGAGAGAGAGAGAGACAGAGATAGAGAGGCAGAGAGACAGAGAGACGCAGAGAGGACTGTCACCCACGGAGGTGAAAGCATTTGCTTAACATCACACAGGTAGGAAGAGACAGAAATAGAACCCAGAACCTTTGACTCCAACGCCTCGTGTTCTTTGCACTGTGCCACTGTATTTCTGTAGACTTTGTTTTGGACGCTAGCAGGGGGCTTAGCTTCCCGGCCAGCAGTCCCCACGCCCTTGCGCCACTTGTTTGCTCTTGAGGGTGATTGAGAAGCGAGGCTCTAGATAGCCGCTATGGGGCGCTGTTGGCACACAGCACCCGATGTAGGTCCCCAGTTCCCCTGAAGCTCTAGGACCTGGTCATTAACGCTAGATGTCACCTGGAGCAAGTGGGGGGCGAGGAGATGGCGAGTGGGACTCTATAAAAAGAGATTGAGTCGGGCAGTTGAGCACTTCGGGGGGAGTTGCCTAGAGCTGGAGGGCTGGAACAGCCGGGAGACTTGGGGAGGAGAAGGGGTACTCCGGAGGGTTGTAACTTCCACCCCTAAGGAGGAGCGAGAACCCTGAAGATTAGAAGGCGGACCGCAGAAGGGGTGCAGGTTAACCCTCAGAGGAGGAGGGAGACTCAGGGGACGCGAAGGAAGACCCCAGAAGGGAGGGTACAACTTCAGCTCCTAAGGAGAAAGAAGAGGGAGACCCCCAAGGAGAAGGGGGATCCCAGTAAAGGTTCAGCTTCAGTGCCCAAGGAGGAGGGTGAGATCCTGAGAGAGAAAGGGTGCAGCTTCAGCCTTAGAAGGAAGGAGGGGGACCTCGGGGGAGAAAGAGAACTAGAAAGGGGGTGCAACTTCTGCCTCAAAGGAGAAGGAAGAGAGAGACTCCTCCCAGGGAGGAGAGGGACCCCAGAAGGGGCGCAGATTTGGTTTCCTCTGGGTCTTTGCCTATAGAGCAACAAGCGATCCATCCCACCCCCATTCCCACTCCGTGCTGTGGATTTGCTTAGTGGAGGAATAGGAAAAACCTGAAATTGTCCGAGAGGTTCCCAAGCCCAGAGAGTGATGGAGACGCAGGGTCTTGAGGAAGGGGGAGACCCTGTCATTTTATCTCAGGACAACAAAATGATGGAGAATAGCAGCGGTCTGCTCAACTACTCCTGGCAGGATCCCGGCGGGGCGGAGAGAGCCTTAAAACGGCCCGCATGGGTACCTTTCACTCTTGCATCCATCCTCATCTTTACTATTGTAGTGGACATCTTGGGCAACATCCTGGTCATCCTTTCGGTGTATCGGAACAGGAAGTTGAGGAATGCAGGTAAAAATGACTCTTGGGAGCCATGTGGGGAATGGAAACAAAAAACTCAGAAAAGGGGGTAAGTCAAGGTGAGAAAGGGAGGAGATGATACCTGGGAGCCGCTTCTAAAGTCTTCTTGTGCCAGTCCTAGAGTTCTTCCTCTCGGAACTTTTTCTCAGCAATGAACCAAACTCTGCTCTCTCACTGGATTTTCTCTCTCCCACCCCAACGTCTTTTGGTCTAGACTCTAGAACAAAACTTTCAGATACATCTCTTGCTCCTTGCTCTCTCTCTCTCTCTCTCTCTCTCTCTCTCTCTCTCTCTCTGTCTGTCTGTCTCTCTCTCTGTCTCTCTGTCTGTCTCTGTCTCTCTGTCTGTCTCTCTCTCTTTCTCTGTCTCTCTCTGTCTCTCTGTCTCTCTCTCTCTCTCTCTGTCTCTCTCTCTCTCTCTCCCTCTCCCCCCCTCTCATTTATTTATTTTACCTGAAGATTTTCCACAAGAGTTCATAGATTTCAGTAGTAAGCATTTTCTTTATACTGTCCAACCCAAAATGTTATTTTGAAAGCAATACATAGTCTTCAGACTACCAAAAAAAATTACCTTTAAATTTTGCTAGGATTGGTTTCTATTTTCTGAAAGAAAGATTTAAAAAGCAACTTTTATTTTAAGTTGTGGAGTTCATTAGACTACTAGGGGATACACATTGCTGCCAGTTCCTAAAATCAACTTATTACTTATTCTATACCAAGAGTTTTTAATCTTTTGGGGGGGTATCATGGACTCCTTTGGCAGTCTGGTGAGACCTCTGCACCTCTTCCCTAATGTTTTTAAATAAATAAAAAATACTTATTATTGTGAAGTAAACCAGTTACATTACTTATCAAGTTATTTTTTTTAAGTTTATGGACCTCAAGAACCCCTACTCTAATCTATTCCTACAATTTGAGTTGTATATTTTAGTCATTTATCTTGAAATTGCATTTACAGATGTGTATATTTATGTATATGATATTTACATATAAATATAAGAAATACAAGATATTTAGATATCTTAATTATTAATATGAGAGAAAATGTAGTACATGGGCAGGAGAAGCCATAGGGGCCAGGAATTCTGTGTCTTCTCCCAGTGCTTAACAAATTCTCACCGAATGAATCAATGGATGAATGAATGAACTATAAAAATCCTCAAAATGTTTGTTTGTGACATCATGGATATGCCAATTAAGTATCAATTTCTTTTTGGTTTGGTCTTTTGAAACAGTCATGGTTGTGTCAAAATAGACATTTTCATGTAGCGTTTGAGAATAATTTTGTACCTGACTTTAGCTGCTTTTTCAGTGAGCAATTGAGGATAAATGGTTTATTTCAGGTGAGTTTCTGCAAACCATTCAACACCTAGAGAAAACTAAATATTTTCCTATCATATTTTGGCATTGTACACTGATGCAATAATTTGCCCATCTGTGAGGGAATCATCCAAGTGAAGATGTTAATTCATCTAACCTAACAGATCCTTATTAAGTGCCCACTGTGTGCAAAGAACTCTGGATACAATAATGTTGAAAATCTGTACAGCTTTTGTGATTATCTTTTAATTTAATTAAGCTCTTCTTGTTATCTTTTTTGAGCCTTAGAAAAACTCTCTGAGGTAGGTCTTGCAGGTATTCATATCCCCATTTTACAGATGAGGAGAGTGAAGCCGAGAACGACACCCAGCTAATGGGAGATTTGAGAGTGGGTCTTCTTGACTAAAGGTCCAATAGTTATCCCTTACACCAGAGTGGGAACCTATGGCCCTCTAGGTCCTCAAGTGTGGCCCTTTGACTAAATCTGAACTTCACAGAGCACATCGTTTTATAAGAGGGACTTTAGTTTTGGTTTTCTAGTTTCAAGACTAGCTTTCTATCCACTACACCATACTGGTGTATGTGACTGCATGGAAAATTGTATCTTCAAAAATCAAAAAGCTTTTACAATTTCCATCCAACTTTAATTACATTTTATTTAAGAGCTTCATGGTAAAATATTTTATAAAATCAATAATGCTGTTACTGAGGAAGAATATTAAATAGTATTTTCATGAGGAAAATAAGAGATACGCACATCTAGTATTGCCTTGCTGGGACTTTGCCTACAAATGTCCCACTGGTGCTTTCTGGAATGATCATTTTTTAATGATAGACACAATAAAAAGGAACTTTCCACCTGGAGGACAGTTTGTAATATGGTTTTTAGACAGATGTAGTTATTTTATGTGACTCACCAAAGACTATTATGTAAAGCCTTATTGCTCTCATTCTCTTTATTCCTACTAGATTTATGGTGTTGGCAATATAGATGGTTGGCTAGGGATAGAGAAAAAAAGCAAAAACTTTAAGAAACCTGGCTTTAGAAATTGAATTTTCCTTTGGAGACATGATGTAAGTCATTTCACTTTTAAAGGAAATGTTAAATTGGTTTGTCCCTGATTTTTTCCTGAAGGATAAACTTGAGTTTTCTCTAGTTCCACACAAACAATAGAGTCTCACTCTTCTTTCTAGCATCCATGGGTTCCCTGGATGCTGCTGTTCCTGGTGGTGGTAGTGGAGGAGAAAGAGTTCAGAGTTTGTGAATAAGACAGTGTGACACCTTGAAGTTGAGAGCCCTGACCTAAGAGACATGGGTTCTAGATCTTGTTCTGCCTTTAATTAGCCTATGACTTTAAGTAAGTCACAACTTTTCTGGGGTTCAGTTATTTTGTAATTGTAGAAAGAAAAATCTGTATAAAGGAAATGTGTCAATATGTACTTTGTTCCTGAAATTTTATGTAAAAATCAAATTTAGTCTTCTCCAAACATAGCAGATGAGACCATTTTTTAATTAAAAAGGAGTTTATTAAAATTGAGGCATTACAAACTTTGCATAGGAAATCACTGGACTAACAGAACAAGTCATACAAATTTTCTTAAGATAGTAGCCATAAGAGATTTTAATGTCTATTTTAAAGTTTGAAAATGTATCATTGAAAATCTTTCAGTGAAATCTCTCTCCATACCTTCAAAGATAAAAATCAAAATGATGTCCAACTGATGGTGAATCAACGGTATTATCCTGGTATGTGGAGGGAAATATCATTCATCATCACCATCATCATCATCATCATCATCACTACCATGTACTGAGTACTGAGAGGCTACAATATTGGATGTGATATGAGGAAGGTGGGTTCAAAGTTCACCTCAGACATTTACTAGGTGTGCTACTCTGGACAAGTCACTTAATCTTTCTTACAGTCTCAAGATTCCTCAAATGCAAAGTGAGAGTGATTAATCAATGCATGATGAGTTTCTAATCCATAATCTAGGGATATCATTTCACTTTAAAATTTAGAGACAAAATGTAGAATAATTCAATTTGAATTTTGAACATTTCAATGAGTATACATGTTTCTGAGATATTTTCCATGTTTAAAAAGTTACCAGGCCTTTTTTGGGAAGCTAGCTTATTATAGTCTGCTCATGGAAATGTTTAAATTTAAGAAATATAACAAATATTAAAGTTACTTTTAACTTCCACGCAAATATTGTTTAATCCCCAGTTTACACACTTCAAGTTAAAATGTAGCAAGTTTTGAGATAACACAACCCATATGCGTCATAAGCCTACACTGATTGGCAGTGACCATCGTAGGCAATGCTGATTTTGAGATTTGACAGTTACCACTTCATATCTGACCTTGTCTTTGCAAACTATATCAAATAATCTCTGGGTTTCATTCACTTAGGGGAAACAAATTCACCCTCTTGGTATCATTTTTCTGCACTCCGATTTGAATTCACTCAGAAAAATGCATCTAATTTAGGTGAGAGTTATACAAGAATGTATCTAATAAATATGAGCATTACATCTTTTCTCAGACTTCATCCTCCTTCACCCCCTCCCTATTGCAGGTTCTGGCCCACAGGTTAGAAAAGTGGACTGTAAGTAAAGCCTGGGATTCTATCTGCTTTTCTCTCCCAGTGATTTGATGGGTCCATAATTTTATCAGTATCAGACCTATTCAGATCAAAATAGTTCTCTCTATACCTTCTCACCCTGAGCAGTTCTTCTCTGTGTGTACCCCCAAAAATCTTCTGTAAAGCATCCACAGAAACCAAGGAAAGCTTTTTTCTAGCTTATGTATACAGTTAATCTTTAACATTCACTCAGTTCAACTTTCATGACTTCAGGCATTTGTGTGATTCTATTAGTAACTTCATTTCCATGTTGACAACCATGCATACCACAGCTATGTGCAGTAGAGAAAAAATGAGAAGTTCAATGAGTGTGAGTTTCTGGAGCTGCTGGTATCCTACTTGGTGTTTCACTGGGCACATTCACTCTACCATTGTAGTGTAAAGAGCTCTGTGAGCATTTGTTGCATATTTTCATTGTTCGTCTTTAAAACTCAAGTTTCATATTGCAGTTATGCCCTCAAAGTGTAGTGCAAGTCTTTTGGGCTCTAACCTCAAGTGTGCAAAGTTAGTGATGTGGTTTAGTGAGAAAATGAAGGTGTTGGATAAACTTCGTCCCTGCAGCTGCTGTTGATCTAGTCAACTAACTAGGGAAATTGAGGCTGTCAATCCCACTATCTATCATAGCCTCCAGATTAGACATCAACTCCGCTCTGCTATGTGCTCCCATATTCTGAGATCCTTAAGGATCTCAAAAACCCGCAAAGTAGACATAGCTGTTGCATTATTTCAAGTCGGTACATCCTTCAATGATCTCCAACACCATCCACCGGCCACGAAGGACAGAATCTGAGGTGATGTTGAGAACTTGCCAGTCTCTGCATATTCCAACAGCAGTGACTAAAGTCCCAGCAACCCCTCTCTTGGTTTTCAGAGGGCAGCCAGGGTAAAGAGGTTTACAGCAATGTAGGATGCAGTACAACACACTCACACTACCATATGACACAATAGAAGACAAGATTCAAGTTAAAAAGTGTTTTGGTTTTAAAGATTCTATTTGCTCTATAGTATTTATGATACTATAGATTTCAGGTGTTATAAAAGTGAATATTATCTGAAATATATTTTTAATTGAGATCTTAACACAAAAGCTCACAAAATTCTAGGGAATTACTAGTGAGAAAAAATGCTTTTATGTTACCAATTTTATTTTGTGTATTGCCTTTTATGGATTATTTCATGGTTACTGTGTTAGGAAAAGTTATCAGAACTAATGTTTTGTTATGAAGAATTATATGCAGAAAAAATATATTTCCATCAATATCTAGTAAAAGATCATAGTTTTTGGTGGTTGTGGGAACCCAACCCCTTCTTTCCCATAGGTTCAATGTATCAACATTAGTGTTTTTTTTTACTTTTTCGCTGTTTTCCGGGAGCATTGCCCCCATGAAAGTTGAAGATTAGCTGTATATTTATTTATGTTATATATAATACTCTATATATGTAAAACTAGCTTGTGACCCTGAGCAAGTCACTTAACCTCTATTTGCCTCACTTTGCAAAATGAAACTCAAAATAGCACCTGCTTCCTAAGGCTGTTGTGTTGTGAAGATCAAATGAGATAATAATTGCAAAGTGCAACACTGTGCCTGGCACATGGTAAGCACCATATAAATGTTAGCTATTATATTCATTCATTCATTAAGCACCTACTATTTGCTAAGTACTAGGGATATAACATATACATATATGTAATATAATCTTGAATTACTAGAATTCTGTCGTTTTACTATCTCTTATTCTTGCTGTATTATTGTCACACTCCTCTTTCATCATAGATTTCCCTCATAATACTGCCTCTCTTGCTACCACTGGATGGAAAAATAAGAAGAAATTTTTGATCTAGACACATATATTCACCAGCTTAACACTTTGATAATTTTAGATTGACTTTGATGGTCTGTGACTTCCAGGGTAGCTTACATAGGGGAATACCTCAACCTGCGGTTGAAGATGGTTTTCAAATGGGTAAGGAGGTGATTTGTAGAAGAGAAACCTTGATTTCTATTTCCAATTTTCTTGGCATTTCAACCTCCTGCTCTCTTTATTTCTCAGTTTGCTGAACAATAGAAATTTTTCTTTCTTAAATTATGGTTATAAAATCTGTAATCACTCTAGAGAGTATTGAGAATCAATTACCATACCCTGGCGATGTGGGCGTTTATTCAGTGAAATCAGAAGTAACAGCTTCTGGGAAATTCAGTCACATTTTTGTTGATCCCTATAAACAGCATGAGATGAGAAAGGGATTACTTTCCAAGAGCCCTCTGTTAGGAATTGTGTTCAGAGAAAAAAAACAAATAAAAAAAGCCATATTCACTATGTAAAGGTTATTAAAAGTAATTTTCTATTAGTATTTTCTTTTCACTAATTGCAAAATGGCATTTTCCAGAAAACACTGTACATGAACCAGCCTGAAAATATCTTAAATATGTACATGTAGGTATGTATACACAAAATTTATATACATATATTTTTTATTATTCAAAGCAGCTCTTGAAAAATGTGAAATTAGTGACATCAAAGGTTTTCTGTATTAAATCAAAAGTATTTTGGCTGGGTGAGGCACACACCTTTAGTCCTTGATTTTGAGGAGACTGAGGGTGGTAGATCTATTGAGTTCAGGAATTTTGAGCTATGTTAAGGCTAAAGATGATGAGATGTCTGTACTAAGTCTGGTACCATTATCATGAGCCCCTGGAAGCAGAAGATTACCAGGTTGCCTAAGAAGGGCTGAACCTGCCCAGGTTAGAGAAACAGAACAGATTATGGTGATCAGTATTGGGATCTGACCCATGAGGGGCAGCTGCACTTTCAGCTTGGGCAATATAGGATGACCAAGTCTCAAAACAAAAATCAAAAGTATTTTACAGGAGAGTAAGATCACTATCTAGATGTTGCCCACAGATAGGTGCTTTTAAATTACTTATCTGAGAGCTAATTTTCAATTTTGGCTCTTACAGTCTATATTTGCCTGTACCATAACTCAAATACATTAGTCTACTGCTCTGGCTCAACCACATTTTCAGCAGCAATACCTGTATCTTAGATAGTTTATTTTTCTATATGAGTATAGTGCCTGGGCATCCTGTGTTTCAGCACCATGGAAAGCAACCTGGATTCTTTCCACCAATCCTTTAGTCCCCCATTAAGGTAGGAAGATAGTATCTTATAAATTTGTTCTGAGACAGAAATCTAACTCTAAAGGATCTGAGAGTTTGCCTTCCCCCAAAGATGTCAGACTCACTAAATAAGTGCATCTTTCTCTTATTCAGTAACGATCCTTTTTTCTGCTTATTGATTTGAATATTCTAGCACAGTGCTAAGCATGAAGTGAATTCTAGAAGGTTAATTGATCAATGTGATAGCTATATGTGGAATATAAGAGAAGTATAAATTATGTTTCTACCCCCAAAGAGATTACCATCAAGTGGAGTACTTTTTAATATGCAGGCCTGTCCCTACCTCAGTTGGTCAAATACATTTGAAAGCTACACTTGTGGTTCAACAGAAGCTAGACATTTTTTAAAACTAAGGATCTAATTACTTTCCTTTCTCAACCTATTCAACTACTAGTCTGCTTGCATCCTGATTTTTTAAAGCTATGATTATGACTCAGAATTCAATGACATATTATAAGGAGAGATAGTATGGCATAGTGGATCAAAAGCTGACCTTTAAACCAGGAAGATCTGCATTCAAGTCCTACCTCTGATACATGATGGCTATGTGACCTTAAAGTACTCTAGGCAACTCTCTAGGCTGTATTTTACAGAGAAGATGGTGACATGCATTGGTAGAGGGTGTTTCCTTAGCTGGGAATTCCCTATACCATTGAAATCATTCCAATTCACTATCCCTAGTGATCCCTATTGGGGTCCCTCCAATCTTCTGGGATCTTTCTTACTTTCTCTTGACATCTCACACATAACTGTGGTGAATTTCAGTTTTCCATTGCTTATCTCTCACTCTTCTCCTATGACTGGCTCATCTTTTTGGATCATATATTTCTTTATATAGCTACTTGTTTATAACCCTTTGCTTTTAATGTATTGCAGACTGTCCATGCACACTATGTGTATCATGTGTTACTGGAAAACCTAAATATTGTAGTCTTCAGATTTGTCCATACTTATCCATCCAATAAAGGATCCGTTTTAGAGTATCTGAATTTCCTAGTTACAGGTAACTAGTTGGCCTAAGTGAAGAAAAAGGACTTTTTATGAGGAAGAGATACTTTTATTTCCTCAAAACTTTGGGGTCACTGTGGTATGGGAAGTGTGGGTGCTTCCAGGTAAGTCCTTGAAAGGGTGAAGTGTTAGAGAGCATGGGGGCAGGACAGTAGAGATATGAAGGGAGAGGGAGTCTAGATACATTCCCTTCTTTGATGAGATACTTGAACTCTTTGCAGAATGGGTGCGATGGCAACAAAAACCTGGAAACTGCCAGGGGAGCACCATAGGATCATAGATTTAGAGCTAGAAGAAACTTTGTTGTTGTGCAGTTGTTTCCAGTCATGTCCAACTCTCCATGACCCTATTTGGGGTTTTCTTGGTGAAGATGGAGTGGTTTGCCATTTCCTTCTATAGCTCATTTTACAGGGGAGGAAAGTGAGGCAAACAAGGTTAAGTGACTTGCCTAGGGTCATACAACTAGGAAGTGTCCAGATTTTGAATGAGTCTTCCTGACTCTAAGCCCTGGCACTCTCCACTGTGCTGCCTAGATGCTTCACAAAGGGGCTTTAGAAGCCACCAATACTGAGAAATCTGAAGCACAGAGATTATGAGTGATTTTCTGAGAGTCACACAACTGGTAGGTCTCTGAGGTGATTTTTATGCCCAGGTCTCCTAATTTCAAGTCTAGTCCACTACTGCTTGCTACCTTTCAGGACCTACCAGTGACTCCTGATAAAACTATCTGGAAACCTTCATTATAAGTAATTGAAATCTAACACAACACTCAATAATTGTTCTAGCTTTTCCTCTTTCATTATTATCCTAGAACAAATGCGAAAATCCAAAATTGTCTGCCTAGTTTTTTCTTGGATCATGACTAAGCAGTATTACTTCATGGTACCCATCCTGAATCCTTTACAATAACATTGTATTCATCTTAAAATGTAATTTAATTCTTACTTTTACAGATCTTGGTTTCTCCTACTTTAATTTTGTGTTCAATTTTTTCTTCTTCCCATTTTCCTCTTCGAGTTTGTATTTCCTTTTTTTGTAGACTTGAATGCTAGAAAGCTTTTTGGCTATTTATCATAGATCATGAGATGATAGATTTAGAGCTGAAAGACCAGAAAGGCCATTGAGTCCAATCCTCCTATTTTATTGGTGAGAAACCTGAGGTACAGAAAAGTTAAGTGACTTGCCAAGATTCACAGGTAGTAAGTGTCTGAGTCAGGAATTGAAGTCAAATCTTCCTGACTCCAAGTTAAGTGTTCTATCCATTGAGTACTAGAGCTGGAAAAGAGATCATCTACTCTATTTGCTTGCTTGGCAGAGGCGCAAAGTCTCATAGCAGCATAGTGGGATACTAGGACTAGAACTTGGGTCTTTTGAGGGTTATCTCAGGGATCTTTGTATTTGACCATCATGTGTTTTGGCTACCCATTTTACCTTTAAGGCTATTGTATACTTGTTAATGTATTGCTTGTATGTATCATGATATATTATTGTTATTATAAAGCTGCTAATATATTATTTGAAAATGTTGTAATTCATGCTTTAAAAAAACCTTTCATTTACCAATGAGCCCTCAAAAGAGGACCCTTCCTTGTAACAAATTAGTGCTATCAAGTGGACAAATCAACACATCATGTCTGAAAATGGGTCTCTCACTGAACCCTGGGTCATCTCCAGTCATCCTGATGAATATCTGGTCACTGGACCCAGATGGCTCTGGAGGAGAAAGTGAGGCTGGTGACCTTGCGCAGCCCTACCTCACTCATGTCAAAGTCAACTACAAGTCATGTCACCATTTCCCTGATGTTATGATCCTCTTCAGAAATGAAGGACAAACGCAACCTGTTATACCTCATTTGGTACCTATAGTCCACTGTTTCTCTACAGAATACAGAATTCTCTACATGCTTTACCACAAACCCTCTGAAGTAACGATTAGTTACTACATTTCTCAGAGTTACAAAGTCATTCAAAAGCTGTATTTATTTACAATCGTGTAAATTGTTCAGCATTTAATTACTTTGTTGCCTACTTATGTATTATTTATCATGATACTATGTAGAATTTTTCCATTTTTTTGGAAAGAACAAATTCTTATAAAATACGTCTATTCTTGTGCAGTTAGTAAAGAAAGCAGTCAATTTTGCTATTAATTTCTATGCATAGCTAGGAATTATTCTTATCCAAAATAGTCAATATATCTATAAAGTATTACTCCAAATGACAAGTCAATTTTAGGTAAACATAATATATTTTTAGTAATTTTGATAGCAAACTTCTAATGTAACTGAATGATTATAACTAAAAGCCACTAGGATTATAAAATATTTTGTGTTACTTTAGATAGATTTCTTAATAACTTTTCAATTACTACTAAACAGTGAGTCATGGAAATAAATTTGGATTTTTTTTTTCCCAAAAGAAGTCAGCTTTGGTCAAAGGCAAATATATTCCCCTCATCCACCAGTTTAGTAATCTCATTGAAAAAGAAGTGAAGTCTAGCTTCACTTTTTCCTTGCCGTGTGTGTGTGTGTTTGTGTGTGTGTGTGTGTGTGTGTATGTGTATGTGTGTGTAATCAGTGCTGCCAACTATCACTTTTAGGATCTTGCCTAGAATTTTCCCAGGAATCAAGAATAACTCAGGGATCTACAGTTTGCACTCTTCTTTTTAGAAAATAAGGACAACATTGACCTTACTCCAATCTTTCTCTACATCTCCCATTCTCCCATTCACATTTTGCTGACAGTGGCTCAGCATTCACATTTTCCCATTATTTTAGTACCTAAACAGGGAGCTGGGTGGCACAATGGATAGGGCAAAGGGCTTGGAGTCAGAAAGATCTGGGTTTGAATCCTGCCTCAGACACTTACTAGCTGTGTGACTGTAAGTCACTTAAATCTCTATGTGCCTTAGTTTCCTCATATGTAAAATAGCGATAACAATAGTACCTACCTCACATGGTTGCTGTGAGGATCAAATGACTTAACATATGTAAAGTGCTTTGCAAACCTTACAGCATCGTGTAAATGTTAACTATCATTATCTGTTCCAGGTAACTTGAATGTACAATGGGCAAATAAAAACTCTCATTATCTCCTTCATTATCCTCAATATTTTAAATTAATTTATTCAGAATTCTTTCATAATTATTTATGTATTCCATTTTGGTTTGGGTCAGAAGGAGTGATAAACAAAGAACATTAAAGCCCAAGGAAAAAAAGCTACATTGAGCCAGATGAATGGGACTCTTTATCTCATAGTATTGCCAAAGATATTTATTGGGAAAGAGCGAGAGTTGCCCTCCATGGCATCCCTAACTCCTATTCAATGACCTATTAAAAGATCTATGTCTTACCTTCTTTTTAGGTTGAAAGCTCCTTGAAAGTAGTGACTGTTATTTCATTTCTGTCTTCCTAGTGACCAGCATAATGCCTAGCACATATTAAGCACTTAATAAAAGTGCATAGTTTTGTTAATTATATGTGGATATCTATCTCAATCTACTTATATTTTTAACTAGATAACCTCTTGGAAGAACACATCATATACATTTATCTCTTTTTTCCACTAATACATATATCCATATATTTCTACTACCATCTCTTTTAAACTTAAAGATGTGCCCATTCACAACCAGGTATAAGGGCAAGCAAGGTAGGACTTTTTCTGTTTTTTCTTTTGGAGTGCTTCTCAGCACCAAGGCAATCAAGTGCCTTTGATTGAGTTTTGCCTTCATTTGTAAGAAGGCCCACACCCTTTTGCTAGTTAGGTCATGAGAGGTGTGAAACCCTTGAGAGGTGTGAAGCATTCTGACCCTGAAGAAGTGTACATATGCTTTGAGGTTAGCATTTTGTTTGGGGCTCACTTATCAGAAGAGTATTGATGTGGAGACTTTGAGTAGCCATTAAGGAGCCCCCTCGCTTTGAAAACCCAGATGTTGGTGCTCCTCTCTCTGGTAATTATGTATGTATAGCTTTGGTCAGTTAGCCAGAAGCTTGTCTGTTGATTTGTGCTATTTGCTCCATTTATATTTTCTCTGCAATTTCTGTTTGTATTTTCTCTGAAGTTCAGGGTGCTGACTTTTTCTCCTGAACTAAGTGTATGTTTGATTAAAATGATGTTGCAAACCCCTTAAAGTTGCTTTCCTTAGAAAAGCAGATCAAAGATCCTGTTTTAGCAGCCCTCCTGTGTGCTGGTGTTATTGGCCTTGCCCAGCCACAGTAGCAGCAAGTAGCATTGTTGTTAGATCATGTCTTCTTCAAATTCTAAGTGCTGGAGAAATTGGGTTTGGAGTATGAAGCATAGATAGATAGCAGAGTTTTTTTTTTTTCCTGAAAAAGATATGGGGATATTAGTGGACTACAAGACCCATATAGGTCAGCAATGTGATGTGAGAGCCAAAAACAAAACAAAATAAAACAAAACTAATGTGATCTTGGGTTCCATTAAGAAAGACATAGATTCCAGGAATAGAGAGATGTTAGTCCCCTATACTCTGCTTTGATCAAACCTCATCTGGAGTATTGTGTCAAGTTCTCGGTGCTGAAGTTTCTGAAAAATATTGATAAGATA
The DNA here is from genome assembly GCA_028646595.1 of Phalanger gymnotis. Classification (NCBI taxonomy): domain Eukaryota; kingdom Metazoa; phylum Chordata; class Mammalia; order Diprotodontia; family Phalangeridae; genus Phalanger; species Phalanger gymnotis. The sequence goes on along the minus strand of CM053623.1, from coordinate 267,862,751 downwards.
AGAACATCTGAAAAAGGGCAACCAGGGTAGTTAAAGGCCTTGAGTCCATGACATATGTTCAGTCTAGGGAAGGGAAGAATATTTCAAAGGCTGCCAATGGAGGAGGGTTTACTTCTGGCAGTACCAGAAGAAATGGGCAGAGGTTGTAAAGAAATAGATTTAGGTTGATGTCAGATTAGAGCTATTCAAAAGTGGAATGGGCTGCCTCAAGAGGTAGGAGGTTCTCCCTTCTTGGGGGAACCTTCAATAAGAGGCCCCAATATCTTGTCCAATATGATACAGTGGGAAATCCTTTCGTGCATAGATTCAACTGGATGGCTGCTGAGGTCCCCTCTAAATCTCGTATTCTATTATTTTGTAATTCTATGACTGTAACCAGAATCTAGAGAATCTAAAAACAATTTAAAATCACGATCTCATCAGGTTTCCATTTTTCCAAAATGGCAGGTATCAAATAGATATAATTTCCTTTCTTCCTGTAGATGAACATAAGTAGCTAGAGGAATAAATGAAGGACTTTTTGGATCTAGGAATAACATCCAGATGCCCTCATTATGTTTTTCTAGTATTTTGCTTTTAAAATCATAATTTATACTGTTACCAAGTATATACAGCAAAACATTCAATCTGTCTTTTTCCCCTAGAGGCCATCATGATGAGATCCTCACTCTAGGTACAGAAGTGTGATTGGGCCTAGCAAATCACATAGACCCCCTATTTTCTTATCATTTATTTGATTCTGTTTTGCTTTCAGGGGAAGAAAACAAACATTTATTACACTCCTACTATGTGCCAGGCACTGTGTTAAATGTTTTACAAATATTGTCTCATTTGATCCTTGTAGAAATATAGCCAATTGCTAATTTTTTACCAAATCCAGATTTGGTCAACCTCATAGGGGGTGGATTTATACTTATGGACAATCAATGACCTAGAAGTGAACTTTATTCCTGGCTGGAGAAAGGTATATCCATTTTTAAATATCAATACATAAGTGTAATTTCTATAATTATTTTACTCTTCCTCATTGCATGAAAAGATTCAGCTGTGATTTTTTTCTAAATATTTTTACTTCGAATGGTTTCATAAAGTTATATTTTTGGTTAAATTTCCAAGAATTGAGACTATAAATGTTCAATCCAATCAAAGCCTATCCAGCATTTATGATGTACATGGTTCTGTATTTGGTGCTATCTCTGCTCTGGAATATCAACAATGGACAGCAAACATTTATTAAGTGCCATCTGCAATAAAGAACATTTCCTTAAGCACAAAAGATACCAACTTTTGATTAAAGGGTATATATGATTATTAAATTTAGAGGAAGTTGACTGAAACACGTGCACGAACCCCCTTATAATACACAATATTATGTCATAAGCACATTAGAGAGTGGAAATGTTAAGTACTCTGTGAGTTCAGATGAAGAAAGTCAGTACCAATCTGGGGAATTAAGGAAGGCTTCATAAGGAACAGGTGGCAGTTAAATTGGGTTTTAATAAATAGGTGGTAATTAAGCAGGTGGTAATTGAAGAGGCCATGGCAGGCATATAGAACACTGTGGGCAAAGCCTTGGAATTAGACATTATGGTCTTTTCTAGGTAGACCAGTTAGGAATCTACTAGATTTTTCTAAGCTGGTAAAAGAGCAAATATGTATGTGTATGTATGTATATGTGTGCACATACATATACATATACATATACATATACATATACATATACATATACATATACATATACATATACATATACATATACATATACATATACATATACATATACATATACATATCCACGCAAGTGCATAGACGTATCCACACATACATATATACATGTGTGAGGATATCATATATATGAAAAACTATTATGTGTGTATGTGTGAAAAACATATGTATGTATATGCATACATATTCATATATATGAAAAACATGTATGTGTGTGTGTGTGTGTGTCTGAAAAAAAACTATTTTGGCAATAATATGGTGGAGAGACCAGCAGAGGAGAGAGTAAAGTCTGGGAAAATTGTCAGGAGATTATTTCATAGTCTAGGCATATGATAACAAGACCCTGTCCTAGTGTGTTACAGTGGAAATAGAGGTGAAGGGATGAATACAGGAAATTGTTCATATAGCTACAAAGTGTCTGTGGGAGGCTCTGAACCCTGGGTTTTTGGTCTCCAGGACTTCAGAGATATACTATATCAGTTTCAGTAAGACGGTAGAGGAACATCTACCGCATCGCAGAGGGCTAAAGAAGAAATAGGTGGGAAGGAAACAGAGGCAACTGATTGTGGATCCCTCACTTGAAAAGTAGGTGGGAGATTAGATGATAGCTAGGGGGAACAGTGGTGTTGAAGGAAATTTCTAACATGGGGGAAAATGTGCATCTATGAAGGGAAGAACTATAGCTAATGCCTATTTGATGAAGCAAGACAAAAGCAATCTTTGCTTCTGAATCTGACATAGAGCGCCTCGATCTCATCACGTTACTTTTCTTCCTTGTGGAAGTGTAGACAATTTTTTTAAAGTGAGCTCTCATTTTGTTTGATTTTAGCACTGAATGTAAAATCATTCATGCTTTCTCCCCATGACTATATGCCAATAAAATCAAGGTCTGACCAAATAATAATAATGATGCATGTATCTTCACATTTGATGTTAGAATGAGTTAGTGAAATAACAACCTTGTAAAAATGAACAACTAAGGAAAAAAATTTAAGAACTCCGATCAATACAATGACCAGCTAGGCTTTCTAATGCCTGATGATGATCTATATTACTCACCTCCTGGCATCTGACAGAGACTAATATGCATTATGAGACATACTTTGGCCATGGCTCATTTGGAATTTTTTTTTTCTGACTACGCTTATTTGTAACAAATGTTTTGTTTAGTACAGGTGAGAGTGGGAGGGAGAAAAAATAAACATTAATTAAAAAAATAATATTTAATAATAAAAAGAATGATTGATGAATAGAGGAGTCATTTTGTAGAATTTTTTTTTCTCTTTGGAGATCTTTTAAAACAAGAGAGATAATCCATTGGAGATTGGGGCAGAGGATTAGGGCTGCCTTAGGGAGTAGCCAGGATGTAGTTTTAAATGTCTTACTGTTCCTATAATTTAATTATTCAATCACTAAGTCAACGATATCTTACTCTGATGCCTCATCATAACATGGAGGTGATCTTGTGTTCTCAAAGGCTGTGGCTAGGAGAACATAAGCTCTGAAAGGAAAGGTTCTGACAAGAGATTATGAATATTGCCTGGGGACCATCTGGACTAAGTATAGATAGGCCTATTGCCAGTAGAGTAAGTGCTAAAGTCATGAACTAGTTTGCTATGGCAAACTTCAAGAAAACAGCATTGGGCTGAGCTCCATGATGGCCATTGTTTTGTGTGTCTGTGTGTACCCTGTAGTTTACAATTTTCTCTGAACTTTTGAAAAAGTCTATTAGTTCAGAGGAAATTATATTAATGGCTCTATTAGCATAATGATCTGAATAGAAATTGACCATAATTACCTGAATTGAAAAGAAACATACTAAAGAGGATCAAAGTCATTCAAACTGCCTGACATTATTTATAATTGTATTCGAAAATGATTTTTTCTATAGATTTACATTAGGTTATTTTGACATGGTGAAATTTGGACATGAATTTAGTGATCGAAAGAGAATGTGCTTTTAAAACCCAATTTCTTTACCATTTCCATGTTTTTTCAAAAATCCATGAAAATTCATCCACCTAGAGTTATGTAGCACATGTACATTTTAAATTATAGCTAATCATTTTACTGGTAATTAAAGCTAATTATCAGAAGAGGTATAGTTAACATCACTTTTATTTTGTCTCAAGCAGCTGAATTTTTTGAAAGTGTGTTTTCATGGGAGTTCTGTTGAAAAGTATATTTAGATGGGGAAAGTCACTTTTCTAGTTAGCTATGCTTATTAATGTTATAATGTACTTCTTCGAAATAATCTTTGTTTGATGAAATTATCCAACTGAGGCTTTATGGACAAAGGACAATAGCAAAGTTCATTTCCTTAACCCTTAGATCACTCTAGGTTCCTCCAGTCTCTGTAATGTCCTCCCTGGTGGCACACTCATTTGGTTATGTTATACTTCCCTTGCTAGATTGTAAGTGATTGAGGGCAGGGCTTTGTTGATTTTTGTATTTCTATGTGTAATGATAATCAGGGAGGGGCTTTTTGCTGTTCTTCTCTTGAGTGCCTTTAATGGTTCTGGTCTTTGTTTTAATGAGAGATTGTGGGATCATTTTTGTCTTGGAATGTTTTTTTAGCACTAAGATAATGGAAAGTCATTGAATTGTATGCGATGTGGTACTTGTGGTTGGAGCTTTCCCACACTGATTTTTCACACTCTAAATGGTGAGCCTCAAGTGCCCCAGGGCCCTGAGACAGGTATATAAGACCTGAGATTGGCTTTTGACTTTTGGGAGTACACTCATTGAAAGAATATGGGTGAGGAGACTCTGGGCAAGCCCTTGAACCTGCACCCCATCCTCCCTCCCCCCGCCAACCAGCTTTGTAACCCAGATAGATTCTGCTACTTCTTTGGTAACTGAATCGTGATTTGAATCAGACAAGGTCTGTCCATTGATGTTTGTAATTTCTCTTTGTATTTGCCCTGAAGTTCAAGGGGCTGATCTTTCTCCCCCTGAACTAAGTGAATGATATGTGTATGTTTAATTAAACTGAGATTGTTAACTCCTTAAAGTTGCTTTCTTTAGAAAAGCAGATCAAAGACCCTGTGTTAGCAGCACTTCTGTGTGCTGGTTGTTGTTGGTTTTACACAGCCACAGTAGCCACAGATTGTTGTTACACTACGTCCAACACCTAGAGTAGTGCTTTGCACATAGTAGGTACTTGATAGATATTTTTAAATTGTTGAATTTTTCAATTTTAAATTCTGTAACTATGCAAAGTGACCAGATGTCAGATTTTTATAAATTCTGCCAATATGGAAACCGGCATGATTCTTTCTTTCTCTGATGTACCTGGGTCTTCTGAAGATTTATTTGATTGTTCTCACCATTGTAGTCAGTCCTATCCTAAGGGCAGGCAAGCAAATATAAAAATGAAAGTCTTTGCCCTTAAGGGGAACACATTCTAAGTGGAGGAGAGAGACATAAATAAATAGGTACAGAGTGTCTCAAAAGTCTCAGTGCAGTTTTAAGCTATTAAAGCTTAGTCTCCACCAAGATTTTTGGGATGCCTAATAGATGCAAGATATATATAGAGGAGATACAAGATAACCTTAGAAGAGAAATCTTGGGGCAGGAGGTAACTTGGAAAGATCTGCCAAAAGTAGTATTTGAGCCAAATCTCTATAGAGACAAGGCAAAGAATAGTAGCATCACAGGCATGGAAGATAGTCATTGGGGAGATAGAAGGAGTGTCTTGTGTGGAGAACAGCAAGTAGGTTAGTATGGCTGGATTGTAGCGTGTGGATGGGAGGAATAAAGTGTAAGACTGGAAAGGCAGGTTGGGACGAAGTTGTGAAGAACTTTCGATGCCAAACAGAGAAGTTGGTTTTTGATCCTAGAGGTAATGGGGAACTTCGGAAGATTCATGAGCGAGGAAGACTGGAAGGAACATGGTCAGACTTGTGTTTTAGGAAAAATAACTTGGTAGTCATGTGGAGGATGGATTGGGGTAGAGAGTGATGAGGTGGGCACTCCAAGAAGGCTACTGAAACAATCCAAGTCGTGACTAGACTAGGGCATTAGCTAGGTGTTTGGAGAGGGTAAAGGAAAGGAACAAGCCTTTATATAATGTCTACTATCTTCTGGGCACTGCACTAAGCACTTTGTAAATACTTTCTCATTTGATTGGAGAGAGGGGAAATGTATAAGAAATGTTGTGGAGACAAAAATGATAAGATTTGGCAACTGACTGTGGGGTAAATAAGTGTGAGAAATCAAGGATGTCACCTGGTTGCAATTGCCTTGACCTAAAAGACATTTTCCAATAAATCCCCAAGATAATATCTTTACAAACTACAACCTCCTGAAGACACACATTAATGATTAACAGAAAAGAAAGACATGTTCTTTCATTTTGGCAGCATGTTATTACTATTGACCATTTTATTTACCCAAAGTTTTGTTGCCTTTTCAAGTTAACTTTATTTAAATTGTTGCACTCCTAGCATATATTTTTCCTGGGGCTTATCATCACCTTGTATTATTTTGTATATCTTTTTAAAATAGTAAATTTTAATCATGCGTTTTCTTTTATATCACAGAAATTTCCAGAGATCCCTCCCCAAAACAACTCAATTATCTTTCCCTTTACACAATGAAAAACTGCTAAGCAATACCAACTGACACTGTGACTGTGTGCCTAAAACAGCGTACAACATTTCACACCCATAGTCCTCTATGGCACTATTAAAATCTAAATTTGTTTCCCAACCTTTTCTCTAAGGGCCATGATGGGTCGTGACAGTTCTTCAGTCTTTGCGTTCCTTTTAGAGTTCTTTTTATTTATGTTTTTGTGGACACTGTAAACATTGGTTCGCTTTCTTTGGCCATATATCACTTCAAACAAGTCTTGCCACATTTCTCTGAATTCCTCAGGTGAGCTATTATGAACATTGCAATAAAATTATATTGCATTCATACACCACTGTTGGTTTGGCTATTTTCCAACTGATGAACAGTTACATCGATTCCCTTTTCTTTGTTCTTGTTTTTCTTTTCTGCTACTGGACTCTGAAGAATGCTTATATGAATATTTTGGTGTATGTTAGATATATCTTCTGTCACTTGCCCCTTGGCATTTATGTTCAATTTCAGAGTGTATCAACAGTTTATTGACTTTCTCACATAGTTCAGAATTGATTACCTGAATTGTTGGATGAATCCACAGGGATAACAGCAATCTGTTAGTGTTCCTGACTTCCTACGTTCCTCCAATATTGGCTATTTCTTTTGTCACCTTTCCAATCTGATGGGTGTGAAGTAAAACCTCACTGTCATTTTAATTTGATTTCTCCTGTTGTTAGTGATTTATGAGGTGTTTTATAAGGTAATTTATAGTTTGCATTTTTTTGAAACATGGCTATATTACAAACACACACATACACACATATACACATAAACACATTTATATACACACACATACATAAATACATAGGTGTATACACACACATAAGCACATATGCAATGTATATTGTTGTTGTTTGTCTTTCATTCTTGAAAGAGTACCAATGACATCAGGGAGGTGATATCTTGACCTGCAAATGAATTGGAATTAAGTGAGGCAGGTCTATGCAAAGTCATCAGACTCTCTCTCCTCTAGGCTCGTTGGAATCCAGTGGCAAGACATAAGTCAGGATGACTGGAGATGAATGCATATGCAGTGGGAGATCTTGGCCTTTTTAAGCTCAAGTCTTTCCCAGTTGTCAATTTTCCTGGGGCATCATCCATTTAGTGATTTAAGGTTAGGTAAGAAATGAGGCTAAAGATGGCCTAGTTTGCCTACTCAAAAAAAAAAAAATAATCAAACTGGGAGGGGAAGACCCTCTGGGTTTCTGGCCTGGACAGATACAATTGCTGTTTACACTTGGTCTGAGCCATCCAAAGCCAAATAAGTACCAAGTGAGGCTTGTAGGCCCTATTATTGGCCAATCAGTGACAGCCAGAGTGATTTGGGTTTAAGGCATGGTCAAAGTAGCTGGCTCCATTTGAATCCCGATGGCCTTTAATCAAAGCCTGGTTTTCCAGTGCTCTATTTAAAAAAAAAATCATAAATGAAACTATATGGGACAAAAGAGTTAATTGTCAGTTATTTTTTTAAACGATAGAATAAATAAGGAAGAGGGAAAAAAAATCTAGTCCATAAATCCGAAGATATCTTGCAAGGTTTAAGTGATCAAAATTTGTATTCCTTTGGGCAGAGCACCCACATGTAAGGGTATTGGTGCAGTGTGGGGTTGCTGGGAACCCTGAAATGTCTGAGTATGGAGTGGCATCCATCTGGAAAGAATTCATGCACTCAAACCTTCTTCTAGTCAAGGGGCAGTTCATGGTAATGCTAAAAGAACAGGCTAGTTTGCTAGTGAATCTGCAACTTAATGGGGGTGGGACTAATACTTATATACAAAAAACAGAAACTGAAAAAATCTGGATGGGATTAAAGAGTGGTAAATAGCCTAGGGTGGGACAAGAAGGACTGTGAAAGGAGTGTCAATATCTAGGTGGGCTGGGATGGGCCAGATGCCTTGGGCAAGACACCAATGATCTGGGCTGCTGAAATGTATGGGCATATTTAGGGACTGGGTTGCTTTCAAAGACATGGTCTTTTCCTTTTAGGGGTCCAGGTTCTATCACCCCATCACTATGTTTTTCCACTTGGACAAGAGGGAGAGGAGGGAGTGAGAGAGGGAGGGAGGAAAGAGGGAGGGAAGAAGGAGTGGGGGATGGACGAAAGGAAAAAAGGAGTATTGCCCAACTGGAATTGGCCAGTTGAGAGCTATTACTACTCACAAATTGTTGTTTGTGCTTTGTTCTCAAAGAAAACCAATGATGAATGTATTTGTGTATATGTTGAGGAATGGCATTTGTGTGAGTTCTCTATAGATTTTTCTTATATTTCTAATTTGAATATGAAACAATGTGAGGATTTTTCCCACTTTGTGTATTTTGTACGTTTGTAGTTGTTTTATAGTAGTATGTTTGTAGTTGATTTATTTATGTAAAAGCTTTTAAATTTTATGTAATCAATTTATAAATTAATATATTTATGTAATCACTATTACCTGTTTTTGTCTTTTGTGCTCTCTTCTTTCCCTTGTTAGGTTATGAATTGTTATACTATCCATAATTTTGAAATATATAATCTTTCATCTTTTAATTTTTGTGTTGTGACATTTATATTTATATCCTTTGGTGAGTCGGAATTTATTAGGATATAAGATATAGCATGCTGACCTAGACTAATTTTTGTTCAAATTGCTTTCCATTTTACCCAGAAGTTCTTGACAAATAAGGGATTCCTTTGATAGTAGCTTGTATACTAAATTGAGGTAAACATTTGTTTCTAAGTCTCATTGTCTCTTCCACAGGTATACTTTTCAGTTTTGTATACAGCATGAGATTATTTTGGTAAATTACTACTACTAGTCTGGGTTCTAGTAGTGCTGAGCTCTTCTCATCTTGATTTTTGGGGGTGCAATCTCTTAATATTCTTGACCTATTATTTCTTCAAGTAAATTTGTTATATTTTCCCCTGTAATTCTATATAGCATCTCTTTGGCAATCTGACTGGTCAAAAGAGCAGTCTGATTTAAAATTACAATGTAGAAAGTGATTAGTATATTAATAATTCTATATGAAATGAGAAGAAATGTTTCTATTTGGAATTCAAAATAATTAAGAGTCCATTTTGCTGTTCAGCAAAGTGAAATTTCAGAAATTCCTATATAATAAAAATGAAATTAATGCAAAGAATGAAATTAATATATTTTTCAATTTTTTTTTTCTAGGCAACATATTTGTGGTAAGCCTGGCCATCGCAGACTTGGTAGTGGCAGTCTATCCATACCCCTTGGTCCTTATATCTATATTTCACAATGGATGGAACCTGGGATACCTGCACTGCCAAATTAGTGGTTTTCTGATGGGTCTGAGCGTCATTGGATCCATATTCAACATCACTGGCATCGCCATTAACCGCTACTGCTATATCTGCCATAGTTTCAAGTATGACAAGTTGTATAGTAACAAGAATTCCCTCTGCTATGTGGTTATCATTTGGCTGCTGACACTTGTAGCCATCGTGCCCAATTTGCTGATTGGATCACTCCAGTATGACCCTAGGGTCTTTTCCTGCACGTTTGCACAGTCGGTCAGCTCTGCATATACAATAACCATTGTGACTTTCCATTTCATCACTCCCATCATCATCGTCACCTTCTGCTACCTGAGAATATGGATCCTCGTCCTTCAGATACGACGGAGGGTGAAACCTGACAACCAACTCAAACTGAAACCGCATGACTTCAGGAACTTTGTCACCATGTTTGTGGTCTTTGTACTTTTTGCCATCTGCTGGGGTCCTTTAAACTTTATAGGTCTTGCAGTGGCTGTCAACCCTGTCAAAATCATTCCCAGAATTCCAGAGTGGTTATTTGTGTCCAGTTACTACATGGCCTATTTTAATAGCTGCCTTAATGCCATTGTATATGGATTACTGAACCAGAATTTCAGAAGGGAGTACAGAAGAATTATAATGTCCCTTTGCTCAGGAAAAGTATTCTTCATGGATAGCTCTAATGATGTGCCAGAGAGAATGAAAAGCAAACCCTCTCCTCTGATGACCAACAACAATCAAATAAAAGTGGACTTTCTGTGAAAAGAACCTTGCTGCTGCTCATGGATTTGTTTATTTTTCTTTATGTGCTCAGCCATAGCTAAGTATTCTCCTGAGAAACTGATCCTTGACTGAGGAAACCTTAAAGAATCTGTATGTCAACCAAATTCATAGACCAGGGGTGGGGAACCTGCAGCCTCAAGGTCACCTGTGGCCGTCTAGGTCTTCAAGTGTGGCCTTTTAACTGAATCCAAACTTCCCTGAACAAATTCTCTTAATAAAAAAAAATTCGTTCTGTAGAACTTGGACTTAGCCAAAAGGCTGCACCCAAAGACATGTGGCCTCAAGCATGCAGGTTCCCCACCTCTGTACAAACCAAGAATGGAGAAGCATGAGATTTGAAAATTGACAATGTCTTATAATACTTAAAATACCCTGTCTTATAGTTAGAAAAAAGTGCTTATGCCTCTTCCAAAATGTTATTACTTCATACAAGTCATTTCCTATTTGATAAATGGTCAAAGGATATGAATTGGTAGTTTTCAGAAGAAGAAATCAAAGTTTTCTACAGTTATATAAGAAATGCTCTAAGTCATCATTGATTAGAGAAATGCAAATTAAAAAAACAACTCTGAGGTACCACCTCATCCCTATCAGATTGGCTAATGTGACAGAAAAAGAAAATGACAAATATTGGAGGGGTTATGGAAAAATTGAGACACCAACGCACTGTTGGCAGAGTTGTGATCCTACCATTCTGGAGAGCAATGTGGAACTATGAGGAGAGGGCTGTACAAAATCTGCATAACCTTTGGCCCAGCAGTACTACTACTAGGTCTGTATCCCAAAGAGATAAAGAATCAAGAGGAAAAGGACATATATGTATAAAAATATTTAAAGCAGCTCTTTTCGTAGTAGCAAAGAATTGGAAACCGAGGGAGATGCCTATCGATTGGAGAATGGCTGAACAAGTTATGGTATATGATTGTGATGGAATACTATTATGCTACAAGAAACAATGAACAGGATGCTTTCAGAAAAACCTGGGAAAACTTATATGAACTGATACAACATAAAAGGAGCAGAACCAGTAGAACATTGTCCACAGTAACAGCAATATTGTACAATGATCAACTGTGAATGACTTAGCTATTTTTAACAACACAATGATCCAAGGCAATTAAGAAAGACTTATGATGAACAATACTATCCACTTCCAGAGAAAGAACTGATGGAATCTGAATGCAAATCAAAGCATATTTTTAGATTTAAAAAACTTTTTTCTTGTTTTTTTAAATTATTTTTTGGTTCGTGTTTTCTTTTGTAACATGACTAGTACGGAAATATTTTTTGCATGACTGAACGTGTATAATCTATATCAAATTGCTTGCCATCTCAATGAGGGGGGAAGGGTGGGAGAGAGGGAGAGAATTTGGAACTCAAAATTAAAAAAATGTTAACAATTATTATCAGATGTAATTGGGAAAAATAAAATGTAAAAAATTTTAAAAGAAAAATGTTATTACTTCAGATTCAAGAGGCATTTTTAAAACAAAAATACTGAGTTTATCTAACTGGAATAGACAACCAATGTTTTCCTTCCTTATATTTTAAAAAAATACCTGAAAGGTGTTCACTACTTGACTGACTTTTACCTAACTAAAATTTTCTTCTAAAAAAAGGAAGGGCATGGTTGATTTTAAAATGAAGGAATGTGAAAGAGGGAGAAATGTGATGACTACACAATGTCATAGTCTATTCCATTTGGTTTAATTCTGCAAGTATTTATTAAGCACCTAATATGTGCTTTGCTGGGCACTGGGCTTACAGAGATAAATACATCATAGTCCCTGCCATCAATTGGGATTATATCAGTCAGGTAATTAATTTAGAAATATTAGTGAAACCAGTTGTTTTAAATGACGTATACCAAATCATGAGTTCAGTGATTTTCCCTTTCCCCCTGGTATTATTGCCCTTTTGATGAACTATATGTAATAATAGAGGTTTGATAATCTTATAGTAAGAAAGTTTACACATTTAGTGAGAATTAAATGTTTGTTAAATCAGTCTTTGAAATACTATGAAGACATTGCTTTAAAATTGTGTCTGAATGTACAAATTATTTAGGCTATTTTACAGACAACTAATTATTTCTCATAGTTCCCTTGAATCAATGATCTAGTGCCATTTAAAAGAGATGAGCCTAGTAATCTACCTAGGAAAAAACAAGTAGGTGAATAACATAGATATATAGATATAGATACACACATATTGCTAGATTATAAAATTCAGTTAGATCTTAACATGAAGCCACCTGCATTGGTCCTT
>CM053623.1:267840081-267845081 GCA_028646595.1 Phalanger gymnotis | reverse complement strand
GGGAAGAAGAAAAGAAGGAAACAAAAGAGAGAAGGAAAGAAAGGGGAAAGAAAGGGAGGGACATATAGAGGCAGCCTGGCTAGCGAAGAGAAAAATGTTCCTTCAGAGAGATCTAGGTTCAAATCCTGCCTCAGACACAAGTGTGACCCTGGCCAAGTCACTTTAGTACTCAGTGTTCTCAACATCTCTCAAGGATTGTAAGTTAAAGAGGAGGCACCAATTTGCATTGATAAGGTCTCCTCATTTAGGTGTTATCTATTCCACAGACATCCCTGGTCCAATTTCTATTAGAGATACATACATCTATATACACATCTATACATACATATATATATATATATACACATATGTATATATGTGTGTGCGTATGAATGCAACATATACATATATATGGATTGACTATGGTACATATATTAACTATATTTATATCTATATCACTTATGCACAAAAGATACATTTTACAGTTTTATCTATAAGCACACAAACTGCTTATAAGCATGTGCTAGCATGAATATATATATGTATGTTTATATATATATATATTATATATATGTATACAGGGAAGAAAAGCAGAGGAGAATAATCATTTTTATAGCTCCTGTCATGTGCCAGTCACTATGTTAAGTGCTTTAAAATTGTGCTCATTTGATCCTCACAATAACACTTGAGGTAAGTGTTATTACCCCCATATTACAGTTGAGGAAACCAAGGCAAACTGGATTAAGCAACTTGTCCAAGGTCAAATGTTAATCTGATTTTAAGAGATGTGCCCAGAGTCACACAGTGTAGTGTTAACACTGATTGCAGCAGCTGTGGAGGTGTAAGACCAATAACCCTAGCACACAGGAGGGCTGCTAGCACAGGATCTTTGACCTACTTTTATAAAGGAAAGACAACTCAAAAGGAAGTCTACAATCTTACTTTAATTACAGATAAGTAGAAAATACAAGCAGAGAAATTAGCGCAGAGATTCAACAGACAGGACTCCAACTGTCTGAACAAAGTAATACAACAACCTACCACAAACATCTGAGTAGTCGTGGGGATAAGGGAGGCTCTTAACAAATGGCTCCTCAGAGTCCTGTCCAGGGAATCGAAAGGTCCTTCACATAAGTGAACCCCCAAAACAAAATCTCACCTCAGAATATATTTACAATTTTTAGGTAATAGGCTCAGAGCCAGAAGGCATCACAACCCTTATGACTCAGTGCCTAATTAGCTTACTACCAAAAGGTGTGAAAGCCTTCCTACAAGCAAGCCTCCCCTAAGCAAGCTCCTCCTTAGGCAAGTTCCTCCCCCAATGGGTTCTATGTGATTCAGGATGTATCACAGCCGGGCTGGAGTTCAAAGCAGTAAAACATCCATGACAATGCATGTGGTTACATATGTCTATTAATGGATGGGGAAGATGTTTTTATTCCGTTAACATTACACAAAGCTATTAAGTATCTGAGGTCAACTTTGAACTCAAGTCTTTCTGACTCTAGACTCAGTGCTCTAACCACTTTACCATATATGTGTGTCCTTAAGGCAAAATGGGCTCCTTAGCCCTTGAGGAGTTTGGCTTTTGTTTACTTTGTTTACTTTGAGTGGAAGAACTTTCAGCTGTTAAGTGCTAAGCCCCAGGCCCAAAGCCTTATCAGGTGTGAAACCTGTGTGGGAGTGTATATTAATGACTTAAGAGGGGCCAACTCGGGAACCAATGGTCTCTGGTCTCTGGTTGTTGAGGCGGGGCTTGAGAACGCCAGAGGCTTGCTGCAAGAGAGGATTTAAGAGAAAACTACAGCTGAAGCTGAACAAAAAGCCGAAGCAGGAAACCCGTGTGAACCCAGGAGTGCCAGAAAGGACTTGAGGCCAGTAAATATGATTTGGCTAAATGCTATCTTGTTTCTCCGTGGCCTCCTGGTTACTCTTGTGAGGCGGGCCTATTGGGCCTGGGGTTTTTTGGTCAAGATGTCGGAATGGGGAGGCTGGTTGGCTAATTTGTTGCTCTGGGGCCTAAATAAATGCTCTGATGCTTTCTACTTAGAGAATCCCTCATACCTTGCGGTTTTGAACCATTCAAACATATACATGATTATATTTGAGATTATAAATTCGGCCTGCCTACTACAATATGTTTACTAGTAGGGGGATATTTTTTCCTTTTTTTTTTTTTTTTACCAGCCTTTTGTTTACATGAAATGGCCTCCTCATCAATGTGCTATTCTGTGAGTGTAACATTAAAAAATTTTTATGACAGTAAGTACTTGTCTACAGTGTAAGGTTTGGCTCCATATCCTTTAACTGCAGGCTGGAGAGATTGAGGTTCAAGGCTGAATACAAGGAATGAATTTTAGTAGAAAAAAATGACATTTCAAAATAATGTAGAATTATTTTTGTCAGTTTTCTGATATAGTGCAAAGTAATAGTATCTTAGCTATTTGAGTTGCCTGATTATATCTACAATTAGCCCTGTCAGAGAGCTAGCCTTGTCTTCAAGGACAGCTCTCAATATTACATAATTATAAGTAACACTCAGTTCACTTTTTAAGAAAAAATGAATTTTCAAAATATTCTGAGATCTTCAATTTAGACATTATAAGTTATTTGAATGATTATAATAATACTGGATGATGAAAGGATGTAAGATACTTAGGTCTTTCTCCTTATGTAAATATAAAAATACAAGCAGAGATCTCTATGCTGACCAATTATGTAAACTAGAGGATATGTTGCACTATACGAAATATTGGTTATTAATTGGTTATTATTGGTTATTAATATAACATTGCTTGACAGGGAAAGATATGTCTATAGATCTAACCTTGGCTTGTTACTAGAGTAAAACACATTCTAGAATCACATTAGAAAACACATTTTAAGCAATTAATATTTGTTGAATGAATGGTTAAAACCAGTGTTCCATGAGATGATATGGAGATAACATAGCCTCATGTTTTTGTTGAAGTGTTTTTCAGTTGTGTCTGATTTTTTGTGACCCCATTTGGGGTTTTCTTGGTAAAGATAGTGGTTGCCTTTTCCTTCTCCAGCTGATTTTACAGATGAGAAAACTGAGGCAAACAGGGTTAAGTGACTTGCCCAGGGTCACATAGCTAATAAGTGTCTGAAGCCAGATTTGAACTCAGGAAGAGGAGTCTTCTTGACTCCAGCGGTGAGACTCTATCTACTGTGCTACCTAGCTACCCAAATAGTCTTATATATGAATATATTATTATCTCCCTTCTGCTGACTCACCATAACTCAGTGCTACAGTATATATGAGCAAAATAATTTTGGATTTCTTTTGAAATTTCTTTGTTATAGCATGAGGAAGATGACCCAGGACATTTTATTATAAAAGTACAAGAAAACTTGCATGATATTATGCATTAATATGTAAAGTCAGTTAAAAATTAAATAGCATTATGTCTGAAAAATAGTGTTTTATCTGAAGAAGCTAGTCTCCAATGGCTCTTTCAAATATATCCAAATGCTAGTTATAATGATTTTAGCATGACGTTTAGCTGAAAATCTCTATCCCTTGTTAGAGACTTCCTACAATATGTCTGAAAGCTCTGTCATATCTGCAGTGTGTTGTGTTTAAATTCTTTGTGATTGACATCAGGATCTAAATATCGGGAGGCAAGATCTGCCTTGAAGACAAGAAAGAGAGCACAAAAGAAGAAGCTGGAAGGGTTAGGGTGTGCTCAAAGATGCAGAGGTAGGGTTATCATCAAGAATTACTTGGGAAACAAACAGGAGATGCTGATAACCACTAGCTGGGGGAGGTGAGGAGAGGAGAGACTTACAGGAAGGAAGGATGAAAGGACGGTAGAAAAAAACTATAAAATTTTGGTGGATCTTCAAATAACGCAATCAGAGAAATTTTAACTCACTCCATAATTTGTGGGAAGGATAAAATGCTGGTCTAAAATCAGGCCATATTTCTTGTTCTGTAAGATATAAGGATAACAGCCTTGTTTTTTCCATTACTGCTTTGGTAACCTAGAAATCTGTATCCATTTCTAGAAATCTAAAATGATACAGAAACACAGAATTTCAGGTGACCACAGACATCATCTAATTAAAGCCTTTCCTTTTTTACAGACTAAGCTTCAGGTCTCCCAGTTCCCAGTCTAGCCACGTGTTCCACACTGCCTCAGTAATAGTTTTGCAATATATGCTAATAATTCCATTTTTTCAGTATAAATTATGCCATCCGGTATTGATCATTGGGGTTGTTGGCTTTACAAATGCAAAATAATAAATTCACTTACAAATTAATGTTCAAACCACCTAAAGGAGGTAGGTATTATTATCACCCCCACTTTACGGAGAAGGAAAGTGAGTCTGAAAGAGGACAAATGACTTGCCCAGTGTCACACAATGACTCTTTGAGGCTCTATTTGGCTTTGGCCTAGTGCTCTATGCACTATGGTGTACCTACCTGTCTCCTAGGTCTAGCATAACACTGACAATCACTTAAGGACACTTCAATTCCTATGCTTGATTATAATTGCACTGCCACAATAAATATTGGCTTTGGTTTGTACAAAAGCAAAGAATTCATTATTCCTTAAGCAGTTTTTGAGCTCTTTTAGTTATACAAATAACAAAGTTCTAGAATTCAGGGTTAGGGTTAGAATGGGCTGGAATGGATTTTAGGGATCATTTAACTGAATTCCCTCATTTTATATTTGAAGAAAATGAAATCCAGAGATTTGAAATTAATTGCCTAAGTTTGTAGAGTGCTAGAGCCAATGTCTTCTGACTCCCAGCTCAATGATCTCGCCATTAGCAGATTGAAAAGGAAAATAAAAAACTAAACCCATTTGCTGATTTGTAGTTGTAATTAATGTATGTTTAACTTTTTTTTTCCTTGTAATGTTTTTATTTATTTATTTTATTTTATTTTATTTTAATTTTTTCTTTAATTTATTTTTGACATGTTTGGTTTTCAGCATTGATTTTCACAGGCGTTTGAATTACAAATTTTCTCCCCATTTCCTCCCCCCCCC
>CM053623.1:267819945-267839581 GCA_028646595.1 Phalanger gymnotis | reverse complement strand
CCCTCTGCCACTTTGTGGGTTCTGCAGCTCTAAAATTGGTTCAGAGCCATTGTTTTATAGGTTTTTGGAGGAACTTGGTGGGGAGCTCACGCCAGTCACTGCTTCCCAGCCGCCATCTTGGCTCCGCCCCCCAATGTATGTTTAACTTTTGATTAGCAGGTGGGACTGTATTAAACTTAATCTTATATGAAGAAGCCCAATGTAACATATTCTTTAAGTTCAAAGAATGCAAATCATGGCATATAGTGTTCAATGCAAATGATATAATAATTTCTTTTAAAATATATATTTTTTATTTTGCTCCCAATTATATGCTAAAACAATTTTTAAAACAGTTTTTTAAAGTTTTGAGTTTCAAATTCTGTCCCTCTTTTTCTTCCCTCACTGATCCCTGAGAAGATAAGCAATCAGATATAGGTTATAAATGTACAATACATATAAAAATTTCTATAATAATCATTTTGTACAAGACATGAATAAAAGAAAAAGAATGAAGCAAAGAAACTGGAAAATAGCATGCTTCCATCTGTATTCAAACTGTTGGTTCTTCTTCTGGAGTCAGATAGTATACTTCATCATTAGTCCTTTGAGATTGTCTTGGATGATTGTATTTCTGAGAATAGCTAAGTCATTCACAATTCTTTACCATGTGATATTACTGCTACTGTATAGAATACTCTCCTGGTTCTGCTCACTTCACTTTGCATTAGTTCTTGCAAGCCTTTCCAGGTTATTCTGAAATCATCCTGCTTGTCATTTCTTACACACAACAATATTCCATTATAGTCATATACTGCAACTTGTTTAGCCATTCCCCAGTTGATGGGCATCCTTTCAACATCCAATTCTTAGCTATCACAAAAAGAGCTGCTACAAATATTTTGTATAAATAGGTCCTTTTCCTTTTAACGATTTCTAAATGGATAGCTTGAGCTTTGTAATCTTGGCTCCTTTAAAAACAGAAACAAAAACTCGTGTGGCTTCATGTCAAATATATAGAAACAAGTAAACAGGATGATATAAAAATGAATTCAATTGTCCCAGAGATCTTGAAAACTGGGGACAGATCACAAAGAATACAAATGTATAGAATTCCTAATATGTCAATAAGAAAGAAAAAACTTAATATTCAATTCACTGAATATGCTTCTACAAACAGTAAGTTGTCACTTAAAAACTATCAATTTGAATTTCATAAAATTTTCCTATAAAACAAATACATGACAGAAGCTTGAATATGACATATAAAACTTTAGAGATCATAAGACTTAAAACCCCAAATCATTTGCTTCACAAGGTTAAGCTCTCTTTAGTATCAAAAAAGAAATATATTTAAGAATCAATTTTGCTCAATTTACAAAGAAAATTATCAGATTCAGCACCACTTTTGACTTAAGTAATAGAGATTTGTAGGACATGGAGAAAAAGGAAATGATCTCTGGAAAAGTCTTGGGTCATCAATAGAAGTGCCTTAAATTGCAATTAAGTTGTTGCTAATTCATTGCAATCATTATCATTTCCTAATTTTGTGGATATGCAACCATACGAATATGGGTACTTGATCCCAAGGAAGTCATTGACAAAGAGAAAAGATCAATTTATACACAAATGTTCATAGCAGCAAATTTAAGATACAAAGAACTGGAAACAAAATATGTGCCCAAAGATGGAGGAATGAATGAATCAATTATGGTGTATGAAAGTAATGGAATATTACCTATGATAAAGAATGACGAGAGGCAGTGCAACATAGTGGATAGAGAACCAGTGTTGTTGTCAGGTAGTCCTAGATTGAGGCAGCTAGATGGCTCAGGGACTGGAGTCAGGAAGTCAAGTTCAAATGCAGCCTCTGATACTTACTATTTTTGTGACTCTGAGCAAGTCACTTAACCCTGTTTGTCTCAGTTTTCTCATCTGTAAAATGAGCAAAAAAAAAAAAAAAAAAAGGAAATGGCAAACTATTCCAGTTTCTCCCCTCTAAAAAAAACCCAATCACAAATAGAGTAACAAAGAGTCAGACATGACTGAAAAACAAGTGAACAAAAAAGGTATAAGAAATGTAATAAAAATGGCAATATTACCCAAATTAATTTAAAAATTAATTTAATGACATACCAATGAAAATTCCAATGGACTGTTAAGTGCAATTAATCTCTCTGTCTCTGTCTATCTCTCTAAATATATATATATATATATATATATATATATGTATGTATGAATATAGCTAATAGTATTATTAATGAGAACTAAGAAAAAAAAAGGTCAGGGTAGAGTAATTGCATTTCTGGATTTCCACTTATTCTACAATGTAGCATTTATCAAAACTATCTGGCAATGGAGTTAATATAGAAAAACCTATAAATGAAACATAATGGGTAACTTGGAGTGAGAACTTGGAGAGTATGTAGTAAGCTAGTGTTTAATAAAACCAGGTTTACAAAACATTGGGAAGCAAAACATTATCCAAATAGAAATCATTTGGAAAATTAGAAAGCAAAAATGGCATTAGATACATATCTCACACCATATGGTATAATAAATTCCAGATGGATGAATGGTAAAAGTAATATAATATTCAAAAGAGAATTAAACCTTTTCCAGAGTTGTGAAAAGGAGGAACATTTTCACTTATAGAGGAAATAAAAGACATTGCATTCAACAAAGTATATTCAATTGATTTGATAAAGTAGGGAGATTTTACACATAAAATGATGCAAAGGAAGAAATGGATTGGTAAATACATTTTTGCAGTAAATACATTTGACCAAAATATCACATACAAAATCAATGAAGAAATGATACAAATTTATAAAAAAAAATTCTGTTCATTAATGGAGAAAGAGCTAAAAGATATAAACTGACAGATTTCAAAGAAACACAAATTAGCAAATGAAACATTTTTCAAATTTCCTAATGATCAGAAACACGCAAAATAAAATAACTCTGAGTTACTACCTTGTAATCATTACTTGTTTGGGAGGGATATCTACAAGATCCAAAATTATTTTGACAAGTTAAAACAAATATAAGATGAATAATGTCAAGTTCTTCACTTAAAACAGGTCTTTAGAATGCGGGAGTTTATTGTCTGGTTATTTCCTGTTCAGACATCTCGGACATTGCATTCAGTTGTGATCATATTTTAGAGAGAACACTTAATAAACTGGAGCATACACAGAAGCAGGTGAGATATACAGAGACCATACCATGCAAGGATAGATTAAGGGTACTGATGAAATTCAGTTTTGAGAATTGAAGATTTGAATTTGTTGGACATGGCATGAATCTTTAAGTATTTCAAGGACAGACAGGGGAAAGAGGAGCTAGACTTTTTTAGCTGGCACCAGAGGAAAGAACTGGGAGCCATGAATGAAAATTCCAGAGAGATGGATTAATGCTAAATGGTGAGAAGGTTTTGTTTTTTGTTTATAATTAGAGCTACCCAAAAGAGAAAGAGATCCTCCAACACATGGTGAGTTCCCCTCATTTGATATTTTCAGGAAGGGCCAGAATGATAACTATTAGGGGATATTGTAAAAGGGATACTCGTTCAGGTACATGTTGGGTTCCATAGCAATTAAGGTCACTCCTGAATCATTGACTCTGCAAAAATAATTTTAAAAAATTTTAAAAATGTTTACAGAGGTGTAAGACATTTCCACTATTACACTGCTGTTGAAGCTACATTTTCTTGGGAAAAAACACAGTAAGTTAAGAACATATTATATTTTAAATTACAATAATGCCTTAAGGATATAACTAAAAGGGAAAAGATATACTTGTACAGTTTCATAATAGCAAAAAATTCCCTGTAACCCACATATCCAGTGATTGGAGAACAGCTATACCAATTGTAGCATACTAATAAGATTAAATATAATATTTTAATTAATCAATATTAATAAAATATAATGATTTACCATTGAAATGATAAATATGAAGAATACAAAGAAATATAGAAATCTCTTATGCGGTTATGCAAAGTGAAGAAAGAAGAACCAGATTGAGAATATACACATTGACTATTTTTGTTATTGTTATTCAGTCATTCCAATTGTGCCCAACTCTTCATGACCCTATTTGGGGCTTTCTTGGCAGAAATTATGGAGTAGTTTGCCATTTCCTTTTCCAGTTCATTTTATAGATGATGAAACTGAAGCAAACAGGGTGAAGTGACTTGCCCAAAGTCACACAGCTAAGTTTCCAAGGCTTTGAACTCAGAAGATGAGTTTCCTGATTCCAAGACCAGTGCTCTAAAATTTTATATATATGTATATAATTGGTATATCATTACATGTAATACAATGTAATATAGTAATATTAGTATATTAAATATATTGTTTTATATATCATAAAAAATACCAGAAAACAATTCACAAAAGGAAAAGAGATATGAAAGGGACTTGGAAGTTTTCATTTTTTTAAGTTAAAAGCTAATCTGCATATGTCGATAATATTTTAAGTAATTTAGAGTTTATTTTATTTTATTTTCTTCAATTTTGTTTTGAAGACTAGGTATCCTTTCTCACCTAGCCTTCAACTGTAGGGTCTTCTTGTTGATCAGCATGGCAGCTTTGACCTTCTTTTCTGACCTAGAACAAATCAAACCCCCTTAAGCAGCCTAGTAGCCTTCTTTCCCCCTCAGGTTCATCACATTGATGCTGGATTTAGTGCAGACACCTGATTGGCTATAGCCCTACTACAACTCAGAACCCCTGAGCTCAAGTGATCCACCAGCCAAGCCTCCCCAGGAGAAGAGATTATGGGTTTGAATCATCACATCTGGCAATTTTCCCCCTCAAATTTCTTTTTAAAAATCATGTCACTTAACTGTTTTTGTTGATGATTATTAAGTTTAGAGTAAAAGCATCCACCTTGCCACCTCTCTTACTTCTAGTGCCTTCCTTCTTTTAGTTATTTTCTGTTCATCCTATATATAGCTTGCTTGTTGCAGATTCATTTATTTGTTGTCTGTCCCATTAGATTATGAGCTTCTTGAGAGGAGAGTCTGTCTTTTGCCTTGTTATATGTTCCCAGCACTTAGCACATTGCCTAATATAATAAACAATTAATAAATGTTTATTGACTATGAACCAAATTATAACCAAGATGACAGTGTAGGAGAAGCAAGTAATTGCTAAATAATAAATAACCATTGTTTTATCTTAGAATAATGAAGGGGATCCAGATATGCATCAGTGCTTTATAATAGGAGAATCCTTATTTCTGTTTCATCATGTTTTCATCACTGTAACTGAAACCTTTTGAAGTGATGGCTATTCAGTCATAAATTTTTTAAAATAAATATTTTATGTGTGCGTATAATGTGGCATTCATTTAGTGTCTATGAATTTTTAAAAGGTTTAAATTATAATAGCTGTTTTACATTAATTTTAACTCATGCTCTTGAGACTGGTAGGCTGCATGAGTGCCTTCTTATAATAGATATAGGATCATTTAGATACTTTCTTCTGCTTTTATGGAAATACAGTAATTATGTACACCTGGGATATGATCAGTGTGTAGTTCCAAACTAAAAGGTTGATTTATCTTGCAAATTATAATTGGTTTTGGTGGTTAGATCCACATTCTTGGCATTTTACCATTGAACTGATGTTCTAACATTCTGATGGCACCAGGTGTCTTGTAACCCATTTTGTTGTTATTATTCAGTCATGTCAGACTCTTCATGACACCATTTTTGGTTTTCTTGGCAAAGAAATTGGAATAGCTTGCCATTTCCTTCTCCAGTTCATTTTATAGATGACAAAACTGAGGCAAACAGGGTTAAATGACTTGCCCAGGGTCACACAGCTAGCAAGTGTATGAGGCCAGATTTGACCTCAAAGAAGTTGAGTCTTTCTGACATCAGGCCTGATATGTCATCTAGCTGCCTCAACCCATTGCAGAGTACAAACAATTTTGGCCAGCTACTGTGATACTGAAGAAATGACTGTGTTATTTGAAGACCTAGTAGGTAACTATACTTGTGCCTCCTTTTTCTGTGACGGGCTCTTAGAAAATACTACACATTTCCTAAAGTGGGGATTCACAATGAACGGGACCATACTTTTTGGAAACACAGAAACGATCCGCATTCAATGCCGTTCATATCTGAACAGTTTACCTTTTGATCAATGGTTTACCATTGATCCCCGTCCACTCTCTGTGCCCCATGAAACCTTTGCTCTGAGTAAAACTTGTATTGATTTTAAGTGGAACAGGAGGACAAGAACATTCTTTCTTTAGGCTCATGAATATCTAAATTCTGGGCTAAAAATGGGTACTTGCCTGTCTCTGAGGTTTCTGCAAAAATGTTCATTGATTTTTATTATGTCCTGATTTAATCATTGGGAGAGAGAGCCATCTTGTGCAATGAGGTAGATGTTTGACAAATCAGGGAAGTTAGAATATCATCACATGTTGTCCAGAAGAGAATTAATCTAAAGTGCTTTGTAAACTTTTAAAGTGCTATGTGCCAGCTACTGTTATTATTTTTTATCAGAAGGTGTTGTTATCACTACTGGTGTTATATATTTATTTTCTCACAGATTAGGTGTTGTCCTTAAATAAAAACCTGGGAACTTTGTTATTATAAGAAAATTTTAATTTCTTATTTTAAAAGAGTGACCTATGACTTGATACCCTCTGCATACTTTAATGTTTGTTTTTTAAAAAGTCCTGTGTCTTGTCAAAACCAATGGAAATCTCCTTGATAGCGTCTCAGTGGAAAACATACCTAAGTAAAGTTGTTTAAAAATTAAATATGTATACACACATCAGTATTGTTTCTTTTTTATTCTTTATTATAAGTGATTGTTCTCTGAGCATGGCAGGAAGAGAATTATATTTGCAATGAAGGTGATATAAAAGCAAAAATATTAATGACTACATACATAAACACAATGAAGAACCTGCAAATCTGCATATATGTGCATACATACATGTATATGTATAATATACACATATAAGCATGTACATATGTGTATATGTGTGTATGCAGATGGCTGTAAATCCTTATCAACATCATATCCTAATTTTCTACCGTGGCCAATTTGCTGTCTTTTTATCTTCTGCATATTAAATGAAAGTTGCTTCAAAGTCACTTTTAAACCCTTGGTCAAGTATGGAATAATTGGTCTGAAAGATTGTCAAATCATATTCTTGCTTACAGATAATAAATTACCAATTTATGTATGGAGGATTTTTTTCTGGATATATACATATATTATATATAATATATAATATACATATATTATTCCAATCCTCAGTTTTTGAACTGTGTGTCTAATCCCATCCTGGTTAAATACTGGCTTCAAGCATTTATCTTTGTTCCAATCTGTACTCCTTTGGAAATCCAGGGTATTGTTTTCTATATCTCCCAAATGCAAATTTATCTCGCATTATGCAACAATTAGCTCTTGGAAAAGTTTATGAAAGAGGAAAAACAGTATAATAAACCATTAAGTCATTTATCATCATCAGTTCATAGTTGTGATAAGAAGGTGATAGGAATAGACCTGTAATTTCATTGGTTTAGAGAATTCCCATCACCAATGCAAACATTTTAAATAAAATACTAACAAGAAGATCACAGCAATCTATCACAAAGATAATACACTATGATCAGATGGGGTTTATAACAGGATTGCAATGCAGGTTCAATATTAGGAAAACTATCAATATAATTGACCATATCAATAACAAAACAACAAAAATCATGATTATACCAAAAGGTACAAAAAAAGTTTTGAAAAAATACACCTATTCTATTAAAATGCTAGAGACAATAGGAATAAATTGAGCCATTCTCAAAATGATAAGTAGTATCCATTTAAAACCAAGAATAAGCATTATTTGTAATGGAGTTAAACTTGAAGTCTCCCCAATAAGATCAAAGGTAAAGTAAGGATGTCCATTATCATCACTCTTATTCAACATTGCGTTAGAAGTGCTAGCTATCACAATTAGACAAAATAGGCAATGGAGAAACAAAACTTACTCTTTGCAGATAATATGATGATATATTTAGAGAGTCCTAGAAAATCAACTAGTAATTTAGTTGAAACAATTAACAACCTTAGCAAAGTTTCAGGATATAAAATACACCCATATAAACTATCAACATTTCTATATAGTACCAAGAAAACCCTATATAAAGAGATAGAAAAAGGAATTCTATTTAAAAAAAAATGTAGATAATATAAAATACTTTGGAGTCTATCTGCTGAAATGAAGCTAGGGACAATAGGAACACAATTTACAAAATACTTTTTTATACAAATAAAAACTAATACAAACAATTGGAGAAATATTAATTGCTCCTGGGTAGGCTGAGCCAATGTGACATAAGTGACAATTCTACCTAAATTAACTTATTTATTCAGTGCCAACCAATCAAATTTTCAAAGGATTATTTTGTAGATATAAAAATATATAAATAATAATAATAACAATAATAATAATAACAATAAAATTTCTATAAAAATAATAACAATAATAAATGACCTTAGTAATAAAGTATCTGACAAGCCCAAAGATCCAAGATTTTGGGACAAGATCACTATTGGACAAAAATTGCTTGGGAAAACTGGAAAACAGTTTGGCATAAACTGATCATAGACCAAGATCTCACACCATATACTGAGACATGGTCAAAATTGGTACATAATTTAGACATAAAGGTAGTATCATGGGCAAATTAGGAGGACATGTAATAGTTTACCTTTATGGATAAGTGAAGAATTTGTGACCACACAAAAGATAGAGAGCATTATCAGATGTAAAATAGATAGTTTTGGTACCATCAAGTTAAAAAGATTTTGCACAAACAAAACTAATTCATCCAAAATTAGAAGGAATGAAGGAAACTGGGAAAAGAATTTACAGCTAGTTTCTCTGATAAAGGTCTTATTTCTCAAGTATATAGGGAACTGAGCCAAATTTATTAAAAATATAAGGCTTCCCCAAATGATAAATGGTCACAGGATTTTAACAAGCAGTTTTTGGAAGAAGAAATCAAAGATATCTATAGTAACATGAAAAAAATGCTCCAAATTACTTCTGATTAGTGAAATGCAAATTAAAGTAACTCTGAGATGCCATTTCACACCTTTCAGATTGGCTAGGCATTACAGAAAAGGAAAATGACAAATTTTGGAGGTGATATGGAAAAATAGGGACACTGATGCACTGTTGGAATTATAAACTGGTCCAACCATTCTGGGGAGCAATTTGGAACTACATTGAAAATTCTATAAAACTGTGCATACCCTTAATTCTGCTTCTAGGTCTGTATCCCAAAGGAATCAAAGAAATGAGAAAAGGACCTATTTGCAAAAACAATATTTTAGCAGCTCTTTTTGGAGTGGCAAATAATTGGAAATTAAGGGCATGCCTATTAAATGAGGAATGGCTAAATAAGTTGTGGTATGTGATTGAAAGACTATTGTGTTATATGAAATAATGGGCAGTATGGTGCCAGAAACACCTGGGAAGACTTATATCAACTGATACAAAGTGAAGTCAGCAGAACCAGGAGAACATTATACACAGTAACAGAAATATTGTAATGATGATCAACTGTGAAAGACTTAATTGCTTTGATCAAGAAAATTCCAGAGGATATATCGTGAAAAATACTGTCTACCTCCTGGAAGAGACCTGATGAACTCTGAGTGCAGATGGAAGCATACTTTTTAAAGTTTATTTTCTGGGGGTTTTTCGATATATGTTTTCTTTTGCAACCTGGCTACTATGGAAATATGTTTTGCATGACTTCATACATATAATAGATATCATTTTGTTTGCCTTCTCAATGCGGGAGGAGGGAGGGAAAGGAAGAATTTGGAAGTCAAAAGTTTTTTTTAAAATAAGTGTAAAAATTTTTACATGTAATTAGGAAACATTTAATGCAATAAATAATACATATATATTTAAAAACAGCAGATGGGTTAAAACTGGATAGAAGTAGAATTGTTTGCATAATTGAACTTATGGGAGCTGAGGAGATAACAAAAATAATAATATTGATGAAGAATAGAAGAGAGCCTGCGAGAGAGCCTTGGGGGACACCTACAATGGGAGATAATGACCTAATGACCCGGATAAAGATTTAACAAAAGAGGCTGATAAGGAGCAGTAAGACCAGCTGCAGGCAAACACAAGAGAGCAGTCCCATACAAAGCTAGAGACAAGAGAGTATGAATGAAAAAAGGATGATAATGTCAAAGGCTACAGCAAAGTCAATAAGAATTAGAATTGAAAAGCCCTTTAGATTTAGTGATTAACAGATGATTGATGACTTTGGAGTGAGCAGTTTCAGTTGAATGATGAGATTAGAAACCACACTGCAGAGAGTAAAGAAGTGAATGAATAGAAAGAAAATGGAGGCACCAATTGTTCAGTTTTCACAGGAGTTTAGTTATGAAAGGGAGGAGAGGTCTAGGATGATAGCTATCAAATTATTGTCCATACAAGGTAGGTCAAATGAGGGTTTTTTGAAGAGGGAGACATAGGCATGTCTACCCCAAGTTATATTCCTAAAATATGTGCCTGACCATGTCACTCCCTTACTCAAGAATCTCTGATGACTCCCTCTCAAAAAGCAGGAGAAAAGGTGTTCTCTTCTATTTGATATTTAAAGCCATTCACAATCTAATTCTAACCTATCTTTCCATACGTACTACCCTATTCTCTTCTTCATCTTCTCTACATTCTCTATATTCAGACCAAACTAATCTGCTAGCTATTTCCTATGTGTGAATCTTCTTGGAATTGTGAACATGAAAAAATTCTTTGTTGCAAACACTGAAAATTCTACCACATATACACAATTTCATGACCCTTTCTCTAGGGAAAGGGACAACGCGTGATTGGTTTTCACATATTTGAAAATAATCCATTGGAGGTCCTGCATATGAGGAAGTCAAACTGATTTGGAGAAAATACCTTAAATAGCTCCTATTCTCTGTACCAGACCTAAGAAAATTGAGAGACCTGGGAGGATACATGGTAAGTTGAAAAAGTATAATTGCCTGACTTTTAGCCAACTACATCAAGCTGATGAATAAAAAAATCAGCTAACATATTTCTTAGCATAGATCAGGTCATATGATTAACCATTATACCCACTGCACCTGTCAGCAGCATGCATGTGACCAGCAGCAGAGTTTTAGGGGCCATAGCAACTAACCTATATCTTTCAGAGTGATAGGGCGCTTGGTTGGGTTGCCATAGTGGTACTCATATGGAAGAAAGTACTCACATTTGAAGTATCAAAGATAGTGTGTGAAATTTGAAGAAACCAGTTATTGCTGACAGGAGACCCCTGCCCCATAGCCCCTGATAAAACCCCCAGAAAGAATGGACTCAGGCCTTTTGGCCTTTAGCAAATGTCCCTGGGGCTCCGTGACTCCTCCAAGGAATGTCAATAGATAAGATTATCCTACCTAACGATAACCTGTCAGAGTCTTTGATCTGTCAGTCTTTGATCCTGTTCCCCCAGACCACCTTGTGATATGGTATAGTAGGAAGGCGGAATTTATAATCTCAAATATAATCATGTATATGTTTGAATGGTTTGAAATCACAAGGTATGAGAGATTCTCTAAGTAGAAAGCAACAAAACATTTATTCAGGCCCCACAGCAACAAATTAGTGAACCAGCCTCCCCATTCCGAAATCTTTACCAAAAAACTCCAGGCCCAGTAGGCCCACCTCACAAGAGTAACCAGGAGGCCACATAAAAACAAGATGGTATTTAGCCAATCCATATTCACTGGCCTCAAATCCTTGCTCGCACTCCTGGGTTCGGCTCTGCTTCTGCAGCTTCTGCAGCTTCTGCTTTGGCTTTTTTCAGCTTCAGCTGTAGTTGTCCCTTAGCTTGCCTCTCCTTGCAGCCAAGCCTCTGGTGTTCTCAAGCCCCGCCTCAATGACCAGAGACCATTGGTTCCCTAGTTGGCCCCTCTTAAGTCATTAATCTACACCCACACAGGTTTCATACCTGATAGGGCTTTGGGCCTGGGGCTTAGCACTTAACAGCTGAAAGTACTTTCACTCAAAGTAAACAAAGTAAACAAAAGCCAAACTCCTCAAGTGCTAAGGAGCCCATTTTGCCTAACTGACACACATGGCCCATAAATTTCAAGAGATAATTAACCTCTGCACCTTGTTTTTTCTGTATAAATATGACTCCTTCAGCCTTACTCGAAGCTGTTCTGATTTGGGTCGAACCCCGAACAGTCACCGGCTAATAAATTCTCCAATTAAAACTTATACTCTGTGACATGTCTTGCTCGCTCTTGGTATAACAAGTGTGTACATTGAAATTGCTATCTCCTACCTGGAAATGTTTACTACCTTTCAAGGATTTTCATAAAACATAGTTGTGCTGTAAAATAAGACTTTCATGGTTGAATATGGGGGCACAAAAGCTCTCACTGGGCACGTTCCCCTCCTAGCTGAAACTACCTTTTGTTTCTTCATTCCTCTATGTTTATTTGAAAAAATATCTAATAGAACTGTGATCTTCTGGAGCTCTTTCTCATTTAAGCTTTGCTGTTAACATTTAAAAAGCTGAAAACCTCAGAGTGGATTGATTTTGAGGGGACACTAATGCTTTTAATGGATTCATCTCATGTCTTTTGCATGGCCATAGTGCCTAAACATTCTGGTTAGTTATTTTAAAAAAATTGAGCCCCAGGGAAGGCTCCTTCCAAGATTCTCTAGCACTGATTTTAAAAGGGAAAGATGTTGCATATTCTCTTTTTGATAAATGAATAGGATGAAGTTTTCTTTAATCAGACGAGATACTTTGAAAATTTATTGGTTGCTGAAATCTAGCTTCCAAAAAATTGGAGCAGTAGGTAAAATAAAATGCAGGAGAATATGAATGCAGTTTCAAGTCTTTTCAAGGGAAATCCACTCCATTTTTAACATCCTTAATGTGGACTCCAGTGTCACTATGGAACAGTCCACATTCACAAAGGTGTACAAAGCACTTTACCTATGTAACCTCATTTGATCCTCACTACAACCCTGTGAGGTAGGAGTTAATTTTATTCCCATTATACAGATGAAACAGAAGCTGAGAAAGGGTTAAGTGACTTGCCCAGGACAGCATAATTATTAAGGGTCTGAAGCAGGATTCAAACTCAGGTCTTCCTGACTACAAAAGCGAGTTCTCTACCCAGTATACCATATGCTAAGAGGATTCTGTAGCATCCTAGGGCCATTGTGCCAAGTATGTTATTGGACTCTGCCCCAAACAGGCAATGGAAAATAATAATTTATTAAGCAACTACCATGTTCAAGCATTGTCCTAAGTATCTTACTTATAAGAGTCTTACTTATAACTCTCTTATTTATGATGACGAATCCTAAGAGGTAGGAACTATTATAATCACCATTTTCCTTTATGCATATTGTCTACCCAATGGACAGCTCTTTTATCTTAATTTTTAAAAATTTATTTGCTTATTTTTTATCATTCGTTCCTTTTTAAATTTTTAATTCCAAATTTGCTCCCTCCCTACATATATCATCTTCCCATATACAAATGTAAACATTTTAACCTTATTCAATCTCTTATGATTTCCCTTTCATATTTACCTTTTTATGCTTCTCTTGAATCTTGTATTTGAAGTCACATTTGCTATTCAGCTCTGGTCTTTTCATTAGGAATACTTGAAAGTCCTCTGTTTCAAAGACTTTCAGATATTTGTGACAAAAAGACCAGAACTCAATGGAAAAGTTGATATATAAGATTCAAAAGAAATATAAGTTAATGTAAATGTAAGAAATATAAGCCAAACTGTTCACTTCTTATATGTGAAAATTTTATTAATATTCTTAAGACTGCATCTTTACTTGGGTGGTTTGAAAGAAAGGTTGGGGCTGAGCTGAGTATGATAGGGTAATTCCAAAAAGCAAAATTGGATAGGAAAAGGTAAAAAGGAGCAATTACCTCATACAAATGAGGCATGAATGGAAGAAGTGATACAGAGGAAGCAGGTGGGGGTGAAGAGTTGATATTGCTGGAATTTTATTCTTATCTTATCTGGGTTAATGAGGGAATAATGTATACATCTAAAAGGGTATAAAAGTCTTCTAAAATTATAAAGAAATAAGAAGAGAAGGGGACAAGGATAAGTGAGGGACTTTTAGAAGAGCATATAGATTAAGATTTAGGAGGGTGGGGGAGAGGTTAAGGGAAGGATTCTTAGAGGGGTAGGTAGAATTAGGAATGACAGTAAAGGGAGAAGATAAGGCAGGGATTCTTTGAAAGTATTTCGAATAGTGAGGTAGTGGTTAAAATTAAACTATTTCATTAAATTTCCATTTTTCTTCCTGAAGGATTATACTCGCTTTTGCTGGATAGGTTATTCTTGGTTAAAACCCTAGCTTCTTTGCCTTTCGGAATATCATATTTAATGTGGAAGCCATTAAATCTTGTGTGATCCTGACTGCAGCTACACGATATATGAATTGTTTCATTCTTTCTGCTTTTCTCTTTGATCTGAGACCCTTGGAATTTGACTATAATATTCCTGGGAGTTTTTATTTTGGGATCTCTTTCAGAAGGTGATCAGTGGATGCTTTCAATTTCTACTTCAACTTTGGTCTTTTTTGATAATTTCTTGAAACATGCCATTTAGGCTCTTTCTTTAAGCATGTCTCTCGGGTAGTTCAATAATTCTTAAATGACCTCTACTTGATCTATTTTCCATGTCTGTTGTTTTGCCAATGAGATATCTCACCTTTTCATCTACTCCCTGCCCCCATTTTTACTTTGTTTTATTGTTTCTTGTTGTCTCATAGACTCATTAGGTTCTACTTGCCTAATTCTAATGCTGAAGGAATGATTTTCTTCAGTGAGTTTTTGTATCTTTTTTTTCCCATTTGGCCAATTCTGATTTTTGAAAAGTTTTCTTTTATGCCTTGTTTGTCATTAGGCCAGTTCAGATATTTAAGGTGTTATTTTCTTCAATTTTTTTGTGTGCCTCTTTAACTAAGCTGTTACTTCTCTTTTCATAATTTCCTTGCATCACTCTCATTTATTTTCCCAAGTTTTCCTCTATTGCTCTTACCTCTTGCTTCTGATGGTTCCTCTCTATTCCAAATGAAATTGAGAATATCTGGGTGAATCTGAGAGTTTATTCCACTAGCAAAAGCAGGGTTCCTGCTCAGCAATGATAACATCAGGTCTATAGAGAAGTTCTTGTCATAGGTATGTTCTAGTTACTCCTAGATAAGTACCTAACACTCCAATCCCTGTGCTATTATTTCTACCTGGTGATGTCCTATAATGTCCTATAACTCAGCACTGGCTAATTTGCAAAAGATACAGCACTGTCACATCAGTCTTAGGAGGCAAGATGCATTAGCTAGACTGTATAGAAATTTGAACTCCAAACAAATTTGAAGTCTAGTGAAGAGAGTCATCATAGAGAGGCAAGGGAATCATTTGCCATGCAGAAAAACACCAAAATCAGAGTTCAGTGCAACTTAAGGGATCGTGTTTTTTAATCACATATTAATAATATTAATGGAATGATATTTGTTGCTTGCCTAACATTCTAGTCAATATCCTCAGTCAGCTAGGTGACAGAGTAGGGTGCTGAACTGGGATTCAATAATACTGGAGTTTAAATCTTGATTCAGATATTGACTAGCTTTCTGGGAACCAAGATAGTGGAATAAGCAGTAAGTTGCTCTCAGTCTCCCTTACTGAGTTAAAAAAAAACCCTGAAAATACCATGCCAGGAAAAATACTGGAAGAGTGGAGCCAGTAGAAAGATGGCATGCAACAATTTTTTAGTGATGAAGCTAAGGAGATTAACAAGAAAGGTCCCTCTTGCTGTAGCTAAAGGTGACCAGTACAGGATGGAAGGTGTCCTGGCAAGTCAGCTGCAAGCCCCATCTCAGCAACCCAGTGAGAAATCCTGAGCCTTAGGGTGGTGGAGTCGGCAAGCACCAACACTAGGACCCCCCACATGCCTTTCCACACACAGGGGAATGGGCTAACACTCACACAGAGAACCACCACTTGTGTGGCGGATGGGTGTCCACCAGCTGCTGAGCCTACCTGTGCTCTAGCACAGCTCCCAGCAAAGAGGCAACCTCCAGCAGCTAGACCACCCCCACCCCGCACCTCACCCAATGAGCTTCCGTGCAACCTGAAGGAAACACAATAAAACCCCACCTGGCATCAGCATACACCAGCCACCACCACCAGCTCCAGCTCAACACCAGGTAAGTTACAGCCTCTACAGCCTCCAGTTGACAGAACCTTAGGCCCCAGTGCACAAAGCCAATAACCAGGCCCCTATCCTCCAGCACAGGAAGTGTGGGACAGTGCACCTGTGCCCCAGAAGCAGAGATCAACTTGAAAAGCCAGGAAAAATCAAAAGCCATAGATTCTCATTATGGGGACAGGGAAGATCAAAACACGAATTTAGAAAATGACAGCATTGTCCATACACCCACATCTGAAACTTCAAGGAAGAATGTGAACTGGCCTCAAGTGCAAAAAGCCTTCTTGGAAGAGCTCAAGAAGGATTTTAAAAGTCAAATTAAAGAGGTAGAAGAAAAATTGAACAATTCCTTTTAAAAGACAATTGACAAAATAGGAAAAAAGTACACTGAGGAAAACAACTCCTTAAAAAGCAAAATTGGCCAAATGGAAAAGGAGACATGAGAGCTAAGTAAAGAAAACAATTCATTGAAAATTAGAATTGGGCAAGTGGAAGCTAATGACTTTATAAGACATCAAAAATCCATCAAACAAAAACCAAAAAATGAAAAAATCAAAGAAAACATAAAATACTTCATTGGAAAAACAACCGACATGGAAAACAGATTCAGGAGAGATAATTTAAGAATTATTGGTCTGCCAGAAACCCATAATGAAAAAAAGAGCCTGGACAGCATTTTCTAAGCAATCATCAAGGAAAACTACCCCAAGGTCCTAGAACCAGAGGGTAAAATAGTCATTTAAAGACTCTACCAATCACCTCTTGAAAGAGATCTCAAATTGAAAATGCCAAGGAATATTGTAGATAAATTCCAGAATTATCAGGTCAAGGAGAAAATACTGCAAGCAGTTAGAAAGAAATAATTTAAATGTCATGGAACTATTGTCAGGATCACACAGAACCTTGTAGCTTCTACATCAAAAGATCAGAGGGCTTAGTATACGATATTCCATAAGGCAAAGGAGCCTGGTTTACAACCAAGGATCAACTACCCAGCAAAATTGAGAATAATCTTTCAGGCAAGATGGGCATTCAATGAAATAGGAGACTTCCGGACTTTTCCAATGAAAAGACTAGAGCTCAACAGAAAATTTGATCTTCAAATACAAGACTCAAGAAAGGCATAAAAAGGTAAATAGGGAAGGAAAAAAAAAGAACATGTTATTCAATAAGGGCAAATTGTTTACATCCCTACATGAGAAGATGATACTTGTAATCTTGAGAATCACATCTCTATTATGACATTTAAAAGGGATATACATAGACAGATGGTGTGGGTATAAATTAACTGATATGATGATAAAAATACCTAATTAAGGGGTGAAAAGGGATTGTAATGTGAGAAGAGGAAAGGAGGCAGAAAATGGTAAATTACATCCCAAGAAGAGGCACAAAAACATATTACAGTAGAGGGAAAGAAGGGAGGGAGATGAGCATTGTTTGAACTTTATTCTCATTGTATTCTATTCAAGGAAGGAATAACATAGTCAGTTAAGTACAGAAATCTAACTGCCCTACAGGCAGTAGGAGGAAAAAGAGGAAAGAAAAAGGAGGGGGTGGTTAAAATGGAAGGAAGAAGTAGTAAGGGGAAAGGGAAAGAAAAGGGAGAGAGCTGATGGAAGGGAGGGAAGATTGAGGGATGCAGTGGTCAAAAGCAACACTCTTTTGAGGAGGGAAAGAGAGAATGGAGAAATAAAAACATAAAAGGGGCAGGGGATAGGATGAAGATAAAGACACAGATAGTAATCATAACTGTGAATGTGAATGGGATGAATTCTCCCATAAAACAGAAGTGGATAGCAGAATGGATTATAAACCATAATTCTACAATATGTTATTACAAGAAACACATTTGAAACAGGGGGTTACGCACAGGGTAAAGGTAAAAGGCTGGAGTATAATATATTATGTTTCAGCTGAAGTAAAAAAGCAAGGGTAGCAATCCTGATCTTAGACAAAGCAAAAGCAAAAATAGATCTAATTAAAAGAGTTAAGGAAGGGAACTGTATCCTGCCAAAAGGGAGCATACACAATATCATTACTAAACATATACGCACCAAGTGGCATAGCATCCAGATTCTTAGAGGAGAAGTTAAGGGAGTTACAGGAAGAAATAAACAGCAAAACTGTACTAGTGAGGGACCTCAACCTCCCCCTCTCTGAACTAGATAAATCTAACCACAATATAAACAAGAAAATGAAGGAGGTGAATGAAATTTTGGAAAAGTTAGATATGGTAGACCTATGGAGAAAATTGAATGGGGAGAGAAAGAAATATACCTTTTTCTTAGCAGCACATGGCACCTACACAAAAATTGATCACATACTAGGGCATAAAAACCTCACAATACAGTGCATAAAGGCAGAAATATTGAATGCATCCTTTTCAAATCATGATGCAATAAAAATTCTATGTAATAAGGGGCCATGGAAAGATAGACTAAAAATTAGTTGGAAACTAAATAATTTAATCCCAAAGAATGAGTGGGTCAAATGACAAATCATAGAAATAATCAATAACTTCATCCAAGAAAATGACAATGATGAGACAGTATACCAAAACTTATGAGATATAGTGAAAGTGGTTCTTAGGGTAAGTTTTATATCTTTGAATACTTATATGAATAAAATAGAGAAAGAAGAGATCAATGGATTGGGCATGCAACTAAAAAAGCTGGAAAAAAGAACAAATTAAAAATCCCTAAATTAAATACCAAATTAGAAATGCTGAAAACCAAGAGATTAATAAAATTGAAATTAGGAAAACTAGTGAACTATAAATAAAAAAAACTAAATAAAAAAAGAGCTGTTTTTATGAAAAAAAACTAATAAAATAGATAAACCTTTGGTCAATTTGATTAGAAAAAAAAGAAGAAAATCAAATTAGTAGTATCAAAAATGAAAGGGGTAAATTTACCACCAATGAAGAGGAAATTAAAACAATAATTAGAAACTATTTTGTCCAACTGTTTGTCAATAAATTTGACAATGTTAGGAAAATAGATGAATTTTTACAAAAATATAAATTACCCAGATTAATAGAAGAGAAAATAAAATACTTAAATAACCCCATCTCAGAAAAAGAAATTGAACAAGCCAGGTGAATTTGCAAGAGAATTTTATCAAATATTTAAAGATCCGTTAATTCCAATTTCATACATACTATTTTGGAAAACAGGTGAAGAAGTGTAGTAGGAAGGCTGAATTTATGATCTCAAAAAGGATCATATAAATATCAGAATGGTTCGAAATCGATGGGTATACAGAATTCTCCAAGCAGAAGGCATCCAAAAATTTATTCAGGGTCCAGAGCAACAAATTAGCGAACCAACCTCCCCATTCCAGTATTGTGAACACAAGCCTCCAGGCCCAGTAGGCCC
>CM053623.1:267791238-267819445 GCA_028646595.1 Phalanger gymnotis | reverse complement strand
CACAGGGGTTTCACACCTGATAGGGCTTTGGGCCTGGGGCTTAGCGTTTAACAGGTGAAAGTACTTTCACCATAAACAAAAGCCAAACTCCTCAAGCACACCCGTTAAACTAAGCCCATTTTGCCTTACTGGCACAAGAAGGAGTCCTACCAAATTCTTTTTCTGATACAAATATGATACTGATAACCTAAACTGGGAAAAGTCAAAACAGAGAAAGAAAATTATAGACCGATTTCCCTAATGAATATAGAGGTTTTTATTTTTTAATTTAATTTTATTTTTTTAAAATTAATTGACTTATTTTTAGTTTTCAACATTCATTTCCACAATATTTTGAGTTCCAGATTTTCTCCCCCTCTCTCCCTTACCCCCCTACACCAAGATAGATTGCATTATGATCACCTCTTTCCCTAGTCTGCCCTCTCTTTTATCACCCCACCCGCCTGTTATCTCCTTCCTCCTTACTTTCTTGTAGGGCAAGATAGATTTCTATACCCCATTGCCAATATATCTTATTTCCCAGTTGCATGCAAAAGCAATTTTAACATTTCTTTTTAAAACCTTGAGTTCCAGATTCTATCCCTTCTTCCCTCCCCACCCACCCTCATTGAGAAGGCAAGCAATTCAATATAGGTTATACATGTGTAGTTATGCAAAACACTTCCATAATAGTCATATTGTGAAAGATTAGCTATATTTCCCTCCATCCAATCCTGCCCCTCATTTAATCTATTCTTTCCTTTGATCCTGTTCCTTTCCAAAAGCGTTTGTTTCTGACTAACCCCTCCCCCAATCTGTCCTCCCTTCTATCATCCCTCCTCTTTTTATCCTTTTATCTTCTGCTTTCCTGTAGGGCAAAATATCCAATTGAGTGTGTATGTTATTCCCTCCTTAAGCCAAATCTGATGAGATTATGGTTCACTCATTCCCTTTCACCTCCCTCCTATTCCCCTCCATTGTAACAGATTGTTCTTGCCTGTTTTATGTGAGATAATTTGCCCTATTCTATCTCTCCCTTTCCCCTTCTCCCAATATATTCCTTTCTCACCCCTTAATTTTATTTTTTAGGCATCATCCCTTCATATTTAACTCACCCTGTGCCCTCTGTCTATACATACATACATACATACATACATACATACATACATACCTCCATCTGTACATACAGACACACATAGATAAATACATACATATGTATATATGTATGCTTTTACTCCACAATCTTTGCTATGCCTCCAAGGTGAAAATTTTAAATAAAATATTAGCAAAAATAATACAATAAGTTATCATAAGAATACTATACTATGACCAGGTAGGATTTATACCAGGAATGAAAGGCTGGTCCAATATTGGGAAAATTCTCAATATGATATCATATCATGTTGATCATATCAACAACAAAACTAACAGAAACCATATGATTAGCACAATAGATGCAGAAAAAGCTTTTGACAAAATACATCTATTCCCATTAAAAACACAAGAGAACATAGAAATAAATGGAGTCTTCCTTAAAATGATAGGTAGCATCTACCTAAAACAATCAGCAAACATTATATGTAATGGGGATAAGGTAGATGCATTTCCAATAAGATCAGGGGTGAAACAAAGCTGTCCATTATCACTACTATTATTCAATATGGTACTAGAAAAGTTAGCTTTAGCAATAAGAGAAGAAAAAGCAATTGCAGGAATTAGAATAGGCAAAGAAAAAACCAAGTTATCACTCTTTGCAGGTCATAGGGTGATACTCTTAGAGAATCCTAGAGAATCAAGTAAAAAAAAACTACTTGAAATAATAAACAACTTCAGCAAAGTTTCAGGATATAAAATAAACCCACATCAATTATTGGCATTTACATATGTATATATACACACATTACTAACAAAGCCCAACAGCAAGAGATAGAAAGAGAAATTCCATTTAAAATTACTATAGGTATTTTAAGATATTTGGGAGTCTACTAGTCTACTTGCCAAAACAAAGCCAGGAACTGTATGAACATAATTACGAAACACTTTTCACATGAATAAAGTCAGATCTATGTAACTGGGAAAACATCAGTTTCTCATGGGTAGGCTGAGCTAATATAATAAAAATGACAATTCTACCTAAATTGATTCACTTATTCAGTGCCATACCAATCAAACTACCAAAAATATTTACAGAGCTAGAAAAAATAATAGCAAAATTTATCTGCAAGAACAAAAGGTCCAGAATATCAAGGGAATTAACAAAAAGAAATGGTAGGGAAGGTGGACTACCTATGCCAGATTTTAAATTATATTTTAAATCAGCAGTCATTAAAACTACTTGGTACTGGCTAAGAAATAGAGTGGTGGATCAGTGGAATAGGTACTGTGGTTAGGTACACAAGACATAGTAGTCAATGACTATAGTAATCTACTGTTTGATAAGCCCAAAGATCCCAGTTTCTGGGATAAAAACTCACTGTATGACAAAAACTGCTTGGGAAAACTGGAAAATAGCATGGCAGAAACCGTGCATAGACAAAGGTCTTACACTGTATAACAAAATAAAGTCCAAATGGGTACATGATATTATAAGTAAATTAGGAGAGCAAGGAATAGTTTACCTGTTAGATTTATGGAAAGCAGAAGAATTTATGACCAAACAGGAGTTAGAGACTATTATGAAAATACAAAATTGATCATTTTGATTACATTAAATTGAAAAGTTTTTGCCCAACCAAGATTAGGAAGAAAGAAGAAAATTGGGAAAGAATTTTTACACCCAATGTCTCTGATAAAGGCCTCGTTTCTAAAATCTATAGAGAATTGAGTCAAATTTACAAGAATACAAGTCATTCTCCAATTGAGAAATGGTCAAAAGATACAAACAGGCAGTTTTCAGAGGAAGAAATTTAAAATATCCATAGTCATAAAAAATTCTCTATATCACTATTGATTAGAGAAATGTAAATCAAAACAACTCTTAGGTATCGCATCACACCTGTCATATTGGTTAATATGACAAAACAGGAAAATCATAAATGCTGGAGAAGATGTGGGAAAAATGGAACACTACTCCATTGTTGGTGGAGTTGTGAACTGATCCAACCATTCTGGAGAGCAATTTGGAACGATGCCCAAAGGGCTACAAACATGTGCATTCCTTTTTCCCCAGCAATTTACTTCCAAGGCTCTATCCCAAAGAGATCATACAAATGGGAAAAGGACTCGTGTACAAAAATATTTATTGCAGCTCTTTTTATGGTAGCAAAGAATTGGAAATTGAGGGGATGCTCATCATTTGGGGAATGGCTGAACAAGTTGTGGTATACGAATGTAGTGGAATACTATTGTGCTATAAGAAATAATGAGCAGATGGACTTTAGAAAAACCTGGAATGACTTCTCTGAACTGACGCTTAGTGAGGGGAGCAGAACTAGGAGAATATTGTACACAGTCACAGATGCATAGTGCGAACTTTGATATACTTGGCTCTTCTTAGCAATGCAAGGTTCTAAGACAACTCCAAAAGACTCATGATGGAAAATGCTATCCATATCCACAGAAGGATTTAAGGAGTCTGAACGCAGACTGAAGCAAACTATTTGCTCTCTTTTTTGTTTTGTTTCTTCTTTTTCATAGTTCATTCCATTGATTGTAATTCTTCTTTGCAACATGACTAATGCAAAAATATGTTTAATGTGAATGTCCATATAGAGCCTATGTTGGATTGCATGCCGTCTTGGGAAACAGGAGAGGGAAGAGGTGGGGGGAGGGAGAAAATTTGGAACTCAAAAACTGTGGAACTGAATGTTGTAAACTAGAAATAAGTTAATTTTTTAAAAAAGGATATGGACAGAAGGTTTTCAAAGGAAAAAATTAAGGCTGTCTATAGTCATATAAAAATGCTCTAAATCACTACTGATTAAAGAAATGCTAATCAAAACAACTCTGAGGTACCATATCGCACCTATCAGATTGGCTAACATGACAAAACAGGAAAATTATAAATACTGGAGAAGATGCAGGAAAATTGGAACAAAAATTCATTATTGGTGGAGTTGTGAACTGATTCAACCATTTTGGAAAGCAATTTAGAACTATGCCCAAAGGGCTATAAAAATGTGCATTCCCTTTGACCGAGCAATACCACTTCTAAGACTGTATTCCAAAGAGATCATACAAATGGGAAAAGGACCCACGTGTACAAAAATATTTATAGTAACTCTCTTCATGGTGGCCAAGAACTGGAAATTGAGAGGATACCCATCAATTGGGGAATGGCTGATCAAGTTGTGGTATATAAATGTAATGAAATTCTATTGTGCTATAAGAAATGATGAGCAGATGAACTTTAGAAAAACCTGGAATGACTTCTCTGAACCAATGCTGAGTGAGGGGAGCAGAACTAGGAGAACATTGGTACATAGTTACAGACACATTGTGCAATAACTAACTTTGATAGAGATGCCTCTTCTCAGCAATGCAAGGTTCTAAGACAGCTCCAAAGGACTCATGATGGAAAATGTCATCCACATCCAGAGAAAGAACTATGGAGTCCAAATGCATATTCATGCCTATTATTTGCTCTCTTTTTTTTGTTTAGTTTAGCTTAGTTTTTTCTTTCTCATGGTTCCTCCTGTTCATTGTTATTCTTCTGTACAACATGACTAATGTGAAAATATGTTTAATAAGAATGTATGTGTAGAGCTTCTATTGGATTGCATGCCATCTTGGGGAGGGGGCAGGTGAGGGAGGCAGAGAAAATTTAAAACTTATAGAAGGGAATGTTGAAAATTAAAAATAAATAAATAAATTTATAATGAAAAAAAATGAACAAATATTGACTAGCTGTGTAAACCTTAGCAAATCACTGGACTTCTGTCTGCCTCAGTTTTCTTACCTGTAAAATGAAGCCAATAATAGTATGTAGCTCATAGGGTTGTTGCGAGGATCAAATGAGATAAATGTTAAGATCTCTGAAACCCCTAAAGTGATATTTAAATGCTAGTTATTATTATTTTCATGTCTTGTATGAACATTCATTATTACTGAAGAAATTGAATTATGGTCCACTTTTACTAGCAGTAGTGAATGGAAATATCATTTCTCAAACTCTCCCTCTAAGGTCTACCATTCTTACAGGCATGATAACCTTTTTCACAATGGAGAAAGTTTTTTTTTTTTAACCCATGCAAATTCACTGTTTTGAGAGTATCATTGAGAGTATCAATTGAAGGCATAGATTACTGCCACAGTGCTGTTATGGGGTTCTGATACTGTTATTCCAACAGAGCAGTTTAAGTATCAGGAGATTTATTGTCAGCAAAAACAACATATTTCTATCATTTCCATAGAGTAAGGGTTGGTGTGATTTCCTTTGAAATTATTGACAAAGTGCAAACTTCATCTTTTTACTTTAAAAAGCGCATACAAAATGCTCCCAAAAGATTGCATTACAGAGCTAGAAAAAATAATAATGAAATTTATCTGGAGGACCAAAATGTCAAGAATCTCAAGGGAAATAATAAAAACAGTGGAAGGAAAGGGCCTAGCATCACCAGATCTCAAACTACTCCAAAGTAGAAATCATCAAAACTATTTGGCACTGGCTCAATGCTTGTTTCCTACCTTCTTCTCCTGCTACTTCATTCAGAGGCTCAAATGAGTGTTACAACTCCCCAAATTTCCCCTACTAACTGATATCCTTTTTGAAATCATACTTCTTTCTCTACACATTTATATTATTTCTCATTTTAAAAAATTTCACCTCTTCTTTCATAAAACATATGTATACCTATTAGTAGAGATATCCATCATGCTTATAGCTCTGAAAGCTTCAACATGGTTATCTTTTAAGTCTCCTTAAAACTGTGTTACTTGGCACTCACATTTATCTAGCTTATTTATCTAAAAGACCAGGGAGCCTAACTTGGTAACCTTGGCAACCACTGACAGTGCCCACAATAGCTCCAGAAAGTCTTCACAATTTCCATGAACTCACTCACAGCTGGGTAGTTACCTCTAATGAATTTCACAAGAAAGCTTGAGTCTTCAACGTGCTAGGAGATTTAAAGAAACCCCAAAGAAGTTTAATGCTTATGAGAATTCTTATGTCTATGCAAACCATTAAAAAGACATCTAGAATCAGATTCTTAGTCCTTGCTTTTTACGTCTGTGAATCTTTTCCTGTCTTCTTATACTTCACTCCCCTCTATATACTCTAGGATGGA
Source organism: Phalanger gymnotis (assembly GCA_028646595.1). Taxonomy (NCBI): domain Eukaryota; kingdom Metazoa; phylum Chordata; class Mammalia; order Diprotodontia; family Phalangeridae; genus Phalanger; species Phalanger gymnotis. The sequence continues at coordinate 267,813,239 of CM053623.1, read as the reverse complement.
GCCATAGTGACCTATTTCCTGTTCCTTAAACCTGATCCTCCATCTCCTGCCTCCATGACTCCACACTCACTTGCTGTGCCCCATACCTTGAATGCTGTCCCTAATCACTTGTGCATTTTCAAATCTCTGACATCCTTCAAGATTCAGATCAAATGCTGCCTTCTGCAGAAGGATTTTCCCAGACTACCCAGAAGCCAGACATTTCCTTTAAGGTTACATTATATTTACTTTGTATGTCTCTTCCCTGAAAGAATGTAAGCTTCTCAAGGGCAGATGTTTTTGCCTTTCTTTGCAGCCACAGTGTTTAGCACAGTGTCTAAAACTGGTGAGCATATAATAAATATTCACTGATAGATTGACAAATTGATATGTAACTGTTACCAAGATTATTGTGTATCTTTTCTTGTCTATCCCTTGTGATGTAAAGTAGTCAAAAGAGCACAAGCCCAAGGGTTAGAGGGTCTGCCTAGTCTCATTCTCTTCTGTCTGCGTGGCCTTAGGTCCATCACTATATTTCTTATAGCTTTAGTTCCTTAGCTGTAAATGTAATGAAACATAAGCTGAGATGCCCAAGACCTCATATAGCTTTTCTCTGTTTAACTACATGTACAGATGTGAATGGAAATGGAGTCCTTTGATATTCTCTAGTACCAGGGCACCAGGTGCTTTACACTCCTAACATGCCTCATTGATTTAGGTTGAGAGCCAAGTATGTGATCTTCCATGGCTGAGTTCAATCTTCTAACACTTGGAAAGAGTGGGTACCATATAAGACAGAGCTGTCATGACAATAAGAATTGGACCTGGGTTCATATCCTGGTTCTTCCACTTACTACCTCCATGACCTTGGACAAGTCACAGCAGTTTTCAAGTCTTCAATTTCTTCATCTAAAGAATGAGGGAAGGTGTTGGGCTAGATAGACTCTAAGATCCCTTGGAGCTTTAATTCCATGATTCCGTAATTTTCTCATATTTGTAAAGCATGTTGTATACATTATACAACAATATTGTGAAATTCTGCAGGTATTATCTTCATTTTGTAGAGTAACACATTGTGGATTAGAGAGATCCAATGACTTGGTCATTGCTATCCAACTAGTAAATGTCAGTGGTAGCATTTGAACCGTAACTCTCTTTCCTAACTCAAGAATCCAGCCTTTCTCCTACTATACTATGCTCACTCATGGAATATACACAAGTGGTTTTATTCAAGAGATCACAGGAGCAGGAAAGAAGGGCTTAATACTTATTAGTGAAAAAAGTGAGCAATTCTGAAGAAACAGAAGTAGGTGGGAGCATCTCTGAGATGGCCCAGAAACGAGAACAAAAAGTTTAGGCAGTAAGAAAACAGGAGAGATGTGAATAGGGAGTAAGGATTACACCTAAACAGGCTGGTTATTCTAGGAAGAGCTTTTTTTCAGTGATTGGAGGATAGGGAACAATAGATTTCTAGTTGGAGATAATTCAGACATGGATCTGTTAAGACTCCGGGAATTCATTGAGAAATGTGACTACTGTTCCCCAAGACTCAAGTGATTCAATCACTTATCTTGCTTATAATTAAAGGGCCCCCCAGAGATCTGCAGTCATCTTCAGGTCACTCCTTTCCTGAAATTTCCTTCAACTGAATTCAGTTAGATAATGTCAATGTAGTACCAGTAATAGTAATAGAAGTGAGTAGTAGTAGTAGTTGTAGTAGTAGCAGCAGCAGTGGTATTAGTAGCAATAGTGGTAATAATACTTGTAATAGTAGCAGCAGCAGTAGTAGTGATAACAGTAGCAGTAGTAGTGATAATAGTAGCAGCAGCAGTAATAGCACCAGTAGAAGTAGCAGAAGTAGTAGTAGTAGTCATAGTAGTCACAGTAGTGGCAGTACCAGCAGCAGCAGTAGTAGTTTTAGTAGCAACTGTGTCATTCTGTCTTTTTTCAGTCGTGTCTGACTCTTTGTGACCCCCTGTGGGGTTTTCTTGGCAAAGATACTACTGTGGTTTGCCATTTTCTTCTCTGGCTCATTTTACAGATGAGAAAACTGACAGGGTTAAGTAACTTTCCGAGAGTCACGCAATGAGGAAGTGTCTGAGTATAGATTCGAGCTCAGGGCTTCTTGATTCCAGATCCTGCTCTCTATCCACTGTACGCTCTAGCTTTCCCTTTTATCAACCATCTAAGTCTTATAAGTCATTTGTTTTACGTATGTATTACATACAGGAACTTAGGTCAAAATATTCAAAATCTAAATTCTTGCTCTCTTGTTAGCATAAAATTGCACTTGATAAAAAATAACTCTACAAAGATACCAGAAGCCAAAGCCAGTCTTTGCATTATCACTGTTTCATTCCTTAGATATGATTCATTCAATTAATAAGTGTATTTAAAGAAAGCCTAAAACAGTAAAGAGGGACAAATAACCCTAACTCTCTTCTTCCCTGAACTCACTGGCTGACATTTATTGTTTTTATGGTTTGTACAAAGATAGAATCTTCTCAAATCCTTTTGCTTGTCTTAATCACCTCTGCCAGCTGGAGGTCTATGAGATCAACTTATTTTACTGGATACAAAATAACTGACCAGAGCCAAAACAGTTGAGTGGTTCTTATATTTTTCTTTTTTTCCCAAATAAAACCTGATATTTGGGTGATTTAATGTATGAACTAGGCCCAGATATGGAAATTTGGCCATTGGTATACTGGGGCATGTTTGAAACTACCCATGCTCAAATGGGGAGGGGAGAAACTTAGTCACATTCAAAGCCATGAAGATTCCTAGCTTTGACCTTATATAAATAGGGTAAGCAAACCCTTGCCCAAGAAGAAGCTAGCTCTGGGATTGCTTTCTGCCTTTCATAGCAACCACAAGATTCCTAAAGCCTGAATGTCTCCAAAGTACTATGTAATGGGTTCATTATTTCTTTGTTTTTGCTTATCTCAAGTCAGAGGTAACTTGATTTTTGCATTGCTCTGGCACTGCAGTAGCATACCAGTACCTTAATTGGATAGGTCTGTTGTTCCAGATTTTCCATACATGTATGAATGTTTGGGGCCCTTCTTGACCCATCCTCCCAAAAAAAAGAATTAATGGAGCATGAAAAAAGTCTTAACCCCATCAAAGCTCTTGGTAGCTTAGATATAACACACATGAAGAGCACATACAAATTTATCTTGACACATCTTGTCTGAAAAAAGGGTCTATTCAGCATGCTCTACTTAATCTTTTATCTTGGCCATTCAGGAGATGCTCCAATCTGGTACCCGATTAAATGGTAGGTAAAAAATGGTGTGTGGCTCTCTTCGTACATTGCACAGGACACATCAAATCAACCGAATGGCTCATTATGCCAATCATTAGCAGTGGCTCACAGATATTCAGAGTCTACCTGTTCTTTCAAAGTGGACTATAGCTTTCTCACAGATGCCCATCCCAATTCCAAACCCAACTTAGAACAAAGAGATTCACTCTTCTGTAAGCCCCTGGCATCTTGCTTGATTACAAACCAAACACTGTCTATCTCTCATGCTATTTTGTCAACAACTTTTTCCCCTTTAATTTTACAAAAAAAAAAAAAAAGTTGAGATGTGACAGTTTAGTCTCACCTAGTTCAGGTTAACAAGTCATTTTCTCAAAGTAAATGGTGGCCAGCTTGCTGTTCATTCACATCTCAGTTTTCCAGACTCAGTCCAAGAAGAAGGAATTGAAACATGAATAAATGAATAATTTCTTTTTTACATGTCTCAGTCATCAACTGAATTGAAAGGTTTATTTTAAGAACAATGCAGTCTTCAATGAAAATTTAAATGCCCAGTTACCAAGCCAAATTAGGGCAGCTAGGTGGTGCCCTAAAATAGAATACCAGGCCTGGAGTCAGGAAGACCTGAATAAAATATGGCCTCAGACACTTAGTAGCTGTGTGGCTTTGGGCAAGTCACTTAACCCAGTTTGCCTCAGTTTCTTTACCAGTAAAATAAGAAAGAAAAAGAAATGGCAAAGCGATCCAGTATCTTTGCCAAGAAAACCCTAAAATGGGTCACAGAGAGTAGGACATTACTAAAAAAATGACTGAAGAAGCCAAATTCAAGAAGCTGCCCTCCAGTCCTTCAATGAGCTCTTCTTGGGGCATCCATTTTGTGGAGGGGCCCAGGCCAGTCTTCATTCCCCTCTTAGCCCTGTACCTGGCTTCTGTACTTCAAAACTATGCCCTTATGATGGGTACCTTTACGTCTACCTTTCTTGCTATACCCACTGTTCAGCTTATGTGTTGTCTTTCTCCATCAGAATGTAAGTTTCTTAGAGGGTAAGCATTTTTTCTTTTTGCTTGTATTTGTATATCCCCAGCACTTAAAACACTGCCTGGCACATAGTAAGTACTTATAAAATGCTTGTTTCCTTCTTTGCTTTCTCCACTCTACAAAATGCCTTTACTACTGCTCTTTAGATCATTACCAGCTACAGAGTCACAAATATAACTCTAAAAATATCTTTTAAAAACATTTTATTGATACTCTTTTCTTTCTAAAAATATCACTATTAATTTTTACTGATTCCCCTTTCCCTTTTCTCCTGGGCCTGCCCTATAAGAAATAAGCACAGTAAAGCAACACAAATCAACACCCTGGCCCATCTGAAGATGTATGCTTCATTCTGCTCCTCTGTCCCTCACATTTTTGTTAAGAGTTAGAGACAGGCTTTATCATCAGTCTTCTAAAATCATGACTAGTCAAGGCATGAATAAAGGTTCTGAAGCCTTTCAACATTATTTTCCTTTACATTATTATAGTCATTGGGTAAATTATCCTTCTAGTTTTTCTTGATGTCAATTCACACAAATCTTCCCAAATTTATCAGAAGTATACAAAGAATAATTTCTTTATTGGATAGGTCTGTTGTTCCAGATTTTCCATACATGTGTGAATGTTAGGGCCCTTCTTGACATTGTATCGCAATTCATCTATATACCACCATTTGTTCAGCCATTGCCCAATTGATGGGCACTCACTTCATTTCTATTTATTTCCTATCATACCCACAATATCTCATTCTAACATAACTTGAAATTTAGACACACATTAGACATATATTTGTTTTGTTGTTTAAATATCACTACTTATTTCAGATCTTAAAATAATCAATGATCTTAAGGGCTTACTTATATGTTTAGCAGTGGTGATCAAAAAAACTACATTTTGATGAGGATATTTATTCTGTAGATTCAGTGCTTATATCGGTAATGTAATATGTATACAGTCAAATGACTCAACTAACATAACTCTTGATGAATGAATCAGTATGGATTGCCATGTTTTCCACAGAGCTGAGGATTTATCAACACCACACCAACCATTTGAAAAATGCGATTACTTTAGATGGAACTCTTGCCAAATTGTATTATAATTTTTATTTTTTTTTACTTTAAAGAAAGAACATACAAAAATAGCTTAAGCTTTTATTAATGACTTGGGATCATTAGGCACATCAATCATTATACTGTACAATTGTGCAATGTGATGGCTAAGGCCTGTTTGGATGTGTAGGGTTTTTTGAAACTACATTAAAATATCACCCAGGGCAGAATAAGCCAAGGCTTCCTGCTAAGAGGACCTTATTGTTACACTACTGGCAGTTACCTGATCTGCATGAGATTTACTACAGGAGTAATGGCTCTAGCTAACAGAGAAGGATTAGACACAAATGGGTAGTTATATGAGACAAAATAGTTGGTTATCACACAGTAACAAGTAATCAGGGCCAGAGATGAGATGTGTACAAAAACTGGAAATCCATGTCAAAAATGCAAGAACGCTAGCACCATCCAAAGATCAAAACAGTTCACCTTGCTCCAAGAACAGGCATGACTGCAAGGCACGAGGTATCCAAATAAGTTTGAGCCGATATAAAAACAAACTTACATATCTGATTCGCTTAGAATGTGTGTCCTTTTGAGTCTTCCCCCTCATCCCTTGACTGAAGGTTGGGGAGGTGGAAAGTCCTCATATCATTCTCTCTTGATCATGTATGAAGTTCAGCTTTGCACAGCTCCCCATCGCTAGAGCATTTCTTTCAGATAGAAACACATTTGTTGCTATTGCACATACATCATTTGCTTTTTGGATTTTTTTGTCTCCTCTCTAACTCTCAGAATTTTAGCTGTCACTTCTCCCTGGTGCCAGGGAGCCTCCTATGGTGTTCGTTGGTAGAAAGAATATAAACACAGATGAACTAAGTGTCATAAGTCTGTATGCGCGAAGGCTAAAAATTACTAGCACTTGTATCTGAGGGAAAAATAATGGTGATTCTTTAATTATATATTTAGAATGTCCTGTGGTTGTGATGACATGGGTACTCCCTTCAGTGACATAGGTCTCAGCTTCTCTAGTACCCCTTCTCATGTTGTATGTTTCTCATCTCTTTATAATTTCTCTATAGACAGTCCACCTAATGTGCTAGAGGCCTTCCTCTGGTTCTTTTAATATTAAAGGGTTATCAGTGTAGTACTTGGTCCATCCATTGCTGTCTCTCAACTTCCCTTTGAGGTAACTTTTGGAATAACATTTTATTTCTCAGTTAACTTAAATGGAGATAATAGATAAAGAACCTAGCACTTGGTCATTCAGCAAAGAAACAAACAAGCAAACAAACAACAACAAAACAGGGGAATCACAGATAGGTCTCCTATGTTCTCAACTAAATGTGTAATTCACTGAACTGGTTATTAAGCATGACTATCTTAGCTATTATTTCTTTGAAATCACAAGTCAAACTTTATTCACTGGACAACAAATCCAAAATGTCACATTTTTTCAGGATGCATTCATTATCTCATTTTATGTTTCTTTTCTAACTCCTTCTTGCCAATGACAAGGTAAACACAGTTGATTTACAGCTATTTGGATTAATATTTTTCTTCAAATGTTAATGTTCTATTAAATTCCAGGATTTTATTATTCATAGTGTTACATTAGCACCTGGGTTAGTTAAATGTGAGTACATGTTATTCCCTAAATATTTCTTGGACTTTCCAGAATCTTTGCTTTTGATCATGCTGTCCCTACTTCCTGGAATGCCCTCCCTTTGAATCTTTGCCTGCTAAAACCCAACCCTATCATCCAAAACTCAACTGAAATGCTAATTCTTCATCTTCACCTCAACCAAATGTAATCTGTTCCACCTCTCAACCCTGAGAGTACTTTGTAATTCTTGTGGTTTTTGTCATATTTTACTCTGTACCACAGTTATTGGTGCAGTCCTAGACTTAACTATCTCAAAGAGGACCTGAACATCAGAACATGAACCAGAAATCGTCTTTCTCAGACTTATGGAATATAATAATAGGAAAATACAATAGGAATTACAGGAGCTGTCTAGCAACTTGATAGAGTCCAAAAATGAAATGGCATACCTTGGGACTTAGTGTATTCCTGAGTGCCACGTGTTCTCAAGTTGAATAAAATGTTCAAGTCCTCCAAATCTATTTCTTTGGGATATTGGAGAGAAAATTTCAATTCAGACATAGGTTGGACTAGTAGACTTTTGAGACTGGGAAGCAGGGCTGTGTCCTAATTGTTCCTCAATCAGAAGTTTTGGGGGCAGGATTATCCACAACTAGCCCAACATAATCAGCTCTCTTTGCTACTTACAGCCCCACCTAGGAGGAGTGGGGGAAGGAAATGGGAGGGATGTTCTTAAGCAGTTCTTAAGATATGGAGGCCCTTAGGGCTCATACCCTCCTTACAAACCAGACCTAGTGGGAGAGAAGAGTGAAGAGAAATATACAAATATCAACTACACATAATAAACTTAATAATCTGTTGAATACTGCTATGCTGTAAGAAATGACATATATTATGAATAAAGAGAAGCACGGAAAGACATGAAGTGATGCAAAGATAAGTAAATAGAGCCAAAATAATAATATGCATGATAATAATGATGCGAAAGAAAGAATAACAACAAAACAATAACAAATGAATCTTGAAAAATTATTTAAAAGAGAATCATGGCCCCAAAGAGGAGATATGAGGAGATATTCCCACCCCTCTCCTTTGCAGATTTGAGAGGTTCATGGATGTGGAGCATTGAGCACATTCTTTTGAATGTATTTTTATTTATTTTGTTAAATATTTCCCAATTACATGTAAAAAAATTAGCAATCGTTTTTAAAAATTTTGAGTTCCAAAGTTTCTCCCTCCTTTCCACTCCTCCTTCCTCCTTGAGAAGGCACGCAATTTGATTTCTATTATACAATTGAGGTCACATTGTATATACGTACATATATATATATGTAATATATATATACACATATATTCCAGATTTTTTTAATACATTGATCATTTTTGCTGACCCTTTTCTCATTCTTCTCTTTAAAAGAATTAAAATAAAAATACTTTTTTGGGAACATAAGAGAAAACGACATATAGGAAATCTAGGTGATTTAAAACAAAATATATCAATCAATTTTTTTTTTAAATAATCATTCTGCCTAGTTTTTAAACTCCCAGTTCCAACAGTTTGCTTGCCAACCCTTCAAAATGATGGATTATGGAGAGGAGGGGAGAAGAATGAATAGCCACAATGTCCTTGTGTTCATAGAGCAGCCCTGGATTCCCTGTCTTGTGGAGGTTTCTTCAGAGGTAGTGGGTGGACGATAGAGAGGGAGTGAAGTGAAAGTAAAGGAGATGAAAGTACAATGGTCCAGGCTTTTGTGCCTTTGTGTCATTATACCACCTCCTATCCTCCCTGATACCTACCTACTCCCCAGAACCTGCATTTCAATAAGTTAGTTCAATAAGTTTGTTTGGCTACCATTAAGTTAGGAGCATGTCTGTAGCCAAGTCTTTCTCTGAAAACATAATCCTCACTATCTTGGCGAATAGGGGTAAAAATCTTCCCTTTGCAGTTTGCTTTAATGTTGCTCATAAAATCTCAGAGTTGGAAGAGACTTCAGAGTCAACTAGTACAGCTCTATGGCTAGGAATTCCCTCTACGGCGTTCCTGATGAGCGGTTATAAAACCTTTGTTTGGAGACCTTCATTCATGAGAAACCCATACAGTTGCTTCCCACCTTCATATGGCTCTAGAAAGCTTTGCTTTATGTGGAGCCAACATCTGTCTCTCTGCAACCCCCATCCATTACTTTTACTTCTTCCATTTGGGCCAAACAAAACAGGCCTAACTTTTCTATTACTACACAAAGTTGTCATGTCCTCCCTAAATCTTTTGCCCACTACGATAAACACCCCTGGTTCTTTCATCTAATCCTCCCAAGGAAGGATTCTCAGTACTCTTATTATGGTAACCCTTTTCTAGAAAAGCTCCACTTTATCAATATCCTTCCTGAAATGTTCTATTCAAGATTCTCTGGCAATGGGAATGGCTGAAAGGGGAAAGGCAGGTGCTTTATTCTTCTGGTGCAGATTCATTTACCTTCCTATATTTGGCTTATATTCAACACATAGATGCCAGAATACAAGTTTGTTTTGACAAGATCACCTATGTGGTTGTATTTTCAAATTAAGCTACCTGGTACAGTACAGTACTGTACCTGGAGTCAGGAAGATCTGAATTTAAATCCTGCCTTTCATACTTATTAGCTATATGACTCTGGGCAAATCTCTTAACTGTTCTCAGTCTCTGGTTTCCTGTCTGTAAAACAAGGATAGAAACAACACCTACCTAACACAGTTGTTATTAGAATAAAATGATAACATTTATTAATATTATAATGTATTATTATATTGTATGAATGAAGTACTTTGAAACCCTTAATATGCTATATGTAAATATTAGATTTTTATATATTTTATTTTCCTCCAATTATATGTGAAAATATAATTTTTTAATATTCATTTTTTTTTAACATTTTGTGTTCTAAATTCTATCCTACCCTCCCTCCCCTCCCCCTCCCTTGGAGGGTAAGTAATCAGATTTAGGTTCTATATGTGCAATCATGTAAAATTGTCAGATATTTTTAAAATACAAAGGATGAATGTGATCTTTCTAGATAGAAGGCAAAGGTTGGCATTAATTTGTTAAGACAGTAAAAACATTTTGGTTGACTGTTTAAAGTTCCACATCTTCTTGCAAACACATTAATATGAACTGATATGATTGTTATGAGAGCAAGCTGCTCTGTAGCTTGTAGCAAATTTTACCCTTAGGACTGACACAATGAGGACCAATATAGTCACAACACATGTGCCCTAGTTCAACCTAACTGAAGGGGATGGGAATAAAGAACAACATTTAGTGAAATTAATTACCCCAAATAGAAAATATTGGAGCTATAGGAGATAGCATGAGGTTGTCACAAGAATGTTGGCAACCTTTCCTAACAATATGACAAATGCAACCACAAAATGAGGGCATTTGACTGAATTCTATCTTAAGGCCATTCCAGCTCTATCATTCTGTGATTCCATTTTTTTTTAAATTAAGATTTCTTCTTTAAAAAAAAAAAACATAAGGTTTTCCATCTATCTATTGATAGATGATTTTGAATGAAAAGGAAAGGACATAAAAAGGATACAACCGAAGTATGAGTTTTGCAAGATACAGAGACTTGTCCTTTAGCCTTCTCATATAAGAAGGAAGGATCCTGTGACAAAGCAAGTGGCCATTGAATTTCAAATCAGTTCATTATACAGTGTCCCAAAAAGTCTTAGTGAAGTTTTAAGTCTCAGTGACATTATATGGAGTGTCCCCAAATTTATAGTGAAGGTTTAAGCTACCTTTGTATTCTTCATTCTTAGTATGAATAGAGATTTGGACTTAAGATTTCAAAGGTGTGGGGAGCCCCTGATATAGAAACTCCCTCCAACGACACACATCAATAATTCCTTTGTAACTTATATTGTTAGAGAGTTTCCTGAGGGCACTTAAATTTTAAGTAAACAGCTTATCTTCACACAGTTGGTATATATCAAAAGTAGGACTCAAATCCAGATATTCTTGTTTTTAAGGCCAGACCTCTGTCCATTATATCACATTGCCTCTTTTATTTTTTTACTACTATGTAATTAAATTCTTAGATAATGGTATACTTTTAAAGGGGCCAGTTCATTTTGTTTTCATCTTTTTAAAAATATTGATATCTTCTATTTTTACATCACCTATATTTCTTAATGTACCTCTCCCCCATCCATCCCAGAGAGCCATCACTTAAAATATATAATAAAAAAGTTCAGCAAAACTAGCCAATACTTCAAACAAATCTGATATTCTGTGCAGAGTTCCAAACCCATAGTGCCTCACCTCTGAAAAGAAGAGAGAAGTTACTTCTTATTTCTCTTCTTTGTGGCCAAGCATGGTCATTATAATGTTTTAATATTTGTTGCTGATCATGTTGCTCTTTCCATATATATTGTAGCAGTCATTGTGTGTTTCATTTTCTGGGTTCTGCTTGCTTCATTTTGAATCAGTTCATATAAATCTCATGCTTCTCTGTATTCATCATATTCATGATTTTTTACAGCACAATTTTTTACAGCGTTTACAGCATAGTAATGTTAACTTATATTCATGTAAAATAATTTGTTTAGCTATTCCCCAATTGATGGCCATCGGCTTTGTTTCTAGACTTTGCTACTACAAAAAAATACTGCTCTGAATATTTGCTATGTACAGGGCCATTCTTTTTGTAACTGACTTGCTAAGGGAATATATACAACTTTGACTCTCTAGTCAAAGAGTATGGATACTTTGGTCCCTCTCATCACATAATCCTAAGTTTTTTTCTAGAATTGATTGCACCAATCCATAGTTCTACCAACTAGTGGGACTAGTATGCTTATCTTTCAATAACCCTTCCAAAATAAACAATTCCCATCTTTTGTCATCTTTCTCAACTTGTATTTTGTTTTACAAAATGAAATAATAGGAGTAAAATTATGTTTTGAGACACATATTACACAGCATATCTAAATTGTATCATGTAAAGCAAATAAATACAAATATTTATTCACTGCATACTAGGTGTCCAATTTGTCCATATATGAAATTTACTAATAGTTTGCATTCTTCCTTAAGGGACAAGAAAAGTGCAAACTGACATTTGACCTCACAATATTTGAATTCAAGGTTCAAATCATGTTTTTGTTACTGACCATACAGATCTTTCTTCAAATAGGATAAGTATTAATTATGCTTCTTTCTACTGTGTTCTGCATTGCTAACCTATCTGGCTATTTTTCAATGTCTCAGGAAAGGTTAAAGCCAAGGCTACATTCTAGCTTACTTGCCATGAAAAACTTTTTACTCTGTGAGCAAATTTCAAACTCATGAGGGTGACATGATGATGACATCTTTTTAGAACAAGTTGGGAAAATTTTCATGTTAGAGTTTGAAAGGATAGACCTGAGGTGGTTGAAGATTCAAAGTGTAGGGGATTTCAGAATGAAATGTTCTACCTTGTAACATTTCCATACACTTTAAACCATTTTATTTCCTAGGTTAAATGATATGGATTTGAGAAACTTCTAGTCCTTTCCAATTTCTCCCCCCAGTTCATTTGTGCTTTTCTTCAAAGCCAAAACTAGAGTAGGAACACAAAGATTTTGTCCCATGGCACAAAATGTGGAGGGCAATGATTTTAGAGTTTACAGACATGCTCTTTAACAGCATAGAAACAATAGAGCTTAGCACATAATTACCAAGAATAGTTATTGTAGAAAGCTACCAGATGGAAAACTGAGATGAATTTCCACTCCTATGTTCCATGCTATACACTATTCTGACCAATGGTAACTTTTCCAGAAACCACTTTGTTTCAGTATTCTGAATTCTTTGTCCCTTAACCTCCAGCTGAAGCCTTACTTCATGCTGCTTTCCTGGAAGTGGTTTGTAGTACTTGCTGCATTCATAAAAATTCCTCTCTTTTCATCAGAATGTTTCGCTTCCATTATACCTCAAATGAAGAGAATGATTGAAAAAACTTGTTAAGTGCTTACTATGGGCAAAGGACTGTACTAAGTCCTGGAGATGTAAATAGAAAAATAAGACAGCCTCTGCTCTGAAGGTGCTCACGTTTTATTGGAAGTAAGAGCTAGATGGATGGAAAAGTCCCATAGTCCTTAGAGTGTAGCAACAAAGTAGGTGGTAATGCCTCTTCCCCAAAGTCATTTCTACTGATAAAGTCACATGAGTTTCCAATGTTGAATCATTTGGCAGTGCAAAGGACTTTGATGGCAAGAACATTCTTTTCTAGTTCTTGAGTAGCTGTGACTACAGCACCTGTAAGTGCAGTTGCCAGGATGCATCCCTGTTGGGGTCCTCTTACCCCTGGTAGTCCTTGACCAGCAAGGACCTGTCTTGGTATGCAATGATTGAGGCAGGAGTCAAGATGGAAGGAACTCTGTTTATTCAGATTAGTAGCAAAACTTTTATAGCTTTGGATATGTAGGCACTAAGGCCACCCTGGTTCCTCCTACTCTCCTCCTCTATCTTTCCTGCGCTCTCCCAAGATTCCCTTGTGGTCAGGCAAGTCCAGACAAAGACCCGGAAGTGCCACATTGGCAACAAAGGCAAGACCCTTTCTCCTGACTCCATCTTGTTCCACCCTTACCTCAGAGCCCTGAGTTTACCTCAGCAGGCCCTGGGTGCAGAGGTCCAAAGAGGGCAGGGGTCAGCTCTAACTAGCCCCATTACACATCCCCACAGGTGTTGCTTCCTAGGATGATGGTGTAATGGCAAGCAAAGTGGGACTTTTTGCTATTTTTTTTGGAAGTGTCTTTGATTGAGTCTTGCCTTTGTTTCAATCAAGAGTCTTTGATGGCCTGCTTAAGTCAAAAGAAAACCTAAGTCATGTGAGTTTGAGTCACATGGTTGTGATGCCCTCTGACCCTGAAGAAGTGCATATATATTCTGAGGTTACTATTTTGCTTGAGGCTCGCTCATTGGAAGAGTGTTCATATGATTTAGCCAGACAAGACTCTGGGTAGCCGTTAAGAGGCCCCCTGACTTTGAAAACCCATATGCTCATGCTTCTCTTTCTGGTAACTATGTATGTATTGCTATGGACAGATAGAAGCCCTACCTGCTGATTTGTGTTATTTGCTCCGTTTATATAATTTCTGTTTGTGTTTACTCTGAAGTTCAGGGTGCTGACTTTTTCCCCTGAGCTAATTGAATGATATGTGTATGTTTGATTAAAGTGAGATTGTTAACCCCTTAAAGGTGCTTTCCTTTAGAAAAGCAGATCAAAGAATCTGTGCTAGCAGCCTTCCTGTGTGCTGCTGTTATTGGCCTTACACCTCCATAGCAGGTGCTAGTAACAGTGTTGTTACAGATGGCTCTGAACACTAGGCTGTAAGCATCACTATTTCTAAGACTTTCAGCCACATTTTCCTAGACCTGTCTGAGTAAACACAATGAGCAGGAATCTTCCCATTTAGCCTAAACTTAGAATTTCTTTGCTCTCTTTGATTAGATCTTAACCTGGATAAGTCTTTGAGCAAGATTTCCCACACTGGTTGATTTCTGGATGAGCAAGTAGAAAAGGGTTTAAACCTTGGTCCCAATTCAATAATTAGTTATTAATATATGAAGGAAATAATCATTTCTCTTATTAATTTTGAAAGTTATGACTGGCCCTTTTCCAGTTTTAGTCATATCTTACAGCTGAAGTTATCCTTTAAATGACTTGATGATTTGCTGACCATTCACATACATTCTTATGCTCTGAAACTCTCTCTTCTGTCTTGAAATTAGCTGACTTTTTTTTTTACAAGATCTCGTTTGATCTAATTTCTCTGAAAGTCTTTTAATAGTATTTGATCAAGGGGATAAGGAGGGATAATAGAAGGGAGGGAAGATTGGGGGAGCAGGTAGTCAAAAGCAAACACTTTTGAAAAGGGACAAGGTCAAGGAAGAAAATCGAATAAAGTGGGACAGGATATAATGGAGGAAAATATAGTTAGTCTTTCACAACATGGCTATTATGGAAGTGTTTTGCATAACAATACATGTATAATCTATTTTGAATTGCTTGCCTTCTAAAGGAGGGTGGGTGGGGAGGGAAGAAGGGAAAGAATTTGGAACTCAAGTTCTAAAAACAAGTGTTAAAAAAATTGTTTTTACATGTAACTGGGAAATAAGATGTACAGGCAATGGCATATAGAAATCTATCTTGCCCTACAAGAAAGTAAGGTGAAAGGGGATAAGGGGAGGGGAGTGGGGTGACAGAAGGGAGGGCAGACTTGGGAAAGGGGCAATCAGAATACATGCCATCTTCAGGTGGGGGGAGGGTAGAGATGGGGAGAAAACTTGTAATTCAAAATCTTGTAAACTTGTGGAAATGAACATTGAAAACTAAAAATAAATTTAAAAAATAGTATTTGATCAAAAGCAACAAAATTCTGATCTTTATATTTAGGTGCATCAAGAGTCTATAAGAATTTTTGAATGTCATAATGAAAAGTTTAACTGCTGTGATTTGATTTACAGTCATAATTGGGGGCAGAATTGAGGAAAGACCTGAAAGTTATCTCTATCCCCCAGAAGATTATTGCATTCTAATCCATAGATTCCCAATTTATAGGAAGATTTTAAAAAGTAGTTGAGGAAAGAATCTCTTCTGCTGATATTTAGATTGCAATAAGACATTCCAGTCTTATATTTACTTTCTGGTAAAAATCCAACAAATAAATATGGAATGGAAAAAGGTCAGGCAGAAGATCTGAAAGGTATTGAATCTTATGCTAGACAGTCTGGGCAAGATTAGTTTGAGCTAGCCTTCACATGAACTATTCAAAAGGGAATTGTTGTCATAAGGGGCATTCCTTTCCTTCCTTTGTTAATGTTTCATTTCAGGGTTGGACAATAACTGTACTCTGACTTCCAATATAGGCAGAATTAGTCAGGCCGCATTACAAATGGGCAAGAGAAATATTAAATAGATTAGGTGGAAAAAGAGGTTTGTGTCCAATAAATAAACCCCATCTGTACCCTAGGCCAGAGGCAGACCAATTTGGTTGAGAGAGCTGGTTTGGAATGAAGAAGACCTGAGTTCAAGTCTCATCAAGGACACACACTGGCTGTGTAAAGCTTGGGCAGTCATTTAACTTCTCACTGTCTCAGGAAACTCTCTAAAACAATAAGTTTCAGAAGGGTTTCATTGTTATGGGGCTATTTTTCATCATGAGTTGTATTTAGCAATTAAATCACAGGTCCAAGCCTACCCTTTCTCTTATTAAAAAAAATCTCGACATTTTAATTTCCACCACTTCTGCAGAAGCACTTTATGTCTAGATTAAATAAAAATCCACACATACTACTGTATAGCTGAAAAATAAGAGTATACTTGATTTGATTATGGGTAAAATCATGTAATATTATTGATTAAATTATAACTGATTTACTAGAACATTACTTATTTTTCCTCATGGAGTCAAAAAGAGCTGGGTTCAAGTATCACCTCTGACATGTACTAGCAATCTAACCCTGGGTAAGTCACACAATGTCTCAGTTCTCTAGAACACTCTCGAAGACTGTAAGTTACAGAGATAGTACCAACTCGAATTGGTATACAGAGTTATCTTAACCAAGCATCTAAGTCAGTTCCTATCCATCTCCCTATTCTTACCCGGAAATAAATGGTGTATGTAATGGTGTCAGCACATCTATCTTGGTCTAGAACTACAGCTAGGAAGTGAGCTGAGACCAAAATTGAATAGAAAGACATTAGGTTTTGATTTGAGGATTTGATCCCATGCTACTTGACGCCAGAGAATCTAAGCATTTTATCATCAGTCTTCTCCAGTGACTCTACATAGGTACAAACCCCGGGACGCCATAATCTCAGGAATTCGAATTGCAATTCAAGGCCAGTGAAAAAACATTTTTCAAGTAGATTGCTGTGTATTGCTATGTAGGTGAGAAACATGTCATCCAGGACATCTAAAGAATAGGATGCAAGTTAGTCATATACCCAGAATCAGGAATAGAAGATTAGGACCCTAAGTAATGCACTCTTACGCAAGGAACCAGAGGATGCACTCCTTGGAGGAGTCATGGGAAGACAAGGACAAGAACTCCACAATATTAGAATATGAGGAGTGGTTGTGAGCTGCACTGGGGAGGGGCACATCAAAGAGGTCACTGAGGAAATAGGGTACATGGTTCTTTGACTTTGGATAGGACATGGTTTTCTTTTAGATATGGTTAAAAGGGAACAAAAGAAGAAGTTAGGTATTGCAGGATAGAGCACTAGGTCTGGTGTCAGGAAGACCTGAGTTCAAATCTGGCCTCAGACATTTATTAGCTATGAGACCCTAGACAAGTCACTTAACCCTATCAGCCTCAGTTTCCTTGTCTGTGAAATGACCTGGAGAAGGAAATGGCAAACCACTCCAGTAGGACATGACTGAAACAACTGAACAAAGAAAAAGAGGGCACAGATTCAGCAACTGTGCCTATTTGAGAGTCCAGTAGCGAGAATACAAAACCAAGCCAAGAGGGACCCCCAGCTCGTGCTACAGAAGACAGGGGCAGTCACCAGGGAGCTTCTCCTTCACTAACTACTGCTACTGTTCTATGCCATGACTTTCAAACTTTAGGTCTTTTGCATTGAGATCTCAGCTTTTAGTTTTCTTTCTAATGCTTTCTATGCCAAGGCAACAGGTGTTGGTCTGTAAGGGCCACTATGGGTCTACTTTTTTACAAAGGAAATAATGAAAAACAAGTTGAAGAAAAGAATACTAGTGAGGAGTCTAAATTACAGAATCTGTCTTTGGGCAAAGTATTTTCCCATAAGAATAAAGAGGGCTGAAATAAAAGCTGTGGTTTCTTGTAAGGCATTTGGATGGTGAGGTGAAAGTTCTCATTAATTTCAAGTAGATAAATAATGAAAGGGGAAAAAAGACTAGAAAGTTGTTAATTCCTCTGCTTAATTGTTAGAGAGTAGCAATTGTAAGCTGTAGAAGCAGTAAAGACTAATTGAAATTACTTCAATGATAGATAAAAGTAGAAGACAGAGAAGACTTAAAAGTAATTGACTCCTAATTGAGGTGAGATAATCACTCCATTTGTAAAATGAAGGAGTCGGGATGGATGAACCCAGAAGTCCCTGGTACTCCAACATTCTTGGATTTTATTACTTAAGTAATTGTTATTTTCGGGGATGATAGCAAACTTTACAAGAGAAAACTGATTAAGCAAGATTTTTGGGTCATATCTGTGTCCTAAAGATCACCTCAAAAGGATGCAGCTTAAGATACCATTTTTAGTGAAAAGAAAAAATGATTTCTAAACTTCCAAGGGAAAAAAAAAACAGCTGAATTAAAATGAATTGGTTTGGACTAATTCATTTTCAGAAAGATTTTTTTTAGTAGATGTTTTTAGTAGTAGTTAACAAACATATTAAATCATCTAGTCTCAGATCCTCATTTTACAGATGAAGAAACCGAGGCTCATACAGATTAAATAACTTTTTCCAAAGTAACGTGTGTAAAAAGACACAGTCCCAGAGCTATGATGGAAGGCAGGTGCTCTGACTCTTGACCCAATCTTCTTTGCAGTGTACCAGTGTGAAAGGAGTCTCATTCCTGGATGTTACATCATCCATGTCAATCCCCTCACTTTTTAGGTAAGATAACCAAGCCCAGAGAGGGTAAGCGTCCATACAGTTAAGTAAGTAGCAAAATTAGGACTGTAATCCATGGTTCCATGGTTTCAGTCCAAAGAAGGGATGATTTTAAGGCAATGACAGCCCAGGCTATATTGTTACTGCCAACTTGTCTGGAAGATCGATCCAACATTTGATTCAACAGATATTTAGAAGGTGAAGTAGCTGTCCCAGAACCATGATGGCTAAGTATCAGAATCAAGGTTTTTACCTAACTCTTCTTGCTCACAGACGAGAATTCTTTTCTCATCTTAATCTCCGCCTGCCATGTCTAAACCAGAACCTATCATCTTGCCTTCTAAATCCTCTCCTTTTTTGATCTTACCTTTTACTGTCAAGAGCCTTCCAGTCACCGAGGCTTCTCACCTTGGTATCATTCTCCCCTTCTCACCTGCATTCACTTTACATAGTCAATTAATCATCAATTCTTGTCATTTCTACCTAGAGAATAATTCTCTACTTAGACACCCACAGCTTTAGTTCATGCCCTTGTCACCTCATACCTGAATTAATTTAATCGCTTTCTATCTAGGCTCCCTAATCCACATCCTAATCCATATTCAACTCAGCTCCCAAGGTGATTTTTTTTCTAAAGCATGGTTCTAACCCTGTCATATCTCTTCTCAGTAAACTTCAGAGATTGATTCAGTAATAATTGCTCATGTTAGTACTTGGGGCGGGGGAAGGGTTAACAGCAGGCTCCCTCTGGTCTGCATTTTCTAGAATTCCCTTCATGGAATACTAAGCCCATACCCTGACCACTTCTGGGAGAACAGGAGGCACATAGTTGAAGGGCTTATCACTTCAATAATGTAACAAATTCAAGGTAGTGACTCAGTTTCCACTCTGTGATGGCTGAAGCAGGGCATTTTGGCCACTTAGCAAGGTGGAATCATCCGTTCCATGGACATTAAAGACGATGACTCAACCTTCTAAGTCCCTGTCTTTTCATGTCAGAGATAGTCAAGCTTCTTTGCGGGAATTGGGGTTATGGATGGTGCATTCAACCACCTTGGTAGATATTAAACTCTAAAGACATGGCACTAAAACCAGCATTGCCTCAGGCAAGCCTGAACTTGGGGATTGGGTCATTGGCCACATCTTTTGTTTGTATTTGTTTCCTGAATGTCACTGACTGAGCACTGATCCTGAGATGGCAACTTTAACCTTAGATGCAATCTTGTGATTTCAGGAGGTGGGAAGCTAACTAAGGTCCTTAGTTACTGTCAGCTCCACTTAGGGAGGAGCCCGTGAGAAAATGCTCTGTAACTCCTCAAAGAAAATGACTACCAGGAGGATGAGCTCAACCTCTGGCCTGCCTCGCCAGATAACAAAGAACGAGAAGGATTTGTACAGACGGTGTAGAGCCAAGGTGAAGGTGAAATACTGACTCAGAAGTCCTACAAAATGCTTCATCTTTTTTTTAAAAAAAATAATAGCATTTTATTTTTTCTCAGTTACATGTCAAGACAATTTTTAGCATTCATTTTTATAAGATTTTAAATTCCAAATTCCCCCCCTTCCAAAAATGGTAGGCAATTTGGTATAGGTTATATATATGCTACCATGCAAAACATATTTCCATATCAGTTACAGTTCTGAAAGAAGATCAGAGTAAAAGGGGAAAAAACACACACACAAAAAAACACAAAACATACACAAAAAAGGATAAAGTGAGTGAAAAAATGTGCTTTGATCTGCATTCAGAGTCCATCAGTTCTTTATCTGGATGTGGATAGCATTTTTCTTCTTGAGTCCTTTGTACTTGTCTTGGATCTGTTTTGCTCATTTCACTTTGCATCAATTTGTACTACTCTTTCCAAGTTTTTCTGAAATGAGCCTGCTGATCATTTCTTATTGCACAATAGTTTTCTATTATATTCATATACCAGATTTCATTCAGCCATTTCCCAATTGATGAGCATCCCTTAAAATTTCAATATTTTGCCGCCATGAAAAGGGTTGCTATAAATATCTTTGCACATGTAGGTCATTTTCCCCTTTTTATGATCTCTTTTGGATAAACACCTGGTAGTGATATTGCTGGATCAAAGGGCATACCTTTTGGGTATACCAGTTTGGTTGCCCTTTGGGCATAGTTTCACCTTGCTCTCCAGAATGGTTGTATCAGTTCACAACTCCAACAACAATTGCATTAGTGTGTCAATTTTCTGACATTCTCACCAACATTTATAATTTTCCTTTTTTGCCATATTAGCCAATCTGATAGGTCTGAGGTAGTACTTCATAGTTGTTTTCCTTTGTAAGTAATATAGAGTACCTTTTCATATGCCTATACATAGCTTTGATTTCCTCATCTGAAAATTGCCTGTTCATATCCTTTGACTGTCAACTGGGGAATGGCTTGTAGTCTTATAAATTTGACTTCATTCACCATATGGTTGAGAAATTAGGCCTTTATCAGAGACACTTGCTATAAAGATAATTTCCCAGTGATAAATGGGGGGGGGGGAGAGGAACCAAGATGGCAGCTGGAAAGCAGGGACTTGTGTGAGCTCCCTGCCAGGTCTCTTCAAAAACACATAAAAAAAATGGCTTTGAGCAAATTCTAGAACTGCAGAACCCACAAAATAGCAGAGGGAAACAGGGATCCAGCCCAGGACAGCCTGGATGGTTGCTAGATGAGGTCTATCATGCTCAGAGAGGAGGGGAGCAGAGCCCAGCGCGTGCGGTGGCAGGACTAACCAGACCAGGAGCCAGGAGGAACAGGCCCTAGCTCCCAGAATCAGTGAGCTGTGGCAGTTACCAGACTTCTCAACCCACAAACACCAAAGACAACAGAGAAGGTTAGTGGGAAAAGCTGTGGGGGACAGAGTGAAAAGAGTTTGAGGTTCGGCCACCACCCCAGGGGACAGCAGGGGTAGTGCAGCTACAGAACTACAGCTGCAGTTGCTTCTGGCCCCAGGCCCAACTGGTGGGAGGATTAAGTGGTGGATCAGAGCAGAAGTGCAGAGCCTGATTAAGATTTGCATCAGGTCCAGGTTGGGAGTTCTTGGGGAAGGACGAGTGCTGGTGTGGCAGAGCTGGCTGTATAGAAATAGTTCTGAAATCAACGGCGCATCCCCTCAAGCTTGGAACAAAGTACTCTTTACTCTACAAGCAGTCATACCCTGCTGAAAAACTCAAGGGTCAAGTAAGTTGACTGGGAACATGGCCAGGCAGCGAAAATGCACTCAGATTCAGTCTCAGACTTTGGAATCTTTCTTTGGTGACAAAGAAGACCAAAACATACAGCCAGAAGAAATCAACAAAGTCAAAGAGCCTACATCAAAAGCCTCCAAGAAAAACATGAACTGGTCTCAGGCCATAGAAGAGCTCAAAAAGGATTTGGAAAAGCAAATTAGAGAAGTAGAGGAAAAATTGGGAAGAGAAA
>CM053623.1:267763585-267790738 GCA_028646595.1 Phalanger gymnotis | reverse complement strand
GGATCAAAGGGCTTGGAATACAATATTCTGGAGGTTAATGGAGCTAGGATTAAAACCAAGAACCACCTACCCAGCAAAACTGAATATCATGCTCCAAGGCAAAATATGGATTTTCAATAAAATAGAAGACTTTCAAGCTTTCTGCTTTCCTTCCATTGCATTGGGTTGGGTTTTTTTTTTTTTTGCGCAAAAGCTTTTTAACTTAATAGAATAAAAATTATTTATTTTACATTTCATAGTACTCTGTACCTCTTGTTTGATCATGAATTCTTCCCTTCTCCATAGATCTGACTGGTAGACTATTCCTTGCTCTTCTCAATTGCTTATTGTGCCACCTTTTATGTCTAAATCATGTGCCCGTTTTGACCTTATCTTCATATGTGAAGTGAGATGCTGGTCTATACCTAGTTTGTGCCCTATTATCTCCTAGTTTTCCCAGAAGTTTTTGTCCAATAGTGAGTCCTAGGTTACTACTGTCATTTAACTACTGTGTCTGTGTACCTAATCTATTCCACTGATCCACCACTCTATTTCTTAGCCAATAACAGAAAGTTTTGATGATTACTGCTTTATAATATAATTTGAGACCTTGTATTGCTGGGTCACCTTCTTTTGTATTTTTTTTATTAATTCCTTTGATATTCTTAACTTTTTGTTCTTCCAGATGAATTTTGTTATTATTTTTCTAGCTCTATAAAATAATTTTTTGGTAGTTTGATTGGTATAGCATTAAATAAAGAAATTAACTTAGTAGGACTGTCATTTTTGTTATATTCTCCTATGCATGAGCAATGGATGTTTTTCCAGTTGTTTAGATCTGACTTTATTTTTGCAAAATGTTTTTGCAATTGTGTTCATATAGTTCTTGGGTTTGTCTTGGCAGGTAGACCCCTAAATATTTTATATTGTTTACAGATATTTTAAATGGAATTTCTCTTTGTATCTCTTGTTGCTGGATTTTATTGGTCATACAAAGAAATGCTGGTGATTTATGCTGGTTTATCTTATATCTTGCAACTTTGTTAAAGTTGTTAATTATTTCAAATAATTTTTACTTGATGCTCTAGCACAGGCGAGGAACCTGCAGCCTTGAGGCCACATATGGCCATCTAGGTCATCAAGCGTAGCCCGTTGAATCCAAACTTCATGGAAGAAATCCTTTTATTAAGGAGATTTATTCTGTGAAGTTCAGATTCAGTCAAAGGGCCTCACTTGACAACCTAGAGGGTCACGTATGGCCTCGAGGCCACAGGTTATCTACTCTTTCCTAAGGTTCTCTAAATATACCATCATATCATCTGCAAATAGCAATAGATTTGTTTCCTCATCGTCCATTTTAATTCTTTCATTTTCTTTTTCTCTTACTGCTATAGGTAACATTTCTAGTATTATATTGAATAATAGGGGTAATAATGGGCATCCTTGCTTCACCTCTGATCTTATTGGGAATGCTTCTAGTTTATCCCCACTATAGATAAATAATATAACAGATAGATGCAGATAGATACTGCTTATCATTTTAAGGAAAACTCTCTTTATTCCTATGCTCTCTAGTGTTTTTAATAGGTATGGGTGCCGTATTTTGTAAAAAGCTTTTTCAGCATCTAATGATTTCTGTTGGTTTTGTTATAGATATGGTCAACTATGCTAATAGTTTTCCTAATATTGAACCAATCCTGCATTCCTGGTATAAATCCCACTTGGTTATAGTGCATAATCCTTATGATGCATTGCTGTAATCACCTTGCTGGTATTTTGACCAAAATTTTTGCATCGATATTCATTAGGGAAATTGGTCTATAATTTTCTTTCTCTTTCTATTTTAGGGGTGTTACAAAAGGAGTGTGGTAGGACTCCTATTTTTCCAAATGATTTATATAGTATTGGAACTGTTTTTTAAATGTTTGCAAGAATTTATCCCATGTGACCCTGGGGATTTTTTCTTAGGGTGTTCATTAATGGATTATTTGATTTATTTTTCTAAGACGGGGTTATTTAGGCATTCTAGTTCCTGATTTGTTAATCTAGGTAATTCATATTTTCATAAATATTCATCAATTTTGCTCAGATTCTCAGGTTTATTGGCATATAATTGGGCAAAATATTTCCTAATGATTACTACAATTTTTTTCTCCATTTTTTTGATGCTGGATATTTGGTCTTCTTTCTTTTTTTTTAAAATCAAATTAACCAATGTCTTATCTATCTTATTGGCTTTTTCATAAAGCCAGATCCAAGTTTTATTTGTTAGTTTAATAGGTTTTTTTTTAAACTTTCAGTTTTATTAATCTCACCTTTGATTTTCACAATTTTCAATTTGATGCTCAGTCAGGGATTTTTAATTTGTCCTTTTTCTAGTTTTTTTAGTTGCATGTTCAGTTCATTGATCTGCTCTTTCTCTATTTTTGTTTTTGTAAGAATTTAGAAAAAAATAATTTTTCACTAAGTATTTCTTTGGCTGCATCCCATAAATTTTGGGATGTTGTCTCAATGTTGTCATTCTCTTTAATGAAATTATTGATTGTTTCTATGATTTGTTCTTTGACTCACTTATTATTTAGGATTAGAATATTTAGTTTCCAATTAACTTTTAATCTGTCTTTCCAATGTCCTTTGTTGAATGCAAATTTTTTTGCATCGTGATCTGAAAAAAATTCATTTAATATTTGATTTTGAGGTCTTTTGACCTAATACACGGTCAGTTTTTGTGTAGTTACTATGTGCTTCTGAGAAAAAAGGCATATTTCTTTCTGTTCCCATTCAGTTTTCTCCTAAGGACTGCCATATCTTACTTTTCTGATATTCTCTTCACCTCCTTGGTTTCATTCTTGTTTCTTTTTTGGTTGGAATTATTGTATCACTAAGGCAAGATTCATGATATTGATGGTGACCATGAATATGCCTGTTTAGTTCAGAATCACAAAGTATAAGAGACTCTGTGTACAGAGGTCAGAAGAAGTAAAACATTTATTCAGACACTAGAGGATCAAATCTCAGAACCAATAAACCCAATTCAACATAGCAGTAATTGTATTCCAAAACCAGTAAGTCTACCTCAGTGTAACAGCAAGAAGATTAAAACACGATATCACAGCAAAGAGCCAAGCCACCCTGTAACCTTCCCTTCTGCTAGGGCCTTCCCATAAACACTCACTCACAAATCCTATCTGTCTGCTTGCCTGTGTCTTCTTCTCCAATAGTTCTTAAAGCTCTCTCTGTCTCTGCATCTCTTCGTCTCTTCCAGTTCTCTGTCTCTCACAGTTCTCTCTCTCTACTTTGCATCTTCTTCTCCTTGCAGCTCTCTCATCTCCACAGCTCTCTTAGCTCTACTCTCTGCAGCTCTCTAGTGTGAGCTTAATTGCTACCCGTGGGGTATATATACCCTATGTAGGCCTGGGGCTTAGCACCTACTTAGCAAAAGGGTGTAGTCCTGGGGCTTAGCGCCTAATAGCAAAAGGGTATGGGCCTGCTTACAATCAAGCCTCTCCCAATCAAGCATCCCTTACCTAGCTCCACCTGAGGCCTATTGAATCAGCAGGGAAGATCTTTGATCACATTAGCACCACAATTATCAAATTCTGAGAAGGGATGTTTGAGGTCCCCCAGTAGTATAGTTTTGCTGTCTTTTTCTTCTTGTAACTCACTTAACTTCTTCTTTAAGAATTTGGATGCTATACTACTTGGTGCATATCTGTTTTGTATTGATATTACTTCATTGTCTGTGATATCTTTTAAAGATGTAGTTTCCTTCCTTATCTCTTTTAATTAGGCATATTTTTATCTGAGATCAGTGTTGCTACCCCTCCTTTTTTTTTGCTTCAGCTGAAGCATAATAGCTTCTGTTCTGGCCCCTTAACTTTACTTCATGTGTGTCTCTCTGCTTCAAGTGTGTTTCTTGTAAACAACATATTGTAGGATTATGGTTTTTGATCCAATCTGCTATGGGAGAGTTCATTCCATTCACATTCACAGTTAAGATTACTATCTATGTTTTTCCCTCCATCCTGTTTTTTCCTTCTATTTGTCTTCTCCTTTTACCCTTTCCCTCCTCACCAGTGTTTTGCTTCTGTATAATGCTTCCCCTGTCTGCCCCCTCTTCTGTCAGTCCCCATTAACCTCTTCAGTTAGTCTCCTCCCCTCCTATTTTCCTGTTGGGTAAGAGAAATTTTCATATGCAACTGATTGTGTATATTATTCCCCTTTGAGCCAATATTGATGACAGTAAGGTATAAGTGATACCCATTACCCCTCTGCCCATCTTCCCCTCCACTGTAATAGGCTTTTCACACCTCTTCATGGGAAGTAATTTACATCATTACTCATCTCTCTTTCTTCTGCACCCAGTGTACTCCTCTTCCTCATCCCTTAATTTTTTATGCCATTCTCTCAAATTCACCTTATACCCATGTTCTGTGTCTATGTATATTCCTTCTAGCTGTACCACTGGTAGTATAATTTTTAAGAATTACAAGTTTGCTCTTCACATGAAAGGATGTAGACAGTTCAGCTCCACTGAATCCCTTTTATTTTCTTTTCTCTTTTCCCCTTTTTAGGCTTCTCTTGGGTCTTGATATCAGAGATCAAATTTTTTGTTCAATTTTGGTCTTCTTATGAAAGCTTTAAATCCTTCCATTTCACTGAGTGACCATTTTTTCCATTTAAGTATTATGCTTAATTTCACCAGGTAGGTTGTAGTCCTAGCTCTTTTGCCTTCTGGAATATCATGTTCCATGACCTCCAGTCCTTTAATATTGCAGCTGCTAAGTCTCGTGTAATCCTGATTGTGGCTCCCTGAGAGTTGAATTGTTTCTTTCTGGCAACTTGCAGTATTTTGCCTTGACCTGATAGTTCTGATTTGTGGCTATAATATTCCTTGGAGCTTCTATTTTGGGATCTCTTTTCTGAGGTAATTGGTAGATTCTTTCAATGCCTATTTTGCCCTTTGTTTCCAGGATATTAGAGCTGTTTTCCTTGATAATTTCTTGAAAGATGCTATCCAGGTCCTCCTTTTTTGATCATGGCTTTCAGGTAGTTCAATGATTCTGATATTGTCTCTCCTGGACCTATTTTCCAGGTTAGGTTGTTCTTACAATGACATATTTTACATTTTCTTCTTTTTTTCATTCTTTTGAACTTCTTTGATTGGTTCTTGATATTTCATAGAATCATTTGCTTCCACTTGCCCAATTCTAACTTTTAGGGCGTTGTTTTCCTCAGTTAGTTTTTGTACTTCCTTTTCCATTTGGTCAATTGTACTTTCTAAGGGGCTGTTTTCCTTTTCTAAGCTGTTGACTTTTTTTCATAATTCTCTTGCACCTCTCTCATTTCTTTCCCCAATTATTCTTTCACCTCTCTTATATGTTTTTTTTTTCCTTGAGTTCTTCATGAGTTCTTCATTGAGTTCTTCCTTTTTGAGTTCTTCATGAGTTCTTTCTAGGCTTGAGACCTCTTCCTGCTTTTGTTTGGGACTTTGCTGAGAGGTGTTTTGACGTTGTTGTCCTCTTCTGAGTTTGTGCCTTGATCTCCCCTGTCACATAATAACTTTCTATGATCAGATTCTTTTGCTTTTGTTGTTGCTTTTTTTTTTTTGCTCATCTTTTTTGACCTTTTTTGCTTTTTTTAAAAATTGAGCTCTGCTCCTAGGGTGCAAAGACCACTGTTTCAGGCTTCTTGTGCCAGGGGCTACATGCTCTGGCTGGTTTACCTGATGCTTCACTGATGTTGCCCTGAGGCCCACAGGGGGCTCTTTTGTCTGGTGCTGCACTGAACAGGCTGGGCTGCTGGTGGCTGATACTGCTGGATGCCATAGAGATCTGGCAGCTTACCTGATGCTGAGCCAGGATCTTAGTGCTGGTGTCTTGTGCGTGCTGAGGCCAGTGGGGTATTTCTGCATTTCCCTAGGGCTACACTGAAGCACGAAAAGATCTGCCGACTGGAGGCCGCCTGTTTGCCCGGGACTATACTAAGGCACATGTTAGCTCTCAGAGCTGGAGTCTGTCCTTTCCCTTGGCTATGCTGAGGCACATGGTGGGTCCTGGTGTTGGTGTTTGCCTGCTTCACCACACTAGTGCCCAGGGTCTCCATTAGTTTGCTAAAGTGAGGCTTGCTGCTGTCTTGCTGGGATGCTTCCTGTCCTAGACTGTGCTCTTCTTTTGGTGAAGTGAGACAGACCTTTCCTGCTGATCTTCCAACTTTCTTGAACTCAAAAATGGTTTCATCCCATCTTTTTGCTGGTTCCATTGTTCCAGGATTTGTTTTGGAGTACACTATTTTATGGTTGTTTGTCAGTGAATATGGAAGAGTTACAGTGATTTACTGCTTACTCTGCCATCTTGGCTCCCAGAAGTCTGAGGTGCTGCATCTTTTGATGTTCAAAATATTAACCTTACAGGAGAGTATAACAGTGGTTATACACTATTGCTGCTATTTGTTTAAACCTTTTCAGTAGGCATTTGTGAATCACTTGTGTTCAGAACTGAATCTGGTCCATTTTTGTGGGACTGGAGCTGAGAAGAGCCCTTTTAGAAGAGAGGGAAAATGTCAAGAGCTAGCAACAGTTCTGTCTTTTGTTACATATTTACCTAAGACTTTAGTGGCTACAATACACTTTATATCACATTTGATTCTTATAACAATCATAGGTTGTATGAAATCTATGTATCCCAATTTATAGATCAGAAATTGTGGCTCAGGGAACTGAGGGAAGGCTGCTTCTCTAAACTAACACAATTAGTAAGTGATGGGGTCTTCAGTACTCTTCCCACAATACTAGGACATAGACTAAATTGTAAAGAGTATAAACTAGATTATTGAAAATAATTGAATAGAGTCTAGTCATTTTCTGATGACATAATAATAGGATGGCATCATTGTTCTAGGCTCTAGTGAAAGAAATTGTTGACTTCTATTTCTTAATTTACTTTGCTTCTTTGCCTTATCCAAATCCTATACTTTTGCCTAAGTCTGGCTTAGGGCTCACCTCCATGAATTCAGCTCACCAACACTGGATAAACTATAACTGAAGGTACTAAAAACATTTTCATATGTGATTGCCGCACTCCTATCACCAATTTCTGAAAAATAGTGAAAGTCAGAAAAGCACCATCAGTTAGGAAGCGGAAAAAGATATTCCCAATATGAAAAACTAGTCAGGTAAGTTTGACTTTGACTCCAGAGCATATGATTACTGGGTGATTTGTGAACACCCAGACAGAGCAGCAATCACTAAATGAGTCAAACTAGACCAATAAAATTTCCTTCTTTTTTTTGATAGTTTTTAGACTGGTCAACCAGTGACTCATACATCATGTCTGAAGAATTTCAGAATACCTGGAATTCATAAACCAACTTGAAATAAAGAATAAAGGTGAGAAGATGCTGAATACAATTATAATAATTCCATTCTTGCTCATCCTCCAGCTATTATGTTCTAATGCTGCAATAACCCTTTGTGATGGGCTCATTGTCTTATAAAAATGGAGTCCCGGGAACTCTTCCTTGGGATGCTTCATAATTTGGGCCCAGGCATTCTAGATATGCAGTGCTTAATCAGAAGTGCTAGGTAAAGACGCTAAATTCCCCAACACCAACATGCATGAGTTACACCTAGTTTGGGGTGACAGACCAAGGAAGATGAAAATATCATCCCACCCCATACCAATACAGCCCTCAGAACAATGAAAAAATTTATATATGCAAACACATATATATCTTATATTTATATACAGATATATATATGTATGTGTGTGTGAATCATATAAACATATGTAATACACACACATACACACACAATGCCTGCAATGACAGAAGTGAAAAGAATACTAAAAGAAATCTGAATCCTAAACGATTGCAATCTCCAATCTCGATACCTACCAAAGAACACACAACCAAATATATTTCAAATAAACAATAGTTAGAATAAATATTTATTAAGTGCCTGCTTAATGAATGAGATTTCACATAGAGCAGCTAGAGTTATCCTAGGACTCTTTAAGACATAGGTGGAGAAATAGGTATTTATATGGCTTATATTTGTAATGGAGGGAGAGTGCTTAACACTAGGATCCCCTGGTCTGCTTTCAGTAGAGCTCCCTCCATTGAATGCTGAGCCTACATTCTGGCACTGCATTGAATACTTTTGAAATATTATCTCATTTGAGTCTCTCAACAACCCTGCTAGGTAGGTGCTGTTATTATCCCCATTTTATTGCTGGGGAAACTGAGGCAAAGATTAAGTGACTTGCCCAGGGTCTAAAGCTATATTTGAACTCAGGTCTTTCTGACTCCAGACCCAGCACCCTGTGCACTGCATCTCACTGCCCCTTAAACTTAGGTTTAAGGCCTTCCACTGACACATTCTGATTTCATGATTCTGGGGAAATCAATCCTTCAATGCCCTCTCTAGGTAACCCCCTAAGACTATAAGGTGTAGAGTAAGTGCTTTCTGCATTAGTAGAGAGTCTACTCATTAGAACGCCATAATGAAATTAAAGTTCCAGTCTCCCCCTCCCTGCCAAAAAGTTGTGTGCTAGGTCCTAGATAAAAATATACATGTTTATAAAAGCCTTTGCCTTTAATGAGCTCACAAACAACAGAAATAGGTGGCACCCCCGCCCCAATTTTGGTCAAGAGGTGGGGGGGGGACAACATACATTGCCAAATACAAAAATTGTTCTTTTCCCTTAACTAATCTTATTCATTACAAGGGAGGGTTCAGTGCTGAGGAAGAGTAGAAGGAACAGAAGGCATCAATAATTTTTCTTTAAAAGCTGAAAATAACCTCAAAATGTCCGTCCATTTTAAACCGAAGTCATCACTGTCTTCCGGTTATCATTTGTTGAGACTTGATTCATGAAGCCACGCCAGCATCATGACCCAGAAGGTTCATGCTGTGCCATTCTGCATCTTTTCTGGCACAAGGCCTCTATTTGCTCCCTGTGAGTGCAGCTTCATGAGTATGACAAACAGTAGGCACATAAAAGAGGGAAGGTCCTTGGTATATATAGAAATGGCTTTGTCGGTAGTATTTGGGGGAATGACAAGGACGTAAAAAATTCGTGGAAAAGGAAAGTTGCTTTCTGTATGAATAGCATCTCTGTATCTTAGAGGAAACTGGCAACTCTCTTTGGGAATATCATTTGTGTCTTAAAATAACAGCTAGATGTGTTTATAGAATAGCGCAAGTAGGGACAAGCACATTGGGCCCTATGCTTTGAGATCCCCAGGGCTGCCACAGAAATCAGGAGGTTAGAACCCTGTCAGAGGTGGTTGGGTAGGGGAGAGGGGGAGAGGGCGTTGCTTCCAGAAACCAAACAGTCACATCCGTGTCATTGTTGTTCAGTTGTTTCAGTCACGTCCAACTTTTTGTGACTGAATTTTGGGGTTTTCTTGGCCAAGATACTGGAGTGATTTGCCATTTCCTTCTCCAGTTCATTTCATAGATGAGGATTTGAAGCAAACATGGTTAAATGACTTGCCCAGGGTCACACAGCTAGTAAATCTAAATGTTTGAGGACAGATTTGAACTCAGGAAAATGAATCCAAGCTCTCTCCACTGAGCTACCTAGCTGCCCCTTGTCATAGCCATACAATCACAGTTAGTACTGGGACTGGCTGCTTGGTGACAACATTCAATTCCTTTTATACCTAATTCCATCCTAGGTGCTCTGTGATACAGTGACAGGGGCTTCTTTGCTGTTTCTTGCACAACACACCCATCTCCTGGTTCTGGAAGTTTTCACAGGCTCTCCCTTATGCCTCACCTCTGCCTTGTAGTTTCCCTGACTTTCTTAGAGTCTCACCTCACATAAAATCTTTTCGCTGTTCCCTTTAATGCTCCCTCTAGTTCCCTCTATGATTACCTTCAATTTACTTTTTAATATAATGGCTTAGATTTCACTCACTCCAAGTCCTAATCAATTTACCATTTATTTTTATAATAATAATAATAGCTAGCATTTACATAGTGTTTTAAGATTTGCAAAACACTACACCTGTATTATCCTCATGGCTATTCTGTAAGACGAGATGTTGCATATTATTATCACCTCCATTTTATAGATGAGGAAACTGAGGCCTGGGATCTGTCAACTAGCAAGTGTCTGATGTGGGATTTGAACTCAGATCTTGCTGACTCCAAGTCAAGCGCTCTCTCCACAACACCATCTATAAGATTAGGTTTTGCGTAAGATAATCGACTTTTTATAGGAGGATTTGATACTTTGACCAACTAGCAACTTCCTTACCCTTTTCCTCTTTCATTTTAGATTAAAACTAAGCATCACAAACACTCGATATCACTTGATCTTTTCCGCATGTCTTATTAAAGCTTACTTGCATCTCAGTAAAATGTCTGCCACGAATGAATGACCAATTACGGACATCACCTGAGCACAAGCGCTGACCCCCCCCCCCCCCAGCCAAGCATTGCTCCCAGAGTAATGAGTGACTGATGAATGTCCAGCCCTGGAAGGTCAGTGCTATTGCCTCTTGGAAAATCTAGGCTGCCTTTGTAAAAAGGAGACCTATTGGTTAATGAGGAAGGAGTAGCTTTCTTAAAAGGATCAGCAATGGCCAAGGACATGGAGAGATTTTGGCAAGATTGGTAAAACCCAGAAAGTCTAAGAGAATAAAGAGAAGGTTGGTGAATCGATTTCAAAGCCATTGTTAACTTTCTTTGATTCTCTGACTTTAATCTTTACATCATTTGATTTATTTTAGTGCCAATGTGCATAAACCTACAATCTCTCCCCAAACACATTTACACACAAAAGCCTATTATTTTATTTTCCAGGTAGAAAAAGAATTAGCTATTGTCTATGGCAGCTGAAGTAGAATGGAACTGATGGCTTGATAGAGTTACAGGGAGGCAGATTTTAGCTCTATGGCAGGCAGATTTTCCTAACACTTAGCACTGTTCCAAAATCGAATGGACTGCCTTGGGAGACAGTGCACTGATTGAACCAGATGTCTGTTGAAGTGGAAGGTAGGTGACTACCTGCCGGGAATGATATTGAAGTAGTCCTTTCATTGGATGAGAGATCAGCCCGGAACACCTCCGAGTCCTTTCAGTCTTTTATATCCTACCCTTCAAGACAAGCAATGTCACCAAATGATTTGTGCAGCAGATTGGTACTGAGGGCTATGCTTTTCCTGGTTTTTCTACCAACTTCCTCCCTTCCAATTTGCTTTGTATGTCAGGTAATTTACTTCTACCTGGGTATGAGTTTTCTACAGGATACTCAAAATGTCTTAGTATGGGTTTTAGCTTTTATAGCTCACTAAGAAAATAAATAGCTTATTTAATCACTTATTAAAGCTTAAAAATACACTAAGCCTTTTTTTTGGATATGCTTCACGTGCTACTGGTCTTCTGTTAGGCTGGTACGTGATATACTAGATAGAGTAGTATTAGATCTGGAGTCAAGAAGATTTGAGTTCATACCACCTGTAGACCCACTAGCTACATGATCCTGGGTAAGCTACTTAAGCACTGTCAGCCTCAGTTTCTTCAATGGTGTATTAGCAAGGTAATAATCACAATATAGATGATAATTGTCAATATGCCTATGTGGTTCTGTATTGCAAAATATGAGACTCTCCATATAGAAGGTAGAAGAAGTAAACCATTTATTCAAACAGCAGAGAACTAGGTCCCAAAACCAATAAGCCCAATCCATCACGGCAGCGAAGAATTTAATGCACAATATCACAGCAGAGAACCACTCCATCCCATAACCTTTCCACCTCCTGTTGGAGCCTTGCACCAACAATCACTCACAGCACAGCACATGTCTGCTCCTTCCCTCACCTCTAACTGCTCTCTCTGTATTTCCTGTGGCACGCTTTCCTTTTCCCCTCAGCAAGCTCCTCCCACCATATGTGACTTAGGCTTCCTGTGACCTAAGCAGGTCACGTGGCCTATTAATGGGTGAGAAAGATCTTCAAATTTAAATTGTCATTACAAATGGAGATACCTCCCATGTGGGATAAAATGAAATAATATTGGTAAAGCACTTGGCAAACCTTAAAGCCCTGTATAAATGCTAGCTATTTTTATTTTGATGTTACTTAACTCACTATGCGAAGCAAGGTAGAAAACAACAGGTACTGCCAATGGTCCCATGCAGGAAGTTGGCCTCTCTCCCATTGATAGCAGATAAAAAACACAGACACTCAGAACATCTGGCCTGGAATTCTAAAGCCAGGTCTAATGCTATAGCTGAAGAACTAATTGTGTTATGGGAGAAAAAGTAGGCAACCCAAGCAAGAGCTCATTATAGTAAAGTTAGGGGAATAGTAGTATCAAACTCAAATAATCGCATGTTGACTTAAGAACCACATACAGACATTATATTGTGTTGCATTTTTATTTATTTTGTTAAACATTTTAATTTAAATCTTGTTCAGACCAAACTCAGGATTTTTGTGGGCCTCACAGCAGTCTGCAGGTCCCAAGTTTAACACCTCTGGAGGGGATGGAGAAGAGGGTAAACGATTGGTATTTCCTGGGTCTCTTGGCCTTTATATCTTTGTTTGGGTCCCCTATGTTTTCTATGTCTCTATGTTTCTGTGTCTTTCAGGGAAAGGCTGTGCTATATTCTGCTTCCAAATCTTCTTAGACAAGGAAAATACCAGAGACAGCTTAGCCTTTGACAACACCTCAAGAGTTTTTCTCTCTGATTTACATTTATCAACGGCTTCAGAGCCTTGGCAATCAGAGGTGGCAAGAGGCTAACATCTGCAGGTGAGGGTAGGTCCTCAGCCGATTGACTTATCTTCACTATATGCCTGACAAGGTTATGTTTAAAAGTAATACTCATCTTCTTGGGCTAACAGTATGATTGTTATTTCTCAATGTTACAGATAAATAGCAGAACGAGGGTTCAAACACATTTGATTTGAAGTAAGAAGGCCTGGGTCTTCTTACTTTAGCTAATAACTAATAGCTAATAACATTGAGAAAGTCCCCTTTCCTCTCTGGGTCTCAGTTTCCAAATCTGTAAAGTGAAGGGATTGTTCTCCATAATCCCTGAAGCCTCTTAGATGTTAGTATTTTAAATGAGGTGCAGTGACAAATAAGTAGATATATAATGAATAAAACTGAGTTGTATCAACCTTGATAATCTTCCTGTGAATAAAACCAGAAGGCAAGGGGGTTGTACCTAAATGAAAGAATGGTTCACAGGTTCACCTTGGAGAAGCAAAAGAAGGATGTATCCTAATTTTGTCATATATGAAAAAGGAAGAAGAAACAACATTTCACAGGATATTTGGTCACCTTGTATGGCCGTGCTCATAATTTGTTGTTGTTGGTCATTATTCAGGCATACCCTATTTAGAGTTTTCTTGACAGATACTTGGAGGGGTTTGCCATTTCCTTTCCTACCTCATTCTACAGATGAGGAAATTGAGGCAAACAGGGTTAAGTGACTTACTCATGCTCGAAAAGCTAGTAAATGTCTGAGGTCAGATTTGAACTCAGGAAGATGAGTCTCTCTGACTCCAGGCCACACATTCTGTGCACCACCTAGCTTCCTCAGTGCTCATAATATTCATTTGCTGAAAGACCACCATGGAAGTAATTGCGATTTATGTGGTCATATCAGTTGTAAAAGATAAGGAAATAGAGAAATTCTTTAAAGAGATTGATGAAAGATTTCAAACTAAATCGGCACAGACTTAGTACAAAACTGGGTATGGAAGAGAGTGAAAAATATATTGGAAGACATAGTCCAGGAACAAGGAATGAAAAAGGCCAAAGGCTTTATACAGACACTTCATGCCTATAAATCATGGATATTTTCAGAAAATGAGTCAGAAATGACCACCCAACCATGGACATATCATTCAATTTGTCTGGGTCTCAGTTGCTCTTCTATAAAGTCAGAGAGTAGGGATATATGATCGGTAAAACTCTAAATCTGTTATTCTATGTCTTCCTTCTAGTTCTAAATCCTATAATCCTAAAGGTACTATTTCAATATTTAAAGGATTTCTGATTTTGTCAGTGTGAGTACTGCCTCCTGTGATATAGATAGATGGGATCTGACTTTTAATAATCACACAATATCATTGAATGTACTATCCGTTTTGATGAGACGATAGAACCATGCAAGTTGGTACTTATGGAACTCAGTAGATCTTTGAGGAATTGAGGAGAAGAGGTCTGGAACTGGGCAAATTTAAATGCTTACCAATCAGTAAAAAATATACCACTTGGATTGTTTATCTATATTCCTAAAGTAATGGTCTCACCCACTGGCACCGTATTCAAATTTCATCATGTATTCTCATAATCAATTTTATTCCTTTATATTTTAGCAATCCCAGTAAAGATATTGTTAGTACTCTTATAGTCTCAGGGCACATTAGAGACAGACCTGGAATCTGAGGCCCCCCAGGGCAAATTCTCCGTTATTTGTGGAATCCCATGCTTCCTTCACTCAGTAAAGTTCTTTTCTCTTTCTCTCCTTTTTGAAAAGACAGTAGATAATGGTAGCTCTTGGTCTTATTGGTGTGGATGACTTCCGTGGGCTCATGTCATATATAAGGGATATGGTTCTTTTCAAGATTCGAGTTGCCATAGATTTATGAATGTCTGCCGCTAGATATAAAGCTAAGTAATGGACCAGGCCCCTGTGTGAGATGGGATCTATTTATTATTGTATGCCAAAACACCCCATTGCAAGCCCCATCTGGGGTGATTTCCTTTTTTTCAGCAAAGGAAATTCTCATCTTAAGCTTAATGTAGTATAACCCTTTCTGCTTGAGCAGTGAAGATTTTTTTTAAAATCATAGTATGGCTGCTTGTAAACTTTTATTTTCCCTGTTAAAAGTTCAAGTTTCATTATCCATTTTAACTTTTGCAAGAAATTTTACTGTGTAGTCTTTTTACTTTTACGTTTTACTTTTACTGTGTAGTCTCCTTCTTTGCCCTCTGTCCACATTTTACCAGATGCTGGAGGGTGTGGAGAGTAGCAGGCCAAAGAACCCTTCCCTGGGTCCCAGCCTGATCTGTCTGGGTCCAATGAGGATCTCCCTTTCCCACCAACTTTCCTACAATTTTCCCCATCCCCACCCCACCCCTGAGGGAGGGAGCCTGGAGCAATTCCCCAATCTGACCCTTGAGCCCAGTTTTCCTCCCAAATATTTCGTCATAGGCCTGGACTTCCCCAGCACTCCTTCCTTGCCAGCTTCAGGGCAAACATCTAAATGAATAAAGGAAGCAATAATTGGGGGCCTACTGCGTGTGAAACACTGTGATAGTGCTGGAGATAAAGGTAGAAAAATAAGACAGTTTCTACTCTCAAAGATCTCACATTCTATTCATGGGAGACAACAACATATAGAAGGTTTCAGTTTCAAGTCAGATGGAAAGGTCCCGTGGTTCTGGTAGGTGCAAAGCAGATGTCAATGTACATTTAATGTCATCATTCACTGAGCTCTTAGGTTCAGGGTCCTGGGATGTTCCCCAGCGGGTCTGAAAGAAGATAGTGGTCAAAGTAGGGGATGGTGGTCGTGGTTTCGACTACTTGATCCATGCTGCCTCCTATCTTTTCTAGCCTGTTTCTTCAGCTAGGCTGTCTTTCCTACCCTGTGGATGACGATTGGTTGACAATTGTGGACAACTCTGTAGGAGTTGTTTCTCAATATAATGACTCTGAAGGTTGGGCTGGAAGCAGGGCTATTGGTCTGGAGGGTGCTGCCACTCCCAGGGCTCCTATATCTATCTGTATGTTGGTGGCAGTTGGTCAGCAATTGTTTCTGGTGGTGATCCTTTCTCCACAAAGTTTTTTCCTCTCAGTGATGGCTGTGGGGCTGGGTTGGAAGAAGATCTACTGGTTTGGGAAGAAAGGGTTGCTTTTGGTTTCTTTTTGCATCTCCAGTGTTTATCACAGTACCTGGCACACAGTAGGTGCTTAATAAATGGTGATTGATTGTTTGCTCTTCCCAAAGCTGCTTCTGTCACTTCAAAGATCAGGGCATCACTAACTATAGCGCCCCAAATAAAATGGCAGACTACCAGCCCTTACCATCAGAAGGACCACCAAATCTCACCATATGCCTGCCACTGAGTCTTCTCTTTCTTTCTGAGCCTTGAACAGCTACTGTATCCTGAGGACATGGGTCTATCAGTTATCTCTTTTATTGAACCTCCTTTATATGTGTTGCCTTGGTTACAATGTGAACTACTTGAGAGGTCATCCTTAGGACTGTTATGAGAAACCACATAACATTGGCTTCTAGCGCAGATAATAGCCAGCTAAGCCCAAGGTTGAACTGTCACAAAAAGCAAGCATAAGTTCAAAAGCTCAACTAATCAGTGCCTCCAAATTCCTGAAGGCTAGATCAAAAGCAAAGACTTTTCTGATAACCACCTCAGAAATGAAGCTTTTTATGTATGTGAGCAAGAAGAACTCAACCTCAAATCATCCTGTTGTCTTTCACACACTTGGAAGATGTGTATGAAGGCTCATTACAGACCTTGAAGGAATATCAAAGGAGATCAAGTTCCAGGACCCTACTCCATCATTTGGAGAATCATTAGTTCTGTTATATCTTTCAATAAAACCCACTCAGAAACACACGTTGTAATTAGGATTCTGGATTCACTGGATTCTGGGGGTAACCCTACATAGCCACACATTCAGAGAGCATTTGCTATTAAATAGTGGGGAAAGGGAAAGGGCAGGAGAAGCCAATCACCTGTCTAATCTTCTAAATTAGCCCCATGAACCCAGGACACCTCTCAAATAATAATGGTTAGCATTTATTCAGTGCTTTAAGGTTTGCAAATGTATCTGTAAGGCAAGTGTCACAATATTGATAGTGACCGCGAATATGCCGGTATAGTTCTGTATTGCAGAATATAAGAGAGTCTCCATACAGAAGGCAGAAGTAAAACATTTATTGAGACACCAGAGGATGAAATCCCAAAACCAATAACTCCAATTCAACATAAAAGCAACTGTATCCCAAAACCAGTAAGTCCACTTCATTATAACAGCAAGGAAATTAAAACACAATATCGCAGCAGGGAGCCGAGCCATCCAGGAAACTTCCCCTCTGCTGGTGCCTTCCCATAAACACTCACTCATAAATCCTAGCTGTCTGCTTGCCTGCATCCTGTCTTCCCAAAGTTCTGAGAGCTTGCAGTTCTGAGCTTAACGGCTCCCCTCAGAGTATATATACCCTTTTTAGGACTTCACACCTCTTTCAACTTAATTAGCTAAAGGGTTCGGGCCTTCCTACAAATGAGCTTCCCCTAATCAAGCTTCCCCTAACTAGCTCCACCTAAGGCTTATTAAAGGGATTAATGGGCTGGGAAGATCTTTCATCACATTAACAGCACATATTATCTCATTTATCCTCACAACAACCTTGGGAGGTAGATGATGTTATTATCCTCATTTTACAAATAATGAAACTGAGACTGAGGTTAGGAACTGACTCCAGGTTCAACACACTGTCCACTGCACCACCTAGAGGCCAAATGCTAACTAATGCAATAAAGTGGACTTTTCTCCCAAACCTGCATACACTTCATTAACCAGTGTGTGCGTGTGTGCGTGCATGTGTGTGTGTGTGTGTGTGTGTGTGTGTACCTATATATGAGTATGTACATGTGTATATAAAACACACACACATATTTATGTCGGTGCATATTTATATATTTATAAATATGTACAAACATGTATACATGCCTATGTGTATATGTATGAATGTGTACACACATGTGTTTGCATATATACATATACGATATGCTTTGTGTGTGTATATTATATATTCATTATAATATATGTGTTTAGGTATGTATGTATGTATGTATGTATATGTGTGTATTTTTCAATAAGTGCTGGTACCTCGCTTAGGCTTGTTGTATGGAGTCTCTTCTTCCTTTTATGCCTCTGGAATTTTCAGTGTCTTCCAAAAACACAATTTATCCAAGTTCTGTGCCTTATCTTCATTCTCAAACACTATTAGACCCCATGCCCTTCTGTTCCTGGCTTAAGTTGCTTTCCCCAAAAGGGAGCACGGGATAGAAAACCCACCTACTGTTATAGCTGTGAGGCAAAGGCTGCTTGTTTATACTTTCAACAAAATCAAAAGTTGTGACTTATTCATGTCTCTCTCTGCAGTCAGACTCCCATCCTCCCTCCTCTCATAAGGTCAGTAAATCATATAGGAGTGCCAGCTCTTGATCAGCTTTACTCCTTTAGTTGCTGTTTTTCTCTGAAGGAGTTGAAGGTTGGAGGCTAGGAAAGGGATGGTTTATCTATTGGCAGATAATTGTCTTAACTCTGTTTTTTTCGTGTCATCTGGACAGCAAACTAGATGGAAAAATAGCTGACATTTAGAAAGTATCCTCCTTTTAGTAATTTGGGTTGTATAAGTGTTACTACCTCCATTTTATAGTTGAGGAGCAGTAGCATCAGAGAGCTTAAGTGACTTGCTAGGGTCACACCGTTAGTAAGACTCAGTTTGAGGACTTGCACCCAAGTCTCTTGACTTAAGATTATTCCTCCTCACCCTGAGCAATGGAACCTCACCCTGTTTCATATCACCTCTTATCTTTATTGGAAATGAAAAAAAATTCCTAAAATCAAATGAGGGCTTTTCTGTGTAAGCTTTTAGGAATTTAACTATTAATAGGATTCTCAGAATTAAAAGTTCTTCTGGTCCAAACCACAGCTAAGTAAATATCTGTTTTGTAATATCTCTAGGCAGTAGCAATCCAAGCCAAGTCACCAGGACTTACTACATGCATACTACGTCCCAGGCATAGTGCTAAGCTATAGACATAAAAAAAAACAAAAACAAAAACAAAAAGAAAGACAGCCTTCTCTCAAGGAGATTACAGTCAAATGGGGGAAGACAACACAGAAAAATGGGGAAGGAGTAGAGCAGTCCGGAGATTTGGGAATTGAACTGGGAGAAAAGTGAAGGATGGCTGGTCTGGGCAGTTCTTAAAAACAGAGGCTCCAGGAGGAGCTCACTAAAGGGAAGAGAGAGCTGAAGGGGCAAATGGATCTTCCAGGATGACAAGGCAGCTGCTGGTGAAGACTGGAGTCAGCAGAAGGGCCAGCAGAGGAGTGCCGTCTCCACTTAAGGATCCACAGTGAAGAGCTCCCTGCTTCCTGAAACAATTGTAATTTACATAAGTTAAATAAACTAACAGTAGCTCGTAGAAACTGTCCTTTGGATGTCCTCAACTTTTGTTCTTCAGAGACTGTGGTGCTCCACGAACTGGAGCCATGGAGTGTTATAGCTAAGTAAATAGAAAGTAATTTAAGGTAGAAAAAAGCGCTTAAATAAGGGGCAGGATGAGAAATGAGGAAAGAATTCATGTAAGAGGGAGCACCTAAGGTGAACCGCAAAGGAATCTCATTACGGCTCTTGAGACTCTTCTTCTAAAATTGTAAAAATTGCGATTGCTTCTTTTGCTTTATTATTCTTGGCTTTTTGGGCTGTGTTTTCTTTCACCACATGGCTAATATGGAAATGTTTTGCATGACCGCACATGTATAATCTGTATCAAATTGCTTGCTTTCTCCAGGAGGAGGAAGGAGAGAGAGGGAGGGAAAGAATATGGAACTCAATTTTTTTTAAAAGCAAATGTTAAAAAATTTTTGTTGTACATGTAATTGAGAAAAAATAAAATCAAATTTAAATGTCAAAAAATTACAATTGTTTGGTAGCTTTCACTAATTTTCCCAAGTTCTGCTCTCTGAGGTCAAGCAGGACAAGTATAATTTTTCTTCTATGTGACAGTGAAACTTTAGTTTTCCATAGGGGAAATGTGCTAGTGTTTCAACAATCTGGCTAGCAGCTGTTGTAGGGGTGAAAGACCAACACAAACCTAACAACAAGCATGCTACCAGCATGCTGCAAAAGCCCAGGTTCTTTTGATCTGCTTTACTAAGGAAAGTAACATTAAGGGGTTAACAAACTTACTTTAATTCAGCATACAAACACCATTCACTTAGTTCAGGGGAAAAAGCCAGCACCCTTAACTTCAGAGCAAATACAAACAAATTAGAAACATAGACAGACAGACCAAATACAATTCATAGTGACCAACATCTAGGTTCAGCCCAGGAGCTCATAACAAGGGCTGGCCCAGAGTCACGCATGCCACTATGGCTGTGGGTAAGAGCTCCAAAAAAGAGAAAGCCAAACCCTGGTTTTATATCTTTTTCAGGGTCAAGGGTGAGTCACACATGCAACCTACCCAACGTGACCTAAAATTGTCACAAAGAGGCGGCTTAAACCCACGTGGTCTAAAAGCCTCTGATGTCCCAAACATGTCACCCAAACTCATGGGTAAACTATGCCCTCCCCTGAGGCAAGGAGGTCACCAAGGACTCCTAATCCAATCAAGGAAACAAAGGCCAAACTCTTCAAGGGCACTTGGTGTGGTGCTAAGAGCCCATTTTGTTTACCAACACAGCTAGCTACTTTAATCAATCTGTCAATGGTAAGGTTTCATCTCCATAACATTCCAGTTACTCCTCTCTGGACTTATCCCAGTTTGTTAATATCCTACCTGGTAGTCAGCTAGTGGATAGAGTATTGGACCTAGCATCAGAAAAACCTGAGTTCAAATCCTCCAGAGTGCTATGACTTCCCTTAAGTGAATACAGTCTTTTAAAATAGTTTATTAACATAATTTGTCTTCACACCAACTCTCCCGGCCCATCCAAAGAGTTATCCTTAATTAAAAAAGAATTAAAAACAAACCAAGAATAGGTCAGCATATCCACTCAGCATACCAACCAAGTCCAGCAGCACCTGCGTTGTTCCAGTCTTATAGTCCTCTGCCCATAAGAATGTAGATTCTCACATCCTTTCTTTGAGGCCAAGCTTAGATATTATAATGTCACAGCATTAAATTTCAGGGTTTCTGTTATTGTTATTGTCCTTCCATTTACATTGTTGTAGTTGGATAGACTGTTTTCCTGGTTAGGTTTACTTCATTTTGTATCAGTTCATGTAAGTCTGGTGAAAAGGGTCTGAAATCTGTATTTTCATTTCTTTCATAATCTCTGAATAAAATGGAAAAGTTGAGCCTCCTGAGTCAAATGGATTTTCTGCACCTGGTATTTGCTGAGCTTATAATCCAGATCTTTTTTATATCAGCATCAGCACCTAGAGCAAATGGTGGTGATACCTATACACTGTCACCAAATAGAAAACTTTCAAGCCAATTAAAGTTTATTTTAATGTTTCTAAGTGATTATGCCATGAATAGTAGGTAGTATGCTTATTGCTAAAGTGGCTATACAAGCCTTTATCATTTTGTTTGGTCAGAGAAGACACACCTGGAATCCTTTCATTTTCTTTGGCAACCAGGTAAAGTTGGCCTCAAAAGAAATAAGTTCATTTTGATATGGAGACCTTATGGTTACAGCAGGAAGTCCAGTAGCAAGAAGATATAACCTAAATGGAGTACAGAGACCTGAATTTAATGTTGATATAGTTGACATAATAGCATAGAATTTAATGTATGACATGGTTGTTATCTTGAGCAAGTGGGATAAAATGTTTCTGAGCCTCAGAATTCTCATCCATAAAATGTAATCAGTAAAATAATAGCTAATATTTTTCATGTGAGATTGATTCACTTACTGTAAAATTATATGTATATATATACACACATATGCATATGCACATACATAAACATGTGTTATTGTTCCATCATTTCAGTCATGTCTGATTCTTCGTGACCAAATTTGGAGTTTTGTTGGCAAAGATACTAGGGTAGTTTGCTGTTTTCTTCTCCAGCTTATTTTACAGATAAAGAAACTGAGGCAAACAGGGTTAAGTGACTTGCCTAGGGTCACACAGGAAGCAAGTGTCTGAGGCCGGATTTGAACTCATGAAGATGAAACTTCCTTACTCCAGGCCCAGCACACCGTCTATTGCACCACTTAGTTGCCTCCATGTGGGTACTGCATACAAGTGCTATTACTATTATGGTTTGCTTTTGTAGATCGGCTTTCAGCATTTAATTCGATATCAAATCACATTAATATGAATTAACCCATGACTAATTAGCCCTCTGAAAATAAGCAAATCTGTGTACTTTTATGACATTATAACAGATTGTCTCTAAAATTCCATTTAATCCTTGAAGTGAACTTGTAACAATCACATCAACATACTCCTTATGCAATTGCTTCTATTTCTTTGTATAAGAGATGTGGCACACCAAGTTGGAGAGGTTTCTTAGGAATGATGTAAAATTTTAAATTTTCTTTTTCTTATACTTTTCTTCACTGAATGAGTCACACACCCCCCCCCCACCGCCTCTATGGTCTTGTGATTTTTTTTCAGTGTAGAAACTCCTAATTTGGAAACTCACTCCAATATAACATATGGTTTGAGAATTGCCTGAGAACATTTAGAGGTTAAATTATAATCCTTTGGATTGTAAACTCCTTGAGGGCAGGGACTGTCTTTTGCCTCTTTTTCTAGCCCCAGAATTTATCTCAGTGCCTGGCACATAGTAGGTGATTAATAAATGTTTAGTGAT
This sequence comes from Phalanger gymnotis, assembly GCA_028646595.1. Taxonomy (NCBI): domain Eukaryota; kingdom Metazoa; phylum Chordata; class Mammalia; order Diprotodontia; family Phalangeridae; genus Phalanger; species Phalanger gymnotis. Next base: position 267,768,201 of record CM053623.1, on the reverse strand, counting down.
TGATTAAGGCCACTTGCCCAAGGTCATACAGCCAGCACATATCAAAAGCAGAACTCAAAGAGAAATATTCTTGACTCTATGGCAGGTTTGCTATCTATTTTATACTCACTACTTACACACTGCCCCTTTGTGAAATAGTAATGCCTTAAAAATGTGTTTAAAGTGATCTAAGCTTATACTTCTTCTTTTAAAAAAAAATCTTTTTTATTCACCATTAATTAGAAATATTGTCCTAATGAGAGTTCCTCAAGTAACTCAAAGCTTATATTCCTATATATGTGTAGTTTCTGTACCTGTTGTATTTTAAGAGATTTCCCCCCCCCCACACACACACACACTTCTGTATCCCTCATAGAGTATAGCTACAGAATGGCTCGGCATGGATTATTTTCATATACTTTTTTGAAAAAATATTGTTGATATCTTTTGTTTCTATATTGCCTAAATTTCCTCCAGTGTCCTTCCTTTCCCCTTCCAAATCCCATATCACAAAGAATTTTTTAAAGGAAAATAAAAGTAAAGAAAAAAATGAAAAAAGAGAGAAAAATCAGAATAGCCAATCAATACTAAAAAATTTGAAAAAATATGCACTGTTCTGTATCCTTAAAGCCCTGCCCCCATCTGCTTAAAGGAGTTGAGGGGTATTTTCTCATATCGTTTATTTGAGTCTAAACCTGCTATTCATAATAGTGTAGCATTAATTATTGTTTTGTAGTCTTTCCATTTATATTTTAGCAAATCGTGTGTATTGTTTTCTTGGATCTGATTATCTTATTTTGCATGAGTTCGTGTTGGTGCTCCCATGCTTATCTATATTTATCATATGTTGTTTCTTACAAGCTAGTAATATTACATTACATTCATATACCCCATTTTGTTCAGCCATTCCCAATCAATGGGCATCTGCTTTATGCCTGAGTTCTTCGCTACCACAAAAAGGGCTCCTCTCCATATATTGAACCTTTCTAAATATTTGGGACCTTTCTTGTCATAGTCTTTTAACAGGTGCTTCTACTTTTTTGTGTTCTTCACAGTTCTACCTTCATTCTTGTTGCCACTGTGAATAGATTCAGGCAGGTCTCTCCTTTGCCCAAAATAAATTAAAGAATGAAAAAGTTGCTTTTTAAAATTATTTACTATGTTCCAGGAGCTGTGCTAAGCACTAGTGATACAAAGATCCTTCTCTTAAGGAACTTACAGTCGAATAGGGAAATAAAACATAGGGACATTGTGACCAGAGGAGCCAGTTTTGGTGTGGGATGCCACAAAGAAAGGACTTGATCCAATTAACAACCGATTAACAAGCCCTTTCCTATAGCAATAGCGTGATTATTTCATTATTGTGCCCAGAGCAAGAGGTAAAAAATAGAGCAGAGGTAGGGTGGGGTATGAGGCATGGCAGATGGGAAGATGGCCTGAGTGGATGATCAGATAGGATGTGAAGGTAAAGACTTTGACTCTTCAATGTCTCACTAAACTTCCAAGTAACTCCCTGTTACCTCCATGGTCAAATTCTACTTGGCTTTTAAGGCCCTTAATAACTTGGACCCATCAGTCTTATACTTTATTCACTTCCACATACTCTGGGATCCAATAACACAGGCCTCCTTACTGCTCCTCAGTTAAGACATTTATCTCTAGAATCTGGAAATTTTCAGTGGCTGTGCTCCATGCTTGGAATTTTTTCTCTTCTCATGTCCACATCTTGGTTTCTCTGACTTCCTTCAAGTACCAATTTAAATCGTATGTTCTCCAAGAAGCCTTTTCCACTTTACCTTAATACTATTGCCTTCCCTCTGAGATTGCCTCAAATTTTTTATGTATCTAAGTATCTATCCCTGTCTTTTTATCTATCATCCATTCATCTGTCTGTTTATTTATATATCTACTTATCTATCCATCCATCATTCATCTACCTATTTATCATCTTTCTCCATTCATCTATCTATCTATCTATCTATCTATCTATCTATCTATCTATCTATCTATCTATCTATCTATCTATCTATCTATCTATCTATCTATCTATCTGCCTGTCTGTCTGTCTGTCTATCTATCTATCCATCCATCCATCCATCTATCTATTTATCTATCTACTTATTTGTCTATGCAGCTATCTTTTATGTTGTTTCACAAATAACACACAGGAGGCACTGGAGTTTTCAGACTCCAGCCTCCAGACTCACTGTTGATCTGATCAGACAGGAAGAAAAGGAAGACAGCTTTGGTGGGGTTAATAATCTTACTTTATTCTAGTCTAGTCTTCTCACAAGAGGGTTTGCTACTAATAGGAGCACCAACTCCTACAGCATTCCCTAATCACCCTTCTCATAGGGACAGGCAAGAAGTGCGGGCAACTACCCCTATATTTCAATTGGGTTAGTAGATACAGGCACAGCTTGTGCACTCCCTAAATCCCTTCAAGCCTCCATGGGGGCCAGTTGAGGAAGTACACATATTCCTCTATGCATTACCCAAATCCCAAATGGGTTCCCCCCTCACTGACCAGTGCCCACTTGCTTTATAGGGCAACAGACAAAGAAGGCATCTTGCCAGCAATGGCCTCACAGGTTAACTTTAGCAATATCGTCATTTGATGCAGGCATAGTAAATATCACATTATGTCACCCCATTTCTCACTGTGCAACCATGGTGCAGATGTTTACGAGTCATAGGCCTGGGAAATATTATCTAGCACCTGGAAACTAGAGATTGCCATGGTCATGGATCCTGAGAAACTAAACTCTAAAAAGGATAACAAAATCCTCCTTACATATATATGTATTTAATTATTTACATGTTGTTTCTTCCATTAGAATATGAGGTCTTTAAGGGCAAGGATGACTTTTGTCTTTGATTATATTTCCAATGCTGAGTACAGTGCACAGCACATAGCAATTACTTGCTGATTTGATACATGTAGTGTCTGTTGAAGGATGAAAGTCTTCTTGACTCCAAATCTAGCACTCTATCTATTGTGTCACTCAGCTGACTCACTTAATATTTGAGACCCGTAATATGTTTCATGAATTATTGTTAAATAGAATTGGTAGGAAAGAAGAAAATATATGAGGAATCATTTGAAAGATTTTCTCTTTCTTTTAGAAGACTCCTTCAAAAAAGAACTTTGGAAATCCATCCCCTCCAGCTGTGTTAAATTATTTAAATGCTCAGGGATATTTAAATGCATTATCACTATTTTCTGTTTTCATAGTAAGGCTCTTTTTAAAATTTTATTTATTTAATATTTTTAGTTTTCAGCAATGATTTTCACAAGAGATTGAATTACAAATTTTCTCTCCATTTCTACCGTCCCCCCCACATCAAGATGGCATATATTCTGGTTGCCCCTTTCCCCAGTCAGCCCTCCCTTTTTGTCACCCCACTCCCCGCCATCCCTTTTTCCTTTACTTTCTTGTAGGTCAAGATAAATGTCTATGCCACATTGCCAGTAGATCTTGTTTCCTAGTTGCATGCAAAAACTTTTTTTTTGAACATCTATTTTTAAAACTTTGAGTTCCAAATTCTCTCCCCTTCCCTCCCCACCCACCCTCCCTAAGAAGGCAAGCAATTCAACATAGGCCACATGCATATCATTATGTAAAACCCTTCTACAATACTCATGTTGTGAAAGACTAACTATAATTTGCTCCTTCCTATCATATCCTTCTTTATTCAATTTTTCCCTTGACCCTGCCCCTTTTCAAAAGTATTTGCTTTTGATCACCTCCTCTCCCTATCTGCCATCCCTTTTATCACCGCCCCTTTTTTATCTGCTTCCTCCTTCTTTTCTGTGGGGTAAGATACCCAATTGAGTGTGCATGTTATTCCCTCCTCAGGTCAAATCTGATGAGAGCAAGATTCACTCATTCCCCCTCACCTGGCCCCTCTTCCCTTCAAACAAACTGCTTTTTTTTTTTTTGCCACTTTTATGTAAGATAATTTACCCCATTCTAACTCTCCCTTTCTCCCTCTCTCAATATATTCCTCTCTCATCCTTTATTTTTATTTTATTTTTTTTAGATATCATCCCTTCATATTCAACTCACCCTGTGCCCTCCCTCTTGCTCTCTCTCTCTCTCTTCATATAAATATATATATATAGTATATATATGTATATATACATATATATACAAACATATATATTAATATCTATACGTACATATGTATGTATGAATATATGTACGTACATATATATGTATGAATGTATGTATGTATGTATATTCCCTTCAGCTACCCTAATACTGAGGTCTCATGAATTATAAACACCATCTTTCCATGTAGGAATGTAAACAAAACAGTTCGACTTTAATAAATCCCTTATGATTTCTCTTTCTTGTTTACCTTTTCATGCTTCTCTTGATTCTTGTGTTTGAAAGTCAAATTTTCTCTTCAGCTCTGGTCTTTTCATCGAGAAAACTTGAAAGTCTGCTATTTTATTGAAAGTCCATATTTTGCCTTGGAGCATGATACTCAGTTTTGCTGGGGAGGTGATTCTTCGTTTTAATCCTAGCTCCTTTGACCTTCAGAATATCATATTCCAATCCCTTTGATCCCTTAATGTAGAAGCTACTAGATCTTGTGTTATCCTGATTGTGTTTCTACATTATTCAAAT
>CM053623.1:267741310-267757247 GCA_028646595.1 Phalanger gymnotis | reverse complement strand
GTTGACTTCTTCTGGCTGTATGTTTTGGTCTTCTTTGTCACCAAAGAAAGATTCCAGAGTCTGAGACTGAATCTGGGTGCATTTTAGCTGCCTGGCCATGTTCCCTGTCAACTCACTTGACCCTTGAGTTTTTCAGTGGGGTATAACTGCTTGTAGACTAAAGAGTTCTATGTTCCAAGCCTGGGGGGATGTGCCAGCTCTGCCTCACCAGCACTCCTCCTTCCCCAAGAACCCCCAACCTGGACTGGACTTAGATCTTCAGCAGGCTCTTCACTCCTGCTCTGAACCGCTACTTAATTCCTCCCACTAGGTGGGCCTGGGGCCAGAAGCAACTGCAGCTGTAGTTCTGTAGCTACCCCACCTCTGCTGCCCCTGGGGCAGTGGCAGAACCGCAAAGTCTATTCCAGTCCCCAGCAGCTTCTCCCACTAACCTACTCTGTTGTCCTTGGTGTTTGTGGGTTGAGAAGTCTGGTAACTACAGCAGCTCTCTGATTCTGGGCTCTAGGGCACGCTCTGCCTGGCTCCTGGTCTTGTTGGTCTGCACCGCCCATGCTGGGCTCTGCTCTGCCCAGCTCTGTTCCCCTCTGCTCCCAGCTCTGTGTAGGATAGACCTTACCCAGAGACCATCCAGGCTCTCCTGGGCTAAAGCCCTGCTTCCCTATGCTATTTTGTGGGTTCTGCAGTTCTAGAATTGGTTCAGAGCCATTTTTATAGGTTTTTAGAGGGACTTGGCGGGAAGCTCACTTTAGTCCCTGCTTTCCAGCCGCCATCTTGGCTCTGCCCCTCCTTAATGACTGATTTTACTTCGGTTGGGGATGAGCCTGGAAGAAAAAGGTACTATAACTATTTGGGGAAGTGGAAGGGTATAATGTATATGTTGAAAAAAAGTTTAGAATAAAAAAGGAAGGTATCCTGAGTGTGAGCTAGGGAATATCCTCAGGTGGCTGAAGATTATTGAGGATTCTACTTTCCCCCAGCGGAGGAAGGGACTCTGGGAAATGTACTTTTTGTAATCTCTGTAGTTGGGATGCTTTGGATACTGTCTCAGGTGAACTGAGTTAAGACACATACTTAGGCTAGGTATACATTGGCATACATGACTGGCCAAGAAATAATCCATGAATTTTTTTACGGTGATTGGTGGCCTCACCACCATCATCATCATCACTATCATCATCATCATAACAGTAACATTTATAGATTGTAGAGGTTTGCAAAGAGCTTTATAAAAATTATTTATTCTGTCCTCACAACAATCATGAGAGATAGGTGGTGTTATTATCATCTCCATTTTTAAATATGAAGAAGCTGAGGTAGACTTAAATTAAGTGACTTTCCCAAGGTCACATAGCTAATAAGTGGTTGAGTTTGGATTTAAACTCAGGTCTTCCTGAGTCCAGGTCTAGTTATATCTCCACTGTACCACCTAGCAACTTATTTATCCTTTCTCCTTCGTTCTGTCTCATAGCAATAGCTGATTTCCACATCCTCTTGTATTCCCTCTGTCTGTCTGTCTCTGTTTTTCTGTCTCTGTTTCTGACTCTCTCTCTCTTTCTTTCTCTCTCCTTTCTCTCTCCTTTTCTCTCTCCTGTATCTTCTCTCTCTCTCTCTCTCTCTCTCTCTCTCTCTCTCTCTCTCTCTCTCTCTCTCTCCCCTTCCCTCTCTCTCTTTTCTCCAACTCTCCATGCACACACAGGCCAGGAAGGCCCAAGTCCAAGCCCCGCTTTTGACTCACTGTCTGACCCACTCAATGTTCTAGACAACTCTCTAATATCATGAATCACAAAGAAGATGCCAAACTGCATGGGGAGAGAGAATTGTCTCCCTATGCTGCTAATGAAATCCCAGGTCTGGACCCTGTGAATTTCTGTATTTTTTCTGTATCTATATGTCATAAATCAGACAGGTGAGGTGAGGGTGTATGATACAACATGTGACCACTACTTCTCAGGTTCTCTCAGGGACCTCCACCTTGCATTTTCCTATTGGTTTATCATCATATTAATTCTTTATTTTTCTATGTTCAAAAGGATATTTTGGAATCACTTTGGAAATCACCAAAATAGCAAAACTTTCTCATTGGCTCATTTCCCACCCCCCAGGGAAATCTCTCACAGATGACTTTCCATCTCTCAATCTAAAACAACCAATAAGCTTAAACAAATATCATTATTACTGGCTATATAATTTGCTAACAGTAACAAGGGATACAGAAATATAGATAAATATTTAAACAATATATCAACTGCAATGGCAATTATAGTCAAAGTCACCTCTGTCCTTTGGGAAGGCAGGAGAAAGAAGTTGCTGAATAGAATTCCTCTCACCCACAACATAGTTGATTCAGTTCTTCTCACCAGGATGTTTCACTAAATTTTCCTTGTGTGAGAAATTATTGTTTCTCTCTTGTATTTGATAACTAATTGTTGTATTAGGACGAAGTTTCCCCTTTTCTACTTCTTCATCCAGAAATCAACCAGTGTGGGAAATCTTAGGCAGAGATTTACTCAGGCCAAGATCCGATCAACAGTAAAAGAAATTCTAAATGTGGGTTAATGGGTACATTCCTGCTCATTGTATTCTCTCCCTTCCTTCCTTCCTTCCTTCCTTCCTTCCTTCCTTCCTTCCTTCCTTCCTTCCTTCCTTCCTTCCTTCCTTCCTTCCTTCCTTCCTTCCTTCCTCCTTCCTTCTTCTTCTCTCTCTGTTTACATGTGGAATCATACTCTTACATGTAGGTGCTCTGCCCAAAGAAATATAAATTTTGATTGCTAAAACTTCACAAGATACCTTGGGGTTTGGGGGCTAGATTTATTTTCCCTCTTTTTCCTACTCATTTATTCTATCACTTTAAAAACTGGGACAATTAACTTTTTTGTGCCCTGTAGTTTCATTTGTGATCTCTTGAACTACAGCTCTGGAAAACCAGCCTTTGATGAAGCCCATTGGGATTTAAATGGAGCTGCTCGACAATGCCTTAAACCCAAATCATTATGGCTCTATGGCTCTATATGGCACTATGGCCAATAATAATAGATCCCAGCCCAAGCCTCACTTGGTAATTGTTTGGCTTTTGATGACTCACAATGAATGTAAATAGCATTTGTGTCTGTTATGGTCAGAAACATATACATATGTATATATATATATATATATATACATACATATATACACACACACATATATACATATAGATACATGTATGTATGTATATACACACATATATGTATATAAATATATTTTTTTTGAGTAGACAAACTAGGCCATCTTTTGACTGATTTCTTATCTAGCCTTAAAGTAATGAATGGGTGTTGCCTCAGACAAACTGAAACCTGGGAAAGACCTTGGCTTAAAAAGACCAAGGTCTCCTACTACATCTGGGGTCATCTGCAGTCATCCCGATTTATGTCTTACAACTAGACTCAGACGGCCCTGGAAGAGAGAGTGAGGCTGGTCTCTTCGCACAGCCCTGTCTCACTTAAATCCAATTCACTTGCAAGTCAAGATACCATCTTCCCGATGTCATTGATCCTCTTCTAGAATGAAAGACAAACAACAACAGTTTGCTCAGAGTGATCTGGGAAAATGTGGATCCTCCCTTTTGTCAGACTAGTGATATAGAAATTGATAAATCTCTGTAACCCAAGTCATGTACCCCAAGACCCTCATTGCAATATCTCATTTATTTTCTCATTAATCGTTGACTAATCAGTGCTGATTGCCACCCTGATAAACATCTGTTCTTCCAAGGGCAAATAAGCTATTAGCCCACTGCCATGAGGGGTCTTTGATATAAGAGAGATGTCCAAATGACTATCCTTTTATTAAAATGCTGGCATTTTTAATAAAATAATTAAATCACCCAGAAATTATATCTCTTGAACCTTCTTAAAAGCCACACTTGGCAATGCCAGGTATCAGTTCAACTCTCCTCAGAATATAGCAATTAATATGGTTAGCCTAAAGACGGCAGTTAGGTGGCACAATAGATAGAACACCAGCTCAAGTGTTGGGAAGATGAATCTTCCTCAGTTCAAATCTGGCCTCAGACACTTAATAGCTGTGTGACCCTGGGGAGGTCTCTTAATCCTGCTTGCCTCAGTTACCTTATCTATAAAATGAGCTGGAAAACGAAATGGCAAACCACTCTAGTATCTTTGCCAAGAAATCCCCAAACAAGGTCATAAAGAGTTGGACATAACTGAAAATGACTGAACAACAATAAAGATGGCAGTTTAGGATTTTTAATTCCCCTTCAGAATTCTCTTTAGAATATCTTCTCTATTGAGTCTTTCTCCAAAGGCAGTCAACTGTAGAGTCCTTACAAGAATGAGCTTTCTGTCAGTGCTCTCTAAGGGCTTCGAAAAGACTCCTTCTGCCCTGACAAGTAACTGGTATCTCCAGTCTCTGTCTTTTCTTAATTGCACAAGATCAGTATCTAAAGTTTTTGTGAACCTGAATCTCCCAACTGAGAGTTACATTGGATATATGTGTATGTGTATGTATGTATAGAGAATCTTGTATAAAATTACATATCCTTCATATAATTATTTCCAATGCTGTGTTGTATTCTTTATATGCTCTATCTTGGATTTTTTCCCCACTATCACCCACTCCCTCTAGCTCCAGTGAAAAGAGGGTGAGAAATATACTCCTACTGGCTTAAAGATTGTTGCATACAACAGATGGAGGTCTAAATATGATGTTAGCACAAAGGCCTGTAACTCAGGTTTTGAGGCTCCTTGCTTACCTATCACCAGAGCAACAAGTGACCTGGACTAACTGATATTATCCCTCTTAGTGAGACTATAAAAGAGGTAACCAACAAAAGAGAGCTGGGCTACCTCTATGAGATATTAATAACCCTAGTTGGTTGGACAACCCTGCTATGTGCCCTAGAGTCAAGGACCCTATGGCCAAGAGTAGCAATATGATTGAAGGGATTTGAATGCCTATATCTCCTTTCTCTAATCTCTCTATTAAATGATTCCACCCTTTCAGTAAGTGTACCAAATTGTTCTTTTCCCTAAGTTCTTAAAAAGTTAAAGACTGATTCAGGAGTCTAAAGGAATGGGCAAAGAGTTTTGTTTTCTGAACAACAATACAAAGAATGATAGCTAGCATTTATATGCTGCTTTAAGGTTTGCAAAGGTCTGTATGTCTATTATCTCATTTTTTCCTGTAAGGTAGGTAATATTATTATCTCCATTTTACATTTGGAGAAACTGAGGCAGTCACACAGCTAGAGTCAGAGGCAGAATTCAAACTCAAGTTTTATGACTCCAAGCCCAGCACACTTATCATGGGTGTTAAAACAAAACAAAACAAAACAAAAAACACTTGATTTTTATTTCCAAGGTTTTGAAAACAAATTTTAACACTAGGAATGCAGTAGCATATTTCTTAAGGCAACTAAAAAATAAAAATTTTCCTCTTCCATCACCTTCTCCCCATGCATTGAAAGATCCGATCTCTGTCTCTCTCTGGCAATGCTGCATGCTGTGTCCTTTCCTCTTGCCGGTATGTAGATACTCTCTTATGTACTTTAAAAAAAATTGTCTCCTATGTAAATCAATCAACTTTAACTTCAGTTCCTATTCTTTTATTTACAAATGCTTGTCTTTCTTACCTACTGTTTCATCTTTTCCTTTTAAAGAGTCAATAGCACCTAAGGGCAGGAACAAGGGATTCTAACGGCTGCTTCGAAAATTTAAGAAAAAAATATTTTCTGATTCCCCAACTATAGCTGGTATTTTAAAAGTCTAACATTTAATAATTTGAAACTTTTTTGCCTCTGTTAGCCAATTTAATTAGAATTCCTGTTTCTGCTAAAAACAACGTGTTTTTTGCACAAATGAAATTAATGCATCTAGGATAAGAAAGGAAGAGGGGGAAGTTGTGTATCAAAGATCTTTGATAAGAAAAATACATAAGATGAAAAATATAAGGATATGAACTAATATTTAAAAAATGTACCAAATCACTAATAATAAAGAAATAAAAATCAAAACAACCCCGAGGTTTCACATGTTGGAGGGGTTGTGGAAAGATAGACATACTAATGCACTGCTGGGAAGAGCTATGAAATGGTATAACCACTCTGGAAATCTATCTGGAATTATGTAAAGAGCATTACTAAAATAGTGATGCCCTTTGACCCAGGGATTCCACTGACAGAAATATGCTCATGGAGGTCATTGACAGAAAGATAAAGTATTTGTAGCAGACCTTGTGGAAGAGAAAATTTTTTTTAAAAAAGCTGCAAAGTTGATGCACATCAAATGGGGAATGTCTTGGCAAATTGTGGTCCATGATATCCTGCAATATTACTATGTTGTAAGAAATGATGAATGTGATAAATCAGAGAAGCATGGAAGACTTACATGAACTGATGCAAAGTGAAATAAGCAAAAGCAGGAAAATATTATGCACAGTGACTACGACAATGAAAATGGAAAGAATAACAATCACAAAACAATTGAAACTGTTGTGAAATTATTAAGAACAAGCTTGACTTTCTCTGAGAAGATGCCATTTCCTGCTTCTTTGCAGAGGGAAGGAGTTCTCAGGTATGGAACATTGCATATAATTTCACACTGTTTTCAATATTGATTGGTTTGGTTGATTTTTTTTCTTCTTTACAAAAAGTCTTTGTCACAGTAATGGCTTTCTTTGAGGCAGGGAGAAGGGAAAATATGAGGGAAATATAATCAAAATAAAAGCAAAAGATATCAACAAAAATCTTTTTAAAAAACTGTTTAAATGGCCTGTTTTGTTTTCTAAACCACAAGAGACTTTTACAAAAGAACATTGTTCTAGGAATCAAGAGATGAGTTCTAGCCTTGATTTTCTCATGAGCACACTGTGAAACCCTTGACAAGTCACTTAACTTCTTAGTCACTAAAATGAGGGGCTTCAACTATTCTCTGACTCTTATACTTGCAGCTACAAGACAATGAAAATTAATCATCAGATGGATTACTTGCCAAGGCCTGAATTTTCCAAGAAAATGTAATTGTTCCAATATTAAGGCAAGGCTCATGATGTACTTTCCTTGACACATTTTCCTAGTGGCTTCAAGTTGTGTTGATATGGCTTCCTAGTCACTAAGGGCTTCAAAAGTTCCTGATCATTTGGAGTCAATGCTTTTCAGATTTGGTGGGATTCCAAAAAAGCACAGTCACTGTCCCCTGTCATGCTAACCTGCTGACCATACATTTTCATATAGAGCTAGGTGGACCATGTCTATTAAAGAGAAGTGAAACTAGATCCTTGTTGCATATGCTTCCATGATTAGGCTAATCAAGCCTCCTTTTAGTAACTCCTTGACCTATGAGTGCCTCATTTAGCCCTGATATCAAACCTGAGCCAATAGGGTACATATATCAGTTCCGCTCCTAACAACTGTACTGATTCATCTTACAGCTCCTCCATATTTCAGCAGATGGTCTTTATGAGTTGCTATGGCCAAAAAAATAAAAATGATCACTTGACAACCAATATTTGGTGATTAGCCTCTCTGCTCAGGAGAACACAGACATATAGTCTTGGATCATTAGACCAAGCCATTATAGCTTGGTTGGACCTTTGTAATGGCAATCAAAATAGGACTTTTCACTGTTTTTTCTTTTGGAATGCTTCTCAGCACTAAGGCAATCAAGTGCCTTTGATTGAGTCTTGCCTTTGTTTCAATCAAGAGTCTTTGATTGAATCAAGAGTCTTTGATGACCTGCTTAAGTCACAAGAAAGCCTAAATCACATAAGTTTGAGTCACCTGGTTGTAATGCCCTCTGACTCTGAAGAAGTGTATATATACTTGGAGGTTAGCATTTTGCTGTGGGGGCTCACTCATGTTCATGTGGAGACTCTGGGTAGACATTAAGGAGCTCCCCTAGCTTTGAAAACCCAAATGTTGGTGCCTCTCTGTCTGGTAACTATGTATGTATTGCTATGGACAGACAGAAGCCTTGTCTGCTTATGTGTGTTATTTGCTCTGTTTATATAATGTCTGCTTATAATTTCTGTTTGTGTTTCCTCTGAAATTCAGAGTGCTGACTTTTTCCTGTGAACTAATTGAATGATACATGTATGTTTAATTAAACTGTGATTGTAAACCCCTTAAAGTTGCTTTCCTTAGAAAAGCAGATAAAAAAATCTGTCCTAGCAGCCCTCCTGTGTGCTAGGTTTGTTGGTCCTATACCTCCACAGCAGCTGCTAGCAGCATTGTTGTTGTAACTTTCTACTGTAAAATCACAGCTCTAAAGAATCCAGGATGGCATCCAATCCAGGAGGGGGCATCAGAATAGGACTTAACTGGAAGGCTTTATTTACTAAGATGGTGATATATTTAAGAAAATATTAAGATAGCTAGGTGGTGTAGTGGAAAGAATACTGGGTCTGAGTTCAAATATGGTCTCAGATACCAGCTACGTATGACCTTGGGCAATTTACTTTACCTCATCTACAAACTGGGGATAACAATAGCACCTACCTCCCAGGGTTCTTGTGAAGATAAATGAGATAACAATTCTAAAACGCTTAGCATAGTGTCTGGCACATAGTAGATATTATGTAAATGTTAGATATTATTATTTTTTAACAGAAGCTGAAATAAAAATAATCTTTAAGAAAAACTAAGTCTATAAATTTCTTCTACCAATGCAAGATGCACACCTTTTCTGCACCTTAGCACGATGAAAGCTTAAATGACTCTTCCAGGAGAACAGAGCCTGTATATATCAGATGTGAGACTTGGATTGAGAGCTTCCCAACTGCTCTTCCAGCTCTGTCTACTACTCCATGAAGTAGTAGATACAACCATTATTAATGATCTTCTGGCTAATTCTCAGGTAATTCATCAGTAATTTTAGTTCATTAAAAACATTCTATTCATATATTTTCCCACCATTAAGTGGTGAAAAACTTAAAGCCTATTATATTATGTGGATTTTTTTGAGGCAATCAGGGTTAAGTGATTTGCCCAAGGTCACACCACTAGTAAGTATCTGAGATTAGATTTGAGCTCAGTTCCTCCTGACTTCAGGGATGGTGCCACTTAGCTGCCCCCCTCCACAATATGTGGATTATGAGGAGGGATGGAGTTTGCCAGGGCTCTAAGGCAAACTCAGAGGTCATGAGATCATAGAGTTAGAAATGGAAGGGACCTTAGATGTCCAAGATCAAGAAACTAAGCTTAAAGAAGGGAAATCACTCACTCAAGTCCAAGAGCCAGGATTCAAACCCAAGTCCTCTGACTCCAAACCCAAAGCCATATTCATTGGCTTCATCCTCTGAGCAGAGGCATCAGACAAGGGCACTTTAGACAAATAGGAACAATATGAGCAAAAACCCAAAGGATTTTGGGAAAATAGCAAGGAAGGTAATTTGATTAGATCAGACAATCTTCCTGGAGCCCAAGTAGATTTCTAGGCAGACAGTGGCATAGTCGGAGAAGGAAAATTAGGAATGGCTATTGTTGGCAAGGATGGTGACAACTATTTAAAATAAACATGTCAAAACAGACTGGGCACCAAAAGCTGAAAGTTCTGGTGACGACAAGGGAATAATTTGAATTTTTGATAGCTCTGTACTCCTGCTGACTGCAGTTTTCATAAAAAATGCAGAAGAGTTGTCTCAGAGATGAAAGGGGCCTTAGAGACCGTCTTCTGCAAACTGTACTTGACCAATAATTCCTTCTGTATTGCTGTCAAGTGGTCACCCAATCTCAGCTTGAAGACCTGACCCTGATTTTCCCACCTATAATAGCAGCCTTCCCTAACTCCAAGTCAATTAGAGAATTCCTGCCCTGGGGCTGAAGAGTTCTGACTGGTGAGTGAAGGGATTAATGCAAACTCATTCATATCCCTAACTGGCCTTTATCTTAAGCATTTTGTCATTTGACCTTCTATCATAAACAAACAGGTCTCCATTCATCTCTCACCCTAAAGCTTTCTATCTTTTATTCTGGGAAGAGTAAAAAAATCAATACTACCATTGTTTCTGGAAAGGGTGTGACAATCTCTACTTATGGTTCCTTTCCTCATCCCTGTCACTCCCCAGATCAAAAGTTCTTTCCAGGTCTTTATGTTTTCTCACCTTTTATAAAGAAAGTAAGATCCTTGAGCGGAGACACTGTTTCACTTTTGTTTTTTGTATTCTCAGCATCTAGCACAATGCTTGGCCCATAGTAGGAGATGCTTAAATATTTTCTTTTTCCCTTCCTTCTTTCCTTCTTTCCTTCTTTCCTTTCTTCCTTCCTTCCTTCCTTCCTTCCTTCCTTCCTTCCTTCCTTCCTTCCTCCCTCCCTCCCTCCCTCTGTCCTTCCCTTCCTCCATCCTTCCCTCCCTCCCTCCCTCCTTCCTTCCTTCCTTCCTCCCTCCCTTCTTTCTTTCCTTCCTTTTTTCCTTCTTTCCTTCCTTCCTTCCTCCCTCCCTCCCTTCCTTCCTTCCTTCCTTCCTTCCTTCCTTCCTTCCTTCCT
Organism: Phalanger gymnotis; assembly: GCA_028646595.1. Lineage (NCBI taxonomy): Eukaryota > Metazoa > Chordata > Mammalia > Diprotodontia > Phalangeridae > Phalanger > Phalanger gymnotis. The sequence continues at coordinate 267,746,773 of CM053623.1, read as the reverse complement.
TCCTTCCTTCCTTCCTTCCTTCCTTCCTTCCTTCCTTTCTTCCTTCCTTCCTTCATCTTTCCTTTCTTCCCTCCTTTTTTTTCTTTCTTTCGCTGCATCTTTTCCTACTTTCTTTCAATTAATTATTTTTTCAATGATTTATTCTCTCTTCTGAGTCAACCCACTCCATTTTTGGACAACACTTTATTGTTGTTTATAGTTAGATCTGGAAGGACCCTTAGAGTCCATTGAATCCAGTCCCCTCATTTTGTAGATGAGAAAACTGAGACTCATAGAGTAGTGACTGGCCCATGCTCCAGTAAGCCATACTTTTGGATCTCCGATAGCCACATTGGGTACTCCTTGTGTGAAAATTTCTTCTATACCTGCACATCAGTAATTTATTTCTAACTTAGCATCTTAGAGAGCTGTCTGGGACAGAGAGGTTTGTTTTTTTTTTTAACTAACTTGCTTACAGTTATGCAGCTAGTAAAAGTCACAGACAATTCTCGAACCCCAGTTTTCCTAACTCCAAGAATGGCCCTTTATTTGCAACTCCACACTGCCTCCCATTTCCATTTATAAAGCGTCTCTCTGTTACTCATTCCTCCAAATTTTGCCATCTGGGCCAAAGCAGAAAGAATCAATCCTTCTTCTACATGACAGGTCTTCAAATATTCAGATTCTGTCATGTCTTCCTGAAGACTTTTCTGTAGTTTACAGTCCCCAGATACTTCTCTTTCTGAAAATCATGTCATTTTCTTCCTCCAGGAGGAAATTTCTACTTTTCACTACAGCCTTTCAAAGATCACCAACAATGACTTAGCAATCTGCTCTGCTACTTCTTTCAGTACCTTAGGACATAGTTCTTATCTGCCTGGTGATTTGAGTTTTTTCACAACAGTGAAGTGGGGTTGCTCCCATAACATATTTCATCTTTTTTTATTTTTATGCTTCCTAGCCCAAAACATTGTTTTTGAAAGAGAAAAGAGAAGGAAAATGTGAACTGAGTAATTATGTCTTCTTTACATCATCATCATCACACTCATCTGAAGAACGGTCCTATCTTTAAAGACAACCAAAATAGATAAGCTTTTTGTTATCTTAATTATTCATTACTACCCCTAATTTATTCTGTATTTTACTGCTTTCTTACTGAAATATGTTCTTTTTTGTATCCCTTCTCACTTATCTCTCCTTCCTTCCATCTTGTATATGTTTCTTTGAAAACACTGATTTGGGCGATGAGTTCCCTGTGTTATTACACTGTTTTGTTTTTTTTTTTTATAAATAAGCAATCAATGAACAAACTGTTATTAAGTCCCTGTTCTGCTCCACCCACTGGGTTAGGCATTGTATATATAACAGCTAAATCAAAATAGTCTCTGCCCATCAGAAGTTTGTATTTAATCAGGGAAGAAAAAAATTCATGCAAACAAGGATATATCAAATGAGTTTATGTCAAATGTGCACAAAATACACACAAGGGGAGGCACTGTAAAATTAAAACTTAGCCTCATGTTATAAGAGACTTCATGTAGGAGATGGTGTTTGAGCAGAGTCTTAAAGGAAATGAGATTGGTATGAGGTAAGAGCGAGTAAGGAGACCATTCTGGGCACAGCCTATACAAATACAAGGACATGAGATTTTGTTCCATTGTTTCAGACTCTTTGTAGTGCCATTTTGGGGGTTTTCTTGGCAAAGATGCTGAAGTGGTTTCTCTTTTCCTTCTTTCACTCATTTTACAGATAAGAAACTGAGGCAAACAAGGTTAAGAGACTTGTCCAGGGTCACACAGCTTGTGAGTATCTGAGGCTGGGTTTGAACTCATGAAGATGAGTCTTCCTGATTCCAAGCCCAGTGCTTTGTCCATTTTGCCACCTAACTGCCTCTAGATCTAAGAGATAGAATGTCTCATGTCAGGAGCTGCAAAAAAAAAGACCAGTTTAATTGAAAAGAAGCAAGGGAATGGGAATAATATGTAATAAACTTGGAAATGTAGGCTGAAGCCAAGGATGGAAGGCTTTATATTTGACTTTAGAGATAACTGGGAGCCAAGGTAGTTTTCTAAGTAGGGGACTGACATGGTTAGTCAAATTCCACCCTTTCTTTTTTTTAAATTCTTTTTATTTATTTCTTTAAATATTTCCCAATTATATGTAAAAATAATTAACTATCATCTTTTAACATTTTGACTTCCAAATTCTCTCTCCCCCTCCCACCCCATTCTCCTCTTTGAGAAGGTAAGCTATTTGCTTTCAATTATACATGAGAGGTCATGCAAATCACCTTTCTATATTAGCTACATTGCAAAAGAAGAACAAAATAAAAATAAGGTTAAAAAGGTGTACTTCAATCTGCATTCAGAATTCATCAGTTCTCTCTTTAGAGGTGGACATCATTTTTCATCATGGGTGTTTTAGAATTGTCATGGATCATTGTCTTAATCAGAGTAACTAAGTCTTTCACAATTGAGCATCCTTACAATATTGCTAGTACTGCATACAATGTTCTTCTGGTTCTGTTCACTTCACTTTACATCAGTTCATGTAAGCTTCCCCAGGTTTTTCTAAAAACAGCCTCCTCACCAGATAGACTTCAGAAAAATCTGGAAAGACATATATGAACTGATGCTGAATAAAGTGAGCAGGACCAGGAGAACATTATACCGAATAACAGCCACATTGTGCAATGACCAACTTTGATAGACTTAGCTCTTCTCATCAATGCAAGGACCTAAAACAACTCCAAAAGACTCATGATGGAAAATGCCATCCACATCCAGAAAAGGAAATATGGAGTCTGAGTGCAGATTAAAGAATACTATTAGCTCTTTTGTTTTGTTTTTTCATTCTCATGGTTCCTCCCATTCTTCCCATTCATTCTAATTCTTCTATACACCGCGACTCATTTGAAAATATGTTCAATACGAATATATACGCGGAGCCTGTATTAGATTGCATACCATCTGGGAGAGGGGAGAGGGAAGGGAGATGGAGAAAATTTAAAACTTATGGAAGTGAATGTTGAAAACTAAAAATAAATTAATTTAAAAAAAATTCCTGCTCATCATCTTTTATGGCACAATAGTATTCTGTCACGATCATATACCACAAGTTATATAGCAATTCCTCAGTTGATGGGCATCTTCTTGATTTCCAATTCAAGCTCATTATACCCATAAGCAATTAGTATCTCTCCAATTGTTTAGAACTAACTTTATTTTTGTGAAAAGTGTTTTGTAGTGTTTGTATAATCCCTAGATTTGTCTTGGCAGGTAGACTCACAAGTATTTTATATAATCTGCAGTTATTTAAAATGGAATTTCTCTTTCTATCCCTTCCTATTTTGGTTTGGTAGGTATATAGTTTAGTTGGTAATAAATAGTAATGCTGATGATTTGTGTGGGTTTTTTTAATATCCTGCAACTTTGCTGAAGTTGTAAATTATTTCAACTTATTTTTAGTTGATTCTCTAAGGTACTCTAAGTATATGATCATATCATCTCCGAAGAGTGATAGTTTTATTTTCTCATTGTCTTTATTCCTCCAACTTCTTGTTACTATAGCTACCATTTCTGATACAATATTGAATAATAGTGGTAATAATGGTATTTAAAAATCAGATTTTCTATTCAGTTCTGGTCTTTTCATCAGGAATGCTTGAAAATGGTCTATTTATTTAAATAAATACTTTTCCGCTTGAAGTATTATATTCAGTTTTGCTGGATAGGTTATTCTTGGTTCTGATCTTACCTCTTTTGCCTTCCAGATGTCATATTCTAAGGTCCTCTGCTCTTTTAACATTGTCATTGTTGTTGAGTTGCTCAGTCATGTCCAACTCTTCATGACCCCGTGAACCATAGCATGCCAGGCCCTTCTATCCTCCTCTATGTCTCAAAGTCTGTCCAAGTTCATGTTCTTTGCTTCTATGACATTATCTATCCATCTCTGTCATCCTTTTCTCATTTTACATTCAATCTTTCCCAAAATCAAGGTCTTTTCCAATGCATCTTGACTCTTTATTACGTGGCCAAAGTATTTAAGCTTCAGCTTCCATATTTGACCTTCCAGTAAATAGCCCAAATGAATTCTTTAAATATTGACTGATTTGATGTCCTTGCTTTCCAAGTGACTCTCAAAAGTTTTCTCCAGCACTACAGTTTGAAAGTGTTGATTTTGTGACATTCAGCTTTCCTTGTAGTCCAGCTCTCACAGCCACACATTTCTACTGAAAAAACCACAACTTTGACATAACTGCAGACGTTTGTTGGCAAGGTCATGTCTCTGCTTTTTAGTATGTCATCCAGATTTATCATGGCTTTCCTTCCAAAGAGCAAGTGTCTTTTAATTTCATGGTTGCAATTGCCATCTTCAGTGATCTTTATTTCTTCTCCCTATATTTGCTAGGAAGTGATGAGACTAGTTGCCAAGATCTTGTTTTGGGGGGTGGTGGTGGTGGAGGTGGATGTTGAGCTTCAAGCCAGCTTTTACACTCTTCTCTTTCACCCTCTTCAAGAAGCTTCTTAATTCTTCTTCATTTTCTTCCATCAGAGTGGTATCAACATATCTGAAATTGTTAATATTTCTTCTAGAAGCTTTAATTCTGGCTTTTGATTCACTGAGCCATGCATTTTGCATGATGTACTCTGCATGCGACAATATACAGCCTTGTCATACTCCTTTTCTGATCTTAAACCAATCAGTTATTCCATGTTTCATTCTAACTGTAGCTTCTCAGCCCCCATACAAGTTCATCAGGAGACAAGTGAGATGATCTAGTACTCCCATTTAATTGAGGACTTGCCACATTTTGTTATGATCCAAACAAAGGCTTTCATGTAGCAGAATGTAGAACCTTTTCTGGAACTCCCTTGCTTTCTCCATAATCTAGCAAATGTTGGCAATTTGGTCTCTAGTTCCTCTGCCTCTTCAAAAACTGGTCTGCACTTCTGGTAATTCTTGGTTCATATACTGCTGAAGCCTAGAATGCAGAATCTTCATTTTTACAAGGGGGAAGGCAGAGCAATTGAGGTTAAGTGACTTGCCCAAGGTCACACAACTAGTACTTGTGTCAAGTGTCTGAGGCCAATTATTTTTTATAAATTTTATTTAATATATTTAGTTTTCAGCATTGATTTTCACACTAGTTTGAATTACAAATTTTCTCCCCATTTCTACCTTCCCCCCCACTCCAAGATGGCATATATTCTGGTTGCCCCATTCCCCAGTCTGCCCCCCCATCTGTCACCCCACTACCCTCCCATCCCCTTTTCCCTTCCTTTCTTGTGGGGCAAGATAAATTTCTATGCCCCATGGCCTGTGTATTTTATTTTCTTGTTGCCTGCAAAAACTTTTTTGTTTTTGTTTTTGAACATCTATTTTTTAAAACTTTGAGTTCTGAATTCTCTCTCCTCTTCCCTTCCCACCCACCCTCCCTAAGAAGTCCAGCAAATCAACATGGGCCACATGCGTATCATTATG
>CM053623.1:267720307-267740810 GCA_028646595.1 Phalanger gymnotis | reverse complement strand
GGTTTTCTCTCATCTTTCTCATTTCTCTTCCCAATTTTTCCTCTACTTCTCTAACTTTCTTTTCCAAATCCTTTTTGAGCTCTTCCATGGCCTGAGACCAGTTCATGTTTTTCTTGGAGGCTTTTGATGTAGGCTCTTTGACTTTGTTGATTTCTTCTGGCTATATGTTTTGGTCTTCTTTGTCACCAAAGAAGATTTCCAAAGTCTGAGACTGAATCTGGGTGCGTTTTCACTGCCTGGCCATGTTCCCAGCCAATTTACTTGACCCTTGAGTTTTTCAGTGGGGTATGACTGATTATAGACTAAAGAGTTCTGTGTTCCACGCTTGGGGGGGATGCACCAGCTCTGCCTCACCAGCACTCCTCCTTCCCCAAGAACCCCCAACCTGGACTGGACTTAGATCTTCAGCAGGCTCTTCACTCCTGCTCTGATCCACCACTTAATTCCTCCCACCAGGTGGGTCTGGGGCCAGAAGCAACTGCAGCCGTAGTTCTGTAGCTGCCCTACCTCCACTGCCCCAGGGGCAGTGGCAGAACTGCCAACTCTATCCCAGTCCCCGGCAACTTCTCCCACTAACCTACTCTGTTGTCTTTGGTGTTTGTGAGTTGAGAAGTCTGGTAGCTGCTGCAGCTCATTGATTCAGGGCACTAGGGCACGCTCTGCCTGGCTTCTGGTCTTGTTGGTCCTCTCTGCCCATGCTGGGCTCTGCTCCACTCAGCTCTGCTCTCCTCTGCTCCCAGCTCCGTGCAGGATAGACCTTACCCAGAGACTATCCAGGCTGTCCTGCACTAGAACCCTGTTTCCCTCTGCTACCCTGTGGGTTCTGCAGTTCTAGAATATGTTCAAAGCCATTTTTTATAGATTTTTGGAGAGACTTGGCAGGGAGTTCACGCTAGTCCCTGCTTTCCAGCCTCCATCTTCCTGAGGCCAAATTTGAACTCAGGTCCTCCTGACTTCAGGGCTGGTGCTCTACTTACTGCACCACCTAGCTACTCCAGCATGCAGAATCTTAAGCATAACCTTGCTGGCATGTGAAATGAGCACAATTGTTCAGTAATTTGAATGTTCTTTGGCACTGCCTTTCTTTAGGTTTGGGACATAAACTGATATTTTCCAATCCAGAGGGCATTGTAAAGTTTTCCAGATTTGCAGGTAGCTGCTAAATCTTCTATGTTCTTGATTGTGGTATTTCCTCTTTAACCTGGGAGCTCTGGAATTTGGCTATGATATTTCTGGCACTGTTCATGTTGAGATCTATTTCAGCTGGTAATTGGCCATTTGAATTTCTTTTTTACCATTTGTTTCTAGGATATCAGGGCAGTTTTCATTGATAATTCTTGAAATATGATGTCCATGCTCTTTCTTCAATCATGACTTTCAGGGATTTTAGTAATTCCTAAATTATCTGTCTTCAATCTATTTTCCAGGTCATTCTTCACCCCCATACTTCACATTTTCTTCTATTTTTTTTTTTCATTTTTTAGAAGTGGTTCGATTGTTTCTTGATGTCTTATTGATTGGACCAATTCTATTTTTAAAAACCTTATTTTCTTCAGTGAGCTTTTGTACCTCTTTTTCCATTTGGCCAATTCTGCTTTTTAAGAAGTCATTTTCATCAGTGAACTTTTGTACCTTTTTTCTCCTTCCAATTTGGCCTATTCTGTTTTTAAGGCATTATTTTCTTCAGTATTTTTGTGCCCCCTTTACTAAACTATTTTAAAGGTTATTTTTACCAAGATTTTCATAATTTTCCTCCTTTGCTTTCATTTCTTATGGTTTCTTTGATCTGACTGAATTATTGTAAAGACATCATTTTGCAAGCTTTAAATCATGGTTTTAAATGTGAACTATTATGATTAGACCAAGTGGGAAACACTTTGGCTCAGGCCCCAAAATAGGCCTTTGGAGGACCTGACTAGGTAAGTTTGAAGGGGCTTATATGTTCAGCATTGGCTACCAAATAGTGAAATTTTTCTGCTTCAGCCACTGAAGAGGGTAGTCCACTAAGATTCCGATTACTATGTGTATATATTGGAAAAGGCAGTACCCATGCTGATAGAATTGGAGAGCCTTGAAGACTTTAAGTAAGGATAGTCATTAGATCTGTGATTTCATTGGTGAAAGGAATTTGCTAATGAGGACATTCCCTCCATTGATGCAAATCTCTTCAGTGTAGTTTTCAAGAGTTACCCAGAGCACTGAGAGTTTTAGTTCACTTGGCCAGGGACACACATAGCCAACATGTGTCAGAGGCTGGAATTTTACCTGGGTCTTCCTGTCTTTGTGCTTAGTTCTCTACTCACTAGGCCAGAGTTTCTCATACTTCTTAGCCCCTTCACACTCTTCAAAATTACTGAGGAACACAAAGAGTTACTGTTTATTCGGGCTATGTCTATTATATTTACTGTGTTAGAAATTAAAACATCTTATTTATGAAAATAGTTTTGACTTTGTTGACCCCAAAAGGATTTGCAGGCCCCTAAGGTTCCAGGGCCACACTTTGAGAACTGCTTCTCTATGTCAAACTATCCATCACCGAGTAAGTAGTAATAACCAAAAGTTCAGTTCCTTATTATTTCTAGTCATAGAAAAAGGTGGCAGGTGGTAAAAAGAAAAAGAAAAAGAATAACACTAGGCAAGATGATGGAAAAACAACTTTGCCTCTTGATATAGCCTTGAATGCTAAAGACAAACTTATTTTTTAACATCTTTTTAGAGAACCACAACCCTTTAGATTCCAAAATATGGCTGAATGTAGATAGCATTTGTTGTTTTTAAGGGGAAAAAAGGGCATGGGGGAGTATTTTGATGCCTACCTAAAGTTTAGAAGCTCAGTGATTCTCAAAAACTAACTTTTTATTCATTTTCAGTGAGGGAAAAAGCTCTAACTTTTAGCTCTGCAAAAGAGGACATGCCGTGTTTTGTTTTACAGGAGATAAACTCTTATTTTCTTGATGTAACATCTCCATCTGGTGGCCTTTTAGAACACAGCATAAAAGACTTTTTTAACTTTCATTTTGGTCTTGTAGCCATGGACATAAATGGAATGATCATTGAAATACATATTTATAGTGTATTCAGGTTTGAAATCTACTTTTTTCAGGATATAATCAGGAGAGATTAGCAGTGAAAGATCAGGCTGTTAGCTTGCTTGCTTAGTCTTCCTTTGTAAAATACACATACATAAATTTATGTGTTACATGTATGCATATATATTCTACACATGTATGTATATATACATATGTATACATAATATGCACACATATATATTATATATACATGTATATTATATATATTCAGTTGATAAATCTTTATTAAGCACCTTCTATGTACCGGGGACTGTGCTAAGTTCTGGGGATACAAAGGAATTAAAAATCAGTCCTTGCTCTCAAGAAGCTCAATCCAATAATGGAAGAGACAACATGGAAATTACTATGAACAAAGGTAGTATACAGAATAAATTGGAGATAATGGGAAGGAAGGTAGAATGTAGGATATAGTATAGTAGAGTGGAGCATTGGATTTGAAAACAGATAATATGAGTTCAAATCTTGCTTTTGTCACTACCCAAATGACTATGGGCAAGTCATATACATTTTCTGGACCTCAATTTTCTCATATGCAAAATGAAGGGATGAGACTTGATGGCCTCTGAGGTCTCTTCCTGCTCTAAGTCTATGATTCTCTGAACTCTTCTTTCTCCATTTAGCTCCAATCAGTCTCCCAGCCTCAGTAAAGTAGTCGCTACTGATAACATGTTGATTGGATTGCAGTCAACTGGAGTGAAGGTAAGTTTTGGTTCTCCTTGCTTCAAAATGGACCAAGCCCTTGAAAAGGAGGAATGCAGCCATTGATCCTCTGATGTAGAATTTGGAATGCAGAGGATATGATATTTTCTCTAATCTTCAGGATAAACTGAAGAGTAAGGAAGAACCTGATAAATTTATGAACCAGATTGGAAGTAATAAGATGGATGATTTTAAATCATAGATCTTCTGAAAGCTCCCTCCATTCTCACACCTGCTCTTTCTTTGTTCTGCTTTTCTTGAAGGCACACGCCTCAAAGATATCTCTGCTCTCTTCAAATCTTTTCTGTGGTTGCATGAGAAGGCCAGTTGACCCTAAGAGAAATATCAAGTAGGAATTCAGTTTCATAGAATAATGCTTGGGCTGCTTACAACTTAAGGGTTGATCTTGTTCCCCCACTCCCACCCCCACCCCCACCCCCACCCCCAAGCTGGCCATATTTACCTATGATTTTAATTGTGAAGGCTATCCCAATTAAAGAACTTGCTCTAGCAATGCAGATGGACAACTTTTCTGTAACATTACCTTAAGGGTGCCCTGAGATGTGATTTACCCAAGATCTCATAACCAGTATGTTTAAGAGACAGCATTTAAACTCAGATCATCCTGATTTGGAGAACTCTCCATCTACTATAATTATAATAATAGAAATAGCTAGCATTTATTTAATGCTTTATAGTTTGCAAAGCATTATCTTATTTTATCTCTGCAATGTATCTGAGATATGAGATCTATTATATATACATATATGTATTGTGTGTATACACACACACATGCTATTCTATCTTTCTTTAGGGTGTGTCTTGAGGATGATTTTAAATTTATAGAAGTCATTTTTAGCTGCCCAGAATATTTTATTCATTTATTTTGTTTTAACATAGAATAAATGAGTCCCCCATAATACCTTCCCTTAATAATTAACCATCTTTTTGATACAGTGATTGTAACTGATGAAACATGTTATATTCTGCTTAAAGAAGTTATTTTTGATGGATTTGTATTTTTGCTACTAAGCTTAAATTTCCCCCAACATCCTTATTTAAATGTTAAGAGTCCTTGCTAAATATCTCTCTCCCTTTCTCTTGAGCAAAATTTTCAGTTTATTCAGTGGCATTCAGCCTTCCCAATGCATTCACGACCATGACCAAAAAGATCCCTATTTAAAAGAACATTGACATGTAATTAGTCTAGAGAAGCAATGAAACTACTGATTTTTGTATGTTGGTTGCTATTAATAATGCAGGTGTAGACAAATGAGGAGTGGTCTTAACAATAAGCATCTTTTAGAACTTGGCCTTATAATGAAATTCATCAAAAGGCTAGATTTGAGGTTCTCTGCCATTGGTTTAAATCATGAACGTTTACAAAAGTCAATGTTTTTTTCCACTGAATTAAATTGAAAATTTGGAGTAAAAGTGAGATCACTAGGAAAGAAAGCAAAAGAGAAAAAACAGCAAAAAGAAAAAGTAGCAGTAGCAAGAGAAGTAAGCAAGCTTACTTTTCAAGTCAAGGAGTATTTGTTAATTTATTATTGGAGTTAATTACTTGGAATTAAGTTAAGCTTAATTATTGGCATTAGTAAATGCCAGGCTGTAGTATTAATCTGATCAAAGATCTTTCCCACTCATTCAATAGACTTCCAGTGGGGTTAGGTGGGAAAACTTGATTACGTCTTTGCTTGTAAGTAGGCCTAAAGCCCTTACTTACTATGTACTAAGCCATTTGGACTTGAAGCCATCAGGGCCCTAAGAGGAGCTGCTAAGACCAGAGTCAATGAATGGTATGTGCACTGAGTTCTAGTCAATCATGAATTCAGTCAATCAGAGACCCGAGTTCTAGCCAATCAGATGCCGGCTAGGACTATATATAAAGAGAGCCCAGAACCGAGAGCTGCAGACTCTGCAGAGAGCTACAGGAATGGAAATTCAGGAATTCAGCCCAAGGAGAAGGAGCAGGAGCTGGGAGTCTACAGAGTTGCAGAGAAAGTGCAGAGCAGAAAGTGAAAACCAGGGAACTGTGGAGACCAGAGATCTGAGGGAAGGAGAGAAGAAACGCTAGCAGACAGTTAGGGTTCATGAGTGTTTACAGGAGAGGTTACAGGACGAATTGGTTCCCTGCTATAATACTGTGTTATAATTTCCTTGTTCGCTATATTGAGGGGAGCTTACTGGTTTTGGAATATAATTACTGCTATATTGAATTGGGGTTATTGGTCTTCAGATTTTATCCTCTAGAGTCTAAATAAATGTTATACTTCCTCTGCCTTCTACCTAGAGAGTTTTTCATATTTTACTATTTGAAACTATTTAGTTATGTTCATGGTCATCCTCAAGGTTGTAAATCTTGCCTTACTGATACACAGGCACTGTACTAATTCCTGAGAATACAATGCAAACAGAAAGAAAGATAGCCCCTGCCCTGAAGGAGTTTACATTCTAATGAGTAAGGAAATCCAGAGAATGAAGAGAATGGTAGAGAATGGTGGGAAAAGTGATGTCAGGAGTATAGCTGGGAGATAAGTGATGCTGACCTTGGACAGGAGCTGCTCCTTAAAATGGATGTTCTTGGAGAAACCCTCCAATTGGAAGGAGAGACCAGAGTCAGAGGGAATTTTCCAATGTGAGAAGTAGTCTAGGGGTCAAAGTAAGTTTCCAGCATGAAGAGGTTTCTATGTCATGGGAGATGACATATTGCAGAGATGTCAGAAGTACAAGGAAGTACTTGCCAGTGACTTTTTGTACATGGGGAAAAACTTGCTTGAAGTGCTTGTGCCAGCAATACATTTAACCTCTCCCCAGAATTTTGGTCCTTTATTTACACCTGCAAGTTTATTAGTCTAAAGACCCCGGTTTAAATTTTGCCTCTGATACTTAACTACCTGTGTGACTTTGGGAAAGTTAGCAGTACTCTCTTTGGGTCTCAGTTTTCTCATCTGTGGAAAGGAATGGGTTGAATGAGACACCATCTGAGCTCCCTTCTAGCTCAGATCTGTGATTTCTGTCTAGATTCTAGATATTTCATAGAAACTCAATTACTTCCTATTTACACTGTCTTGATTGTCCCAAAAGTTTTAGGATAAAAACTGCGCTAAGATTTTTGGGACACAGTATGTATCTTGTGTGTATGTGTCCGTTTCCATATTGTCTCTCTGATTCAAATGTGAGTTTCTTAAGGACTGGAACCATATCTTTGAGTTTCTTGGTATCCCCACCATTTAGCACAGTGCCCAGCACATAATAAGCATATAATCTTAATAAATGCTTGTTGACTGATTATTCAAATTCAGTTTACTCAGGCTGGAGATATTTCAACCCTCCTCTCCTTCTAACTGCTTCATCCTTCTAATCAGACAGAGTAATATACTGAAAGTCATCTTTGACTTTTCCTTATTTCCCAAGTTTTACCTCTCAATGTCTTATATCTATCCTTTCCTCCATATGTTCCTCTTAACTTCCACTTCAGTTACCTTTGGTTGAATCATCTTCTGTCCAAATTGCAAACCACTTTTACGTTGGCACTAAGAGCCAGAGGGGGTGGAGCTATAATAGCAGCCAAGGGTACATTAGCTGTATAAAAACAACCAGATGGTGGGAAATCCAAAGTCAAGATACTCCAATTTCCTTCCTCTGTGGCATGAAGAGAACTTGGAAGGTCTGGATCCTGAGTTCCTTTCAGATCCTCTGTGCATATATGGACCAACCTATCTTCTCATAGGGTGCATTCTAGTCTAAAGGATATGAATATACCTGACGACAATTTATAATTTATTTGGCTCCTTTTCATGCCAAATTTTCATAGCAATGAGATTCAAATTTCTCTTCTAAATTTGTATGACTCGAAAGGTTAATTCACTCATGGGTAGAGAAGCACATTAAAAAAAATGAAATTAAAAGTATAAGTTTCAATGTCAAAACTAAAAGACTCTTAGTGGGTACTTTTACTAAGGAATCTGTTTTTTTTTATTTCTCGCCCTCTTTGAAGTGTCTTGTCCCTCACTTTCAACATTTATATAAGAATGCTATCAAGCATTCTTGTCCTCAAAGATCAAAAGATATGGTGGTGGAACCTCAGCCCACCACAACTACCCTATGCCATCTGACTATCAAGACTGGTGAAACCTCTCTGCTTACAAAAAGACATACAAAAAGCCTGCTTTTCCCTTTTAAAGTTTCCTTGGGCTTCAGGATCTATTGTGATACTAAAGTTACTCTTTATGATAGCTAAGTTTTCTGCCCCAATTTCCATCTTTTTGGTACCTAATGGACAAAGGAAAAAAACATTAGCAGTACTAGGATAGGAAGTAGCGGAAGTAGGACTTGAACCATGGTTTTGTTAATCTGAGTCCATTAGTCTTTACACAATACCATACTTACCCCTACCACACTATAAGATACTTTCCCTTATATCATGGTTATACATTTATGGGTCTTTTCTCCAATTAGAATGAGAGCAGGGTCTATATGCTGTCTTTTCTTTATCTCTAGCCTCTAGTATAGTGAACTTGAATGTAGAGAGAAATTTAGAAATGTATAATGAGTGAATTAATAAATGGTGACATAATCATTTTTGTGACTCTCAGCATTTCCTACAATCCCTAGGAATTAAGAACCTCCAGACTCAGAGATGGGTTCATCTCTTTGTGTTTTCCCCCAGCTCTGTTGTTATCCCTATCCTCACTAGTTTAATGATGATGTTGTCTGTCAGCTTCAATCCAATCTGCTGCCATGACAATATAAGTTATTCCTATGGCTAGTCTCTGACTCTCATCCAGCATCTCATTCAGTGTCTACTGATGAGTAAGACAACTTGACATTCACAACATGGGACTAGACAACACATTGTCTCATCTAAATTTAATTAAAAGATTTGACGTTCTTTTTTGGCTTTTAAAGCCTCCAAAAATCCTCTCTGGGATTTTTATTCAATGCATGCTGCTTTTTATAAAGTCCATAAAGTTTTTCTTGATCTTTTATGTTTGATATTTAGCCATTGAATAAGAACCTAGAAAATGTGGGAGCTCACAGATCTAGAAAGGACCTGAGGAGTCATGTAGCCCGATCTTCTCACTTTACAGATACGGAAGCTGAGCTCCCCAAAGGTTAAATGACTTCCTAAAGGACATACAGGCTCTAGGTGGCACCTACATTAGAAATTTTACTACAATTAATTCGGTCTAAGTTTCCAGGTGCCTCAAATTAGGGCATCAATGCTTATTGACCCTACTTCTAGAATATAAATAAATAACAGGTGAGTCAGATACAAGTCATGTAACAAATGGCAATCCTATGGAACATCCCTGGAACAACAGGCCATCAGAATGCTATAAGATGCCCAGTGAAGGAAAACTTCTCTTAAAGAATGAGTTTTGGAAACAGTAATATGAAGTATTTGTTTACCTTAGGTGAACAGAGTGTTTAACTGGCAGTTGGGAAGGCCCGAGTTCAAATTTACCTTCAGACGCTACTGAGTGACCCCAGTGGACAAGTGACTTAACCTCTGCCTGCCTCCATTTTCTCATCTGCAAAATGGTGATAATAATAACATCTACATCCCAGAATTTTTGTGAGAATAAAATGAGATAACAATTGTAAAGTGATTTTCAAATTGTTAAGGGCTATATAAATGCTAGTTATTTTTATTTTTATTCCTAGTACAGGAATTTCAGCAACATTTCCTGTTATTAATTGCCCTAACTTTGCTAATGTTTCTCAAAAAATAAATCTGAACAGCAAAAAAAAAACAAAGAGAGAGAGTTGCCCTTATCAGCTTACATTGGTCTTCCTATCTCCCTTTTTTCCCCGTTGTTACTTAAATTAGGACATCACAAGTATTCTCATGCTGTTCTCAGTATTTAAATTCTGGTGAATACTTAATTGAGAAAGAAAAGAAAGGATGGCCACAGCACATTCAGTTTCTTCAGATCTAATGTTCTTCTTTTTTTTTAAATCAGATTCAACTACATTTTAAATATATATTTTTATTTATGTTGTTGAATATTTTCTAATTATATCTAAAATTTTTAACATTCATTTTAAAAAATTGAGTTCCAAATTCTCTCCTTTCTTTCCCCTTCCTCCTTGAAAAGGCAAATAGTGTGTAATCATTTATACATGTGCAGTCATGTAAAACATAGTTCCATATTAGCCATGTTGCAAAAGGAAGTACACATTAAAAAAAACAGGAAAAAATAAAGAAAGCAAAAAAAGTGTGCTTTAATCTGCACTCAGAGTTCATTAATTCTCTTTCTGGAGGTGAATAGCATCTTTCATCACACATCCTTTGGAATTGTCTTGGATCATTGTCTTGATCAGAGTAACTAAATCATTCACAGCTGATCATCCTTATAATATTTCTGTTACACTGTGCAACGTTCTTTTGGTTCTCTTCACTTCACTTTGCATCAGTTCATATAAATCTTCCTAGGTTTTTCTAAAACCATCTCCCTTGTTTTTTCTTGTAGCTCAATAGTATTCCATCACAATCATGTACCACAGCTTGTCCAGCCATTCCCCAATTAATGGGCATTCCCTCAATTTCCAATTCTTTGCCAGTGCAAAAAGAGCTGCTATAAATACTTTTGTTTTCTTTGAGCTCTTTGGGATACACACCTAGTAGTGGCATTGCTGGGTCAAAGAATACGCAGTTTTATAGCCCTTGGGGAATAGTTCTAAAGTTCAACTGTTTTTTTAAATTACCAAAGTATACATGTATATTCTTCCCCCTGGCCTAGTAAGTTCCAAGTGTAGAGGGAAATATTACTTTTGTATTCACTTGGCATTTATTTTTTATTTACTTATAAGTGAATGTATTGTTTCTCCTAAAAGAAGGTAAAATCATTGAGATCAGGAACTGTTTCAATTTTGGCTTTATATATCTAGTACCTAGCATAGCCCCGGCGCATAGCAACAAGAATTGTTTGTTGATTGGTTGACTAGTTGCTAGTATCCTTCAAGGTACTGTGTATCACTCGGGAAGCACTGTGGTGCATATACTATAATTGTTCAACTCTGGCCTATTATGGTTTAGAAAAGAAATATGCTACAGTTAAGAGGTATGGGAGGAAATCAGGGAGGGAAGAGGTGTTTAGTTTTGCAATTGTAAAATAACCAAATTTGACTGAATAAACTTGATTTAATAATTGAGTGAATTTTAGCTCTTTGCCTTCCAATTTTTTCTTTAAAATTCGTTATACATTTCTGATAAAAGTAAACCTAGAAAAGAGGACATTAAGCAAATTAACAGGAAAATACGTGTCATTGTTTTGTTTTGAGCATCAGAATTAGTCTTTGTTACTGAAATGTTCAAATCAAGGTTAATAGAATTGTTTCATCCCAGGTCAGCGTTGGGCAAAGTGTGTCTGGCAACTACTTGTTTACATTTCTCTTTTTCACTACCTCTCTCTCCCTCCTCACTTCTAATTGAAAAAGAACTTTCTTTAACAAAGGGTCAAGTATGAACTTCCTTTCAAGATTTGAATTTTAGTGGAAGCCTTTGGTCCATCCCCAACTATGGTCCAGGATCTGCACTGGCTGTCACAACCATCTACTTTCTCTCTTCTTTCATTTTTCTACAGATCCATGAGGATGAAAAAGGAAGAGGAAAGAAGAATGGAAAAGAAACCTTTGGTGAAGTCTAAACTTCTTCTGTTACATTTAAGGCCTTCCACAATCTTGATTCAACTCAACTGTTTTTTACATTTAATTTTTATTTTTTTCTCAATTACAAGTAAACAAAAATTAAAAAATTTTTGATTTCCAAATTCTCACCCTCCCTCACTCCTCTTTGAAAAAGCAAGATATTTGATGTAGATTATACATGTGAAGTCATACAAAACATTTACAAGCTAGCCATGTTGCAAAAGAAAACACAGACCAAAACAAACAAAGAAACAAGAATAACAAAGAAAGTTTTTTTTAAGCGTACTCAGTCTGCATTCAGACTCATCAGTTCTGTCTCTGGAGGTTGATAGCATTTTCATCATAAGTCCTTCAGAATTGTTTTAGATCATTGTATTGCTGAGAATACCTAGGTTATTCACAGATGATCAGCTTTCTTTTAAAAAAATATTTCATTGTTATTCTTTTTAAAACTGTCACCATCATTTCCCAAAGTCTCCTACTTTCCCACCACTCCCAGTAGAATGCTTCATTTTAACACATAGTCAAACAAAACAGATCAGCCCATTGTTGTTGCTACTCAATCATGTCAGCTCTTCATGACTCCATGTACTGTAGTATGCCACTACTGACTGTGGGGTTTTCTTGGCAAAGATAACGCAGTGGTTTGCCATTTCTTTCTCCAATGGACGAAGGCAAACAGAGATTTAAGTAACTTTCCCAGGGTCACAGAGCTGGTCTGAGGTTGGATTTGAACTTGAATCTTCCTGACTCCAGAATTAAGGTTGCTGGGAGAAATAACAATGTCACATCCACATGATACCACTCTGATGGCAGAAAGTGAAGAGGAATTAAGAAGCTTCTTGAGGAGGGTGAGAAGAGAGTATAAAAACTGGCTTGAAGCTTAACATCAAAAAACTAGCATCTTGGCAACTGGTCCCATCACTTCCTGGCAAATAGAGGGAGAAGAGACGGAAACTGTCAGATTTAAATTCTTGGGTTCAAAGGTCACTGCAGACAGCAGCTGTAGCCATGAAACTACAAGTCACTACTTGGAAGGAAAGGTAGGGAAAATCTGAGCAGCATACTAAAAAGTAGAGACGTCACCTAGCCACCAAAGGTCTATACAATCAATGCTATGTTTTTCTAGTAGCAATGTGTGGCTATGAGAGCTGGGCTACAGGGAAAACTAAGTGCATCAGAACTGACACTTTTGAATTGCTGTGCTGGAGAAGACTTTTAAGAGTCCCTTGGATAGCAAGGAGATCACATCAGTCAATACTTAAAATTAATTCAGGCTGTTCACTGGAAGGTCAAATACTGAAGCTTAAATACTTTGGCCACATAATGAAATGGGACTCATTGGAAAAGACCCTGATGTTGGGAAAGACTGAAGGCAAAAGGGACAGTAGAGAAGATGTGTAGATGGAATCATGGAAACAACGAACACGAACTTGGATGGACTTTCAGAGACAGTGGAGGATAGAAGGGCCTGGTTTGCTGTGGCCCATGGGATCGTGAAGAGTCAGAAACATCTGAACGAGTGAACATTAAACTTCCTGACTCCAGGCTCGGCACTCCATCCATCGATCCACCTAGCTGCCTCTAGACACATTAGCTCAGTCCATTAGTCATAGCTTCTTTCTGTACCCATAGTCTACTACCTCTCTATTGAAGGACAGGAGACACCTTCACCACCAGCCCATTGAAGTCATGGAAGTCATGGTATTATTGCAGTCCTGAAGTTTGTCAGTTTTATTTTCCTTTGTGTTATGGAGGTCATCATATGCATTTCAGCTGAACTTTCTAATCTCTCACAATACTGTCCTTTACAAATCCACAAACCTGCTGCTTGAAACAGTTAGGTCAACCCACCATCCCTCAAATATCAATGTGCATTCTCATATTAGAAAGGATATAGGGAATGATTGAGCACTAGAAAATGTGGCAAGACCTCATCTGGTGAAATAATAAGCTCCCTGCCTCTATTCTTCCAAGTTATTCTCCTTTTTATTTGGACCACCTCATCCTTGTCCTTCAAGCAATGGATGCATCCCACTATTAAGCATCTCTTTCAACTTTGTATCTATTCTTTCTGCCCGCACATTTTTATGCTGGCCTCCCCTCCCCTAATTCTTTGGTACAGCCAAATTCCTAAGACATCTCCTCTCATCTTGACTTCTATTCTATTTCTTAGGTCCTATGCTCTGAACTGCCAAGCTGTCAACTTGCAAACTTCACTATTCATATTCATTAATATGCTAATTAAAAAAATCTAATAGGCCTCTACTGCCAGAGGCTGTGGTGTCAAAATGGCCAAAATGTCCGGAGATGGCTGAATGCTGCAGAGAGTGAAAAGATTACATGAACCAGGCGGGAGAGAACAGCACAGCTCCATTTATTAAGCTGAAGAAAAGGGCTTATATACCTTTTTAGGCAAGCAGACCGACAAGTTCATGTGCGAGACATTTATTACATTGCATGACTTCCTCGTGCTTTGTTCCCCTTTTGCTGTAAACAATATTGTGTTAATACCCCCCAGGTGATATTTAGCACGTATGTGTCTAGGGGGTTTGGACAGAGCACGTGTATGCCCAGGGTAGGGGGGGTGGTTTGGAGAGCCTTCACCCTGAGTAGCACACGTGTGCTGAAGGAGCTTTGGAGAGAGCACATGTGTGCCGAGGCGGGGTTTGGAGAGCCCACGTGCTGAGTTGTCAGCCCAAGGGCAAGAACAGGCTTCATGGAAAACCTGGCCTGTATCTGATCCCATAATGGACTTTCTCAGAGCTGGTTGTCTACAAGCCTCTTTTCCCTACATGGACATTGTACTAATTTTTGCACCTCCAATGTACCAGCACTATGCTTTACGAATATTATCTAATTTGATTCCCACAACGTAGCTTTATCATTATTGTCATTCTATAGCTGAGGAAACTAAGATTAAGTGACTTGCCCAGTGTCACACAGCAAATAGGTGTCTGAGGCTGGATTTGAACTCAGATCTTCCTGTCTCCAGGCCTAGCACTCTATCCACTGCTCAATCCGGCCACCTCTAAAAGCAACACAGATTTAGAGCATTAAGAGATCTTCAAGATTTTCCCATCTACACCCCTCGTTTTATATATGTGAAGACTGAGACCAGGAAAGATCAAATAACTTGCCCAAGGCCACACAGTACCAAGAGGCAATGTCAGGATTCACACCCAGATCCAATGACTCAACATCCAATATGTATCTGATATTCTGCTTCCCTTGACAGTAACTTTCTAGGGATGATGCTCTCATCTTTGCTCCCTGACCCTGAGTTGCTTCTCTAATAATAGGCCACATAGGAAGGGGTGCTATAGTAAAGCCAGGGGAACATTGTGGAGCAGGAAGCATCTAGTGCTGTATATACTCTTACTACAATTTAGGCAGCCAGTTATTTTGCTTATGCCAGGTGCTGGTCTTGGTTTAATCCCATAAGAAGCAATGCATATTTTTTTTCAGTTTAGTAGCATTACAAGTTCAGTTTTCAAGTCTTTGTGTTTAGAGTTGGAAGCAGGTGGTACTGGAGCCAATTCCTATAAGAGCCACTTGTTAAATTTTCAATGAAAGCAATCTACATCTTAGAAACTGGCAAATGGTACAAATCAAGGCTTGGTTTATTCTTTTTTATTTGTCTAGATTTGGGAAAGTGATGAAGAAAGTATTGGGGCAGCTAGGTAACTCTGCATAAGGAGGACCCGAGCTCAAATATGGCCTCAGACTTTTACTAGCAGTGTAACCCTGGTGTAACAACAATGTTACTTGCTGCTACTGTTGGCTGTTCAAGGCCAATAACACCAGCACACAGGAGGGCTGCTAGCACAGGTTCTTTGATATGCTTTTCTAAGGAAAGAAACTTTAAGGGGTTTACAATCTCACTTTAATTAAACGTACATGTATCATTCACTTAGTTCAGGGGAAAAAGGCAGCATCCTAGACTTCAGAGAAAACACAAACAGAAATTACAAGCAGAAATTATATAAACAGAGCAAAATAACACATATCAGCAGACAGGCTTCTAGCTTTCTGTCCATATATACATAGTTACCAGAGAGAGAAGCACCAACATCTGGGTTTTTTGAAGCTGGGGAGGCTCCAATGGCTACTCAGAGTCTCATCTGGTTAAATCACATGACACTCTCAGTGAGTAAGCCCCAAGCAAAATACTAACCTTGGAGCATATATACTCTTTTTCAAGGCCTGAGGGCTTCACACCTCTCGTGACCTAACTAGCAAAAGAGTGTGGGCCTTCCTACAAACAAATGTAAGACTCAGTCAAAGGCACTTGTTTGCTCTAGTGCTGAGAAGCACTCCAAAAGAAAAAAATAGCAAGAAGTCTCACTTTCCTTGCCATTATACCTGGGCAAGTCACTTAAGCTTGATTGCCAAAGAGAGATAGACAGAGAGACAGAGACAGAGAGATAGAAAGAGAGAGAAAATGTTAATAATGAAGATTAAATTTAAAAGTATGTTTTTGTGTGTATATATATATGCATATATATGTACATATACGTGTGTGTATGTGTGTGTATACATACCTATAATGTTTTTTTCAGAGAGATGTTTGTTAAACACTGAGCAGGTCAGAGCTGGTTGGAAGAGACTTTGGAGATCATCTAATTAAGTCTCTTGACCTGAGACTCAGAAAATTTAACTCATTTGTTCAAGATTACACAACTTGTAAACAGAGCCATGACTCCAGTCTAGGGGCCTTTCCTACTCTATCATGTTGCCTTCATTTTCAGGAGTTATAGAAAATCTATAAGTTTTTGCATTAATTTTTAAAATCGTTACTCACTTTAATTGTCCTATCTGCAATGTAGGATATGTAGACTTAAAATCCACATTGAATAATATTCATTTTGAATTCTAAAGAGCCTTTTGTAAAGAGGGTCTTTAATGTAAGTCACTAGCTTCATAGGAACCTAGAGCACTGGAAGGATAATTTTATTATAAATACTATGTTTTCTCTTTAGGATCTTTTATTGTAGTTTATTTTATATCAGCCCTGGCTTGATCATCCATTAGATGCCCCTGAGTATATTAAATACAAGCCCTTCTGCTGCTCTCCCATTCTCACTACCCTGCTCCCACCGTAGTAACTTTGAGGATCTCTTTTCTGGTAATTATCTACAACTGCAATTTAATTATGGAGACAAGGTCAGAAAACATAATATTTCAGTTAACATTTTGTTGGATTTGTGAAAGCTAATCTTATCATTTTTTTGCATTTGCTATAGAAGAACTAAAAGCATTTGTAAAATTAAAATTAAGTTAAAAATTATGTTTGCCCTTAAAATTCCATAATTAAAGAACATAAATGAGAAATATAATATTTGTGCACATTTAATTACATTCTACTTATCCATATGGAGAAACTATTATGAATATTGGTTTTTAAAATCTATTCTGTGCTTTTGAAAGTTATGTTCTGATGAGATTTTGTAACTACAAACTGTCTTCAGGAGTCTATGTAAAGAAAGCCAAGTCAAGAGATCTACACCTTGTCAAGAGCTCATTTAGTGCAGGTCTAGGGCATATGTCCCCAAAAATGCTAGATTCTAGGTGTGTGATATTTGCTAACAGTTTTAATACTAGTAGAATGAAAAAGCTCTGCCATTCAGATAGAGACAATGTCAGTGCTTTGTAGTAGTGAAAGGAAATGGTGGTAGATCTGTTAATTATAAGTGTAACGTTCTTGCTACTATGTCAGGCGGCTAAGAGTCACAATGGGTAAGGATGTTGAACCTGGAGTCAGGCAATTACTAACAGTATGACCCTGGGCAAGTCACTTAACTCCCCCGAGTTTCAGTTTCTTTTTTCTATAAAATGACGATAATTATAGCACCTACATCCCAGGGTTGTTGTGAGGACAAAATAAAATAGCATGTACATTGCTTTGTAATAAATGCTAGCTATCATTAATTTATGCAGCTACTATTTACTATTAAACTTAATTCCTTTGTTCAACACTTTGAGGGGTCTGTGAGCGTATAGATATAGGACAGGTGCTTCCTCCACATTGCAGATAGCGTGTAATCCATCCGTGCCTTCTCATAATTTGTGATTCTTATTGTATTTTCAGAAATCCTTCTCCATTAAGATTCCATACAAAACATGGAAGGTTTTTCTCCGGTTCTCCTAATATTTTGGGGATTCCAATGTCGCACTTTGGATGCTCTCCTTCACTATCAAAATGTACCATCAGCTTCAATAACTTTTCCCAGGGGTGGGGAACATGTGGCCTTGAGGCCACATGTGTCCCTCTCAGTCCTTAAGTGGGGCTCTTTGACTGAAACCAAACTTCACAAAACAAATCTCCTTAATAAAAGGATTTTTTCTATAAAACTTGGACTCAGTCAAAAGGCTGCACCCAAGAATCTAGAAGGCCCCATGTGGCTTCAAGGCCACAGGTTCCCTACTCCTGTTGTAGATACTGTTGCTCTATCTTTAATAAGCAATGGAATCTTGGACAATGATGATCTAACTGAGGAGTGTGTGAAAAGCTGGGAGTTTAATTGCCATGTTAGGGGTACTGTTAATTGTGAAAGCTGAAGAGAAGATAGAAAAAAGGACTAAAAAATTATCTCATGAGAGAACTGAGTTTAACATTTATTTTGAGAAGAAGCAGGAAGAGAATTCTTGAGAAGAGACTTTAATTTAATAGAGAACTGAATGGTGGAACTACGTTTCTAGAACTGAAAATTTAAAGAGATGGTTAAAGGTGGTTTTGGCTATGACCTTTTCCACAACTGACATATCATAAGCAATCATTTATGTCTTTTATTGTTGATTAAACTGTTATCAAATAGTATGGCCAGTACCTTTAATATTTATTTAAACCTAGGAGATTAGAATATATATATATACATATATGTATGTGTATATATATAAAATGTGTGTATACATATATGTGTATATATATAAATATAGATACCTATATAAAAAGGGAGAGAGAGGGTGTGTGTGTGTATTTGTGTGTGTGTGTGTGTGTATGAGAGAGAGAGAGAGAGAGAGAGAGAGAGACAGAGAGAGAGACAGAGAGACAGAGAGACAGAGAGACAGAGAGAGAGAGAGAGGCAGAGGGAGGGAGAGAGGGTGTGTGTGAGAGAGGAAACATGAAGAAGAGTTTTCCAATTTCTTAAATAACTATTTATAAACTGGATTAGAGCCTCAGAGCTACTTGACTAATCAGAAGTGTTGCACTTTTGTTAATTAATTAGGAAATATCAAAAAATACACCTCGATTTCTTTAGAACTCAGGATGACCATAAATAAGGAAAATAGGTAGGAGCAGAGGGAGATAATAAAAACAATAACCATAATACTAATAATACTTAGCATTAACATAGTTCTTTAATGTTTGCAAAGTACTTTTCATATATTATCTCAGATGAGAAAACTAAGGCTAAGACAAAATGACTCGCCCAGGGTAACATGGCTAGTAAATGACTAAGGGAGCTTTTGAACTCAGGTCTTCTTGACTCCGAGTCTAATGTTCTAGCTTCTGTACCACAACCCCTCTTAGGCTACACAGAAAGGTGGTTGAACCTAAATCCCTGCTACAAATAACCTGCCACCTTTTTTTCTGTTCAAATATGTTGCTGATCATATTTTAAAAACCATCTCATAAAAGTTATGTTTAGTAATATACTGTACTCTCTTTATAGCTATCGTCTAGCTTTCCTTTCCCCTTTGAATCACCTTGAGTTCTGAGTCTCCTGAAATTACAGTTTCCTCATTATCTACAGTCATATAACATGAGAAAGAGACAAACTAAATCCATGAAGGGCCTTCAGTTACATCAGAATTGGGAACATTGTACCCCAACCCAGGTCACATTCCAACTATGATTTAGTATCACAGAATCGTAGATTCAGAGCTAGAAATGATCCTAGAGTTCATCTGTGAACCCCTCCTTACTAGGACCCAGAGAATTTAAGTCTAAAGTCATGCAACTGAGAGGCAGAACCAGACCTCAAGTTGGACACACCCTTGTTTCTAGTGCTCTTTCCCACCATGTTGCCTGGATTTCCAGCTGCCTAGTCTGTCTCTTTGCATGTGATAGAATCTGGGATTTTTGGATGAAAGAATGAGCTCAGGGATATGAATGAATTATTGAAATAATTTCAAACAGAGGAGAATGATTTTCTCCTTTCCAAAGAGAGGGCCTCTTCCTCCTTTTAGAAAATGTTTGCTGATGATCTGTAAGGAAGAAATTGGTCTCCTTACTAACAGCTCCTGTGGGCTTCTAGATCACTCTTATATGTGCTTCTGGATTTTAAAGACACTATAGCCCTTTTCCCCGAACATACATTATGAAAATGGCATGGCTTTGAAATAAATATAAATCAGTCTCTACACACAAAATGATTCTGAAGTGATAGCTACTTAGAAAGGATTCTGCTAAGTGTAAGGAAGATTTTTTCCACTGACCTTTAAATGCTTGATATATGGATGCAGTAGAAATTTCCACAAGTCCTCATGTTATATTATGCACATCTCTGCACTTTTAGGCAGGCATAGAATTTTCTTCTAAATCACAACTTCTTAAATATTAGCTGTTTGCTTGGCAGAAGACCTTAAAAGTACAAGCTGAAGCTGCAAAGTCAAGTCATTTAGAAATGCTCGAAATAAGAGACTCACATCAAAATGGATCTGGAGGAAGTTGTGAAACCAAGCTTCCGGGCACACCACAAACGTACTTTAACCTCACCTGGATCCCTCCTCACCCCTCTTTGATGCCATCTGCTACTCCCCACAGAAGCTAATCTAAACCTTCTCTTTGCTCCTCAAGCCTTTCACCACCTCCTTGTCTCTCCATTGAGGATTTTGCCTCTTACTTTACTGAGAAAATTGAGACCTTTGATGTAAATACCTTCTTCTTCCCTTCCTCTTGTCTTAAAGATAAAGCTGGGGGGGCGGAGCCAAGATGGCGACTGGAAAGCAGTAACCGGCGTGAGCTCCCCTCCAAGTCCCTCCAAAAACCTATGAAAAAATGGCTCTGAACCAATTCTAGAACTACAGAACCCACAAAGGGGCAGAGGGAAGAA
>CM053623.1:267687051-267719807 GCA_028646595.1 Phalanger gymnotis | reverse complement strand
AAGTGACTCCTTCCCACCAAAATATAGTTACACAAAAGACCATGAAAAATAGAGATTAGAAAATAAACCCATTTGTCAAAGTCAATAACAAACAGAAGTCAAGGAAGTTCTATAGAATAAAATATGTCAGAGCTGAGATCTCACTTGACCAAGATTGAGCCCCCAATCTCACCCGAGGGGAAAATCCCAGATGTCTCTAGGTGAGCTGGAAATCAGGAGCATGCTGAAGTGTTGGCTCCTCTATTTGTCTGCTGCTTCCCAAAATCTTTTATTCCTCTCCCCAAAGACAATTTTCAAACACCAAGTGTCCTCTCTCAAAAGAGAAATGAAGAATGTCTCTTCTCAGAACTAAAGAACCAACTTCATGTGGTCAAGTAGGACTGCATCACCATTCTCTGCATAGATTGAGTCTTAACAAAATGCCTTAGACATGAAACCCAAGTTAGATATCTAAAGTTTAATGGAGGTCTGCTATTTCATGTCTAATCCTTTTTCTCCTCTAGTGTATTATTATCAAAATACCCGTTTTATTTGGTGTTTGTTAAATTTAGAGTAAAAAAAATTAAAGAAAATTTATATAAAGTGCCCTGCAAACTTAAAGGCATGGTAGAAGGCTAGTAGTTATGATTATTATAATTTAAATTAATAGTGTTTTTGTCCTGGAACACCTTGTACATCTTAATATGCCACACTCACCCCTGAAACAAGCTATTTTGTCCTTCGTCAGCCTCTCTCATGCCAGGAATCTTTCTCAGACTTGGCCCTCTCCCTTGGGAAAGCTCTCCCAGATTCATAATCTGGCTCTGACTCCAGAACAATGAGCGATTATTTTGTATTCCTCCTGGACCCTGTAGCTGTCTTTTCTTCCCTAATAGGGCGAGGTCAGGTCAAGCTCTGGTAAGCAGCAAGAAGTCAAGGGCCACGAGGCTGTCAAAAAGCAGCAGGCAAAGCCAGAGCAATTGTCATTTGTGGTCAGTTTCTGGCCACGTCCCATCTCAGTCACTGTGTTCTGACTTACTCTAAATACAGGAGTAACCATAAAAACAAACTCACAAACAAAAAATCCCTTTCCCCTCCCTCTCTGATCTTTTCCTTAATTTACAGATCTTTGGACCCCCTGTATCTCTCCACAAGGCTTAACTTCCTACCTCCTGGGGAATAGCTCGACTCCCACTCCTCCCCTTTCCCAAAAACAAGTAGAAACGTTCTGTTCTCCCATAAACCGACTTCTGAAATCCATAATGTAGGTAACCTTTTCTGAAGATCCCTTATCTTCCAACAAAGGCTCTTCATACACTCTTCCCTATTTATTCTGCTTTTAATTTAAAATGGAATGATACACTCTTCTGAATGTACAAGCCCACCCCTATTGGTTCATGATTAACCCTATCACTGAATATAGGATCATGGCATCATAGATTAAGAGTTGGAATGAAACTCAGGGGTCATCTAGTCCAACCTTTCATTTTACAGATATGGAAACCGAGGTCCAGAAAAGTAAAGTTACTCATTCATAGTCATGCAGTGGCAGATATGGATATCAAACCCATATCCTCTGCCTAAAGTCAAGTGCTTTTTTTTCCAGCAAATCACATAGACACTTTTTCCTTCTTTGTACTCACGTATTTCTCAGGCCTTTGCAATCTTAACATTACAGGTAGCTGGGTCTAACAGTGGACAAGGGTGCTGGATCTACGGTCGGAAAGACTTTCTGTTGAAATCCAGCCTTAGAACTTCCTAGCTGCGCAAACCTCACTCTGGCTCACCCTCTGGAAAATGAAGATAATGATACCACTTACCTCCCAGGGTCGTTGTATGGATCAAATGAGAAACTTTGGAAAGCACTGTGCAAACTTTAAAGCATTATAACCACGCTAGCTAGCTCTTATGACTTTTATTATTATTTTATTATTTATTTATTACTATTTTATGATGCTAGCTACCTATTATTACTATCTTACTTCTGTTCCCCACCACTATTCAGAAATTCACTATTCTCAGGTTACCAGCATCCCTTTTCTCCTTTCCCTTACCCCCAATAGCAAAACCAGTAGACTCTCAGAAGAAATTATCCTTCTTCATGCCCAAAGAGATCAAAGAAAGAGGAAAAGTACCCATGTGCACAAAAAAAATAGTCATAATAGCTCTTTTTGTAGTGGCAAAGAACAGGAAACTAAGAGGGTGCCGATCAATTGGGAATAGCTCAGCACACTTTATGGCAAATGGACTTAAGAGAATATTATTGTTGCAAGGAATGATGATAGGCTTTGAAGAAACCTGGAAAGACTTTTATGAATTGATTTATTTGATTGTGAGCTCCTTGAGAGCAGGGACTGTGTTTTGCCTTGTTTTGTAGCTGCAGCATTTGATAGAATGCCTAGCACACAGTAATTGCTTAATAAATGCTTATTGACTGCCTGACTGATGATAAGTGAAGATAACCAGTAGAAAAATTTAGACAATTACAACAACATTGTAAAGACCGACAACTTGGAAAAGCTTTAGAATGATCAAAGCAATAACCAACCCCAATTCCTGGGGACCGATAGTGAAGCCTGCTACCTTCTTCCTGATAGAGAGGCCCAAGATTCAAGGTGCAGAACAAAGCACTTTTGGACAAGATCAGAGAGGGGATTTGTTTTGCTTAAATATGCTTATTTCTTACAAGGGTTTAGTTTTTCTTTTTCCCAATGGTGAGGAATGGGGTGGGGGTAGAAAAGAGAAAAAAGTAAATACTTAATAATTGCAGATGGCGGAAGAATAGAAATAACCACAATTTCCTTGGGTTTGGGTGAAGGTGGTGTTCCACCAATTGCCTACCGTGCCAGTGGTGGAGAACCTCCAGCCACATTTGGCCTTCTATATCCTTGGGTGCGGCCTTTGGACTGAGTCCAAGTTTTGTAGAACAAATCCTTTGATTAAGGAGATTTGTTCTGTGAAGTTTGGATTCCGTCAAAGAGCCCCACTTAAGGACTGAGAGGGCCACATGTGGCCTCAAGGCTGCAGGTTCCCCACCCCTGGGCCCTACCCCTTCTCTTTCAGTGAAGTATATTGAAATCGTTGTGAATCTAATATGGTCATTTCTCTGAAATATTTTTCCATTTATTATTTTCAGTATGATGCAGTGAAAAGAATATTGAATCAAGGTTGGTAGAGACAGGGTACTTACTGGTTGAGGGGAGATGCTGGGGGTGACCAGGGACACCCTCAAGTCTCAAAAATATATATTCTGGTATTTTGTGTTCGAGCTATCTTGAATTTTAGATGGATGAGTGAAAATCGACCTAACCCACTATATCTAGCTCGCCTCAGACTATGCTTCATATGCCATCCACCATCTACCAGGAAACCAGGAATTATCAAGCACAAACAGAGTTCAATTTAGCCAGCCATCTATGCCCTCCATCTCTAGCTATCCTCTTCCTCCCTCTTCCTTTGTGTATCTCCCTTTCTGGTCCCTCAGCTTCCTACTGGAGGAACTCTATTGTGAGGGAGTGCCCAAGCCAGCCATACTCACACTGTCCTCAATCTACTCCTGACTCTCTAGACTTTTCCACCATATCCCAACTGCCATCTTACCTGGGAAGATCCCTCTATCCCTGTGGCCCCTTCCTCTGATTGGTGACCTCCTCCATTTTGAGAAAGTGCCCAAATCAGCCACACTCACTCCTTCCCTCTCATCTGGCTTTACTCCAGACTCTCCAGGCTTCTAACCCTGACCCTGGGTGAGTGCCTTCTCTTTCTAGCTTTTCATTTCCCTTTGATGGGCTGTCTTCTCCCCATTCAAATGTAAGATTCTTGAGGGCAAGGACTTTTCTCTTTTCTTTTTTTCTTAGTTAAGTTGTTCATTTTTAGTTGTCAACATTTACTTCCATAAGTTTTAAATTTTCCCCCCTCCCTCCCCAAGATGGCCTGCAATCTGATATGGGCTCTACATATACATTCCTATTAAACATATTTTCACATTAGTCATGTTGTTTAGAAGAATTATAATGAATGGGAAAAACCATGAGAAAGAAGAAACAAAACAAAACAAAAAAGATAACAGTCTGCTTCACTCTGCATTCAGACTCCATAGTTCTTTCTCTGGATGTGGATCACATTTTCCATCATGAGTCCTTTGCATTGCTGAGAAGGGCTAAGTCTATCAAAATTAGTCATCTCAGACTGTGGCTGTTATTGTGTACAATATTCTCCTGGTTCTGCTCCCCTCACTTAGCATCAGTTCATATAAATCTTTCCAGGTTTTTCTGAAATCTGTCTGTTCCTCATTTCATATAGCACAATAGTATTCCATTACATTCATATACCACAACTTGTTCAACCAGGACTTTTCTTTTTTACTTCTATTTGTATTCCTACCACTTAGCACAGTGCCTGGTGCATAGTGAAAATGGTCTTAATAAATCCTAATTGATTTGACTTAGTGGAAAGAGTGTGGGACCTGGAGTGATAAAAGACCCATTCTCAAATCCAGCCAATTGTCTACCTCCCAAAGTTGCTGTGATAGTCAGGTAAGAGAAAAAGCTATTGAAACCTAGGCGTCCAGCTCTTACCACTCAGACATGAATGACAGAGAGTAGCATGCACAGCTGGCTTAATTCATTTGGACTCCTCCATTTGTACTCAAGCCCAGCATGAAAGTATACGGGAGACAAAATTGCTAATTTACTTTGTGGAGATGTCTCTACCTGTGCCCAACCCCTGCATATACCCAGAGACATTAACTAGTAATGTTTGCACATAAAAGAAACGCCAAGAAATGGGGGTGGCAGGAGGAGACTGGGGAGAAATTGTCCTGGGGGTATGGCTGACCAGGGGAAGAGTACCATGGGCCATTGTGAGACGTTAGCCAAGAGATTGGGGTGGGGAGGCAATGCCAGGCTAGGAAGGAGGTCACCTGAGTTGTGGCTGCTAGGGCAAGGAAAATCTCCTTTGACTAGTTAATCTGTCTCATCAGGCAGTAAGCTCAGTTACTCTAAATTTCTGTACCTTGATGCAAAGCCCCAGTCTCCCTTCCCTCATTACATTTCTGCCTCCGGCTCTCAAAGGGTCAGGGCCAGGGTCAGAGAGTAGGCCTGCTGACATAAGACTGGTATTTCTACAAATACCATGTAGTAGTTTTCTTGTTTAACTTTGAAAATTGTTCAATAAAAGCTGATTTATTGGTAGATGCAGGCCAAGGAGATGAATCTGCTCCCAAACAGAGCAATAGCCTACTGTAAATAATTATAGCTCCCAACATCCACCAGGGTACATGATTTACTCAGTTTGATTGTCTACATTGATTAAACCAACTGATTAACAGACAGACTGTCCTTCTGCTTGGTGCCATGCCCGCCCAGTCTAGGTCTGGATGCCTTCAGAATTCCAGCTCCTTATTTGTTGACATTTATACCAGATGCCTTCATAGAATTTCTCTTTCTTCTTACTCTTTGCAATAAATGTTGGTACATAAGCTATAATCCAATAGAATTTACATTCTCCTTGATGGGGTAAGTGAGCTGTTCTGGAAAATGACTCAGTCATGCCTGCAATTGGAGGGTCTATCCATGTAGAAACTACTTGGCTAGGGAATCATACCCTGGAAGAGGAAAATTACATGTAAAGTATAAATTAACTAGGAATGCTAACAGCCAGCTGCTGCAAGTGATTGTAATGATCAGTGACACCCTTCTGCAGAGTCAGAACAAGGTGGTTGTTTGGGGGATGTTGGGAAATAGAAGTGGAAGGACTGGACTTGGAAGATGCAACTCACAGGGTGTTAGGCTTACTGTCCCTTAGTTTGCAATAGTGAGCTTTTGTAATACTTCGTGATTCAGGGTGGTAGCACTATTAATAATAATATCATTTACATAGTACTTTAAAGTTTATAAATCATATATGCATATATGAGATTATATGTATATATTATACATATGTATGTGTGTATACATCTATGTGTATATGCATGCATATATACATACATACATATATATGTAATTTGATCCTCACAACAACCTTGTGAGGAAAGTGCTATTATTATCCCCAATTTACAGAAGAGGAAACTGAAGCAAATAACTTTAAATGATTTGCTTGGGATATATGAGGCAGGATTTGAACTCACGGCTTCCTCAGTTTTTCAATAAATATTTACTGAGCGCCTACTGTATGCTAGGCATTATGTTAAGCACCAGAGATACAAAGGCAAAGAAAGGCAAAAAAAAAAAAAATTCTGCTCTCAAGGAGCTCACAATCTAATGAGAGAGACCCCATGTTAAGAACTAGATGCCAAGTCCAGTACTGTGCACCCCTGTGCCACCTGGTTTTCCCAGAGGAGCAGTCAACACCATGGCCAATAGAGTACGGGAATACTGAGAGCGTCTGGCTGATTTGGCGTGTCATTAAAGCGATGAATATAAGCAAGGGCTAGTCTTCATTGAGCTGTCATTATGGCAACGTGCTGGGGCGGTCACACTGAGGATATTTTAGGAGGCTGGGAACGAGGCGAGCCTCCTGACATAGGATGGGAACTCTCATTTTGTCATTTTCTGAAGTCAAATTTATCTAATCTGAGTGTGTTTCCGCATCTTTTCATTGCTTCTAATAGCAATTAACAAAGACTGGGCCAGGGAAGACTCTCTCTCTCTGTCTCTCTCTGTCTGTCTTTCTCTCTGTCTCTGTCTCTGTCTCTGTCTCTGTGTCTCTCTCTGTGTCTCTCTCTGTCTCTGTCTCTCCCTCTCTCTGTCTCTCTGTCTCTGTCTCTGTCTCTCTCTCTCTGTCTCTCTTTCTCTCTCTGTCTCTCCCTCTCTCTGTATCTCTGTCTCTCCCTCTCTCTGTCTCTCTTTCTCTCTCTCTCTGTCTCTCTCTCTCTCTCTGTCCCTCTGTCTCAATAAACATTTATTAAGTGCCTACTATGTGCCAAGTAGTTCCTAACGGGAGGCGAAAGATAGTATCTGCCCTCAAGGATCTTACAATCTAATAGGGGAGACAACAACAAATATAGACAAAGTGAAATGTATAGATATGTAGATATATACAGATATAGATATATATATAAAAGTATATATACATTATATACATATATGTATATAATGTGTATATATGTATATACATACTTACATGCATATGTATAATAAATAAAAAATAATTAACAGAAGAAAGTCACTAGAATTAAGAGGGGTTGAAGAAGACTTTCAATGAAAGACTTGGCTTTTAGTTGGGACTTAAAGGAAGCTAGAGTGGAAGAGGGAGAACATTCCAGGCTTGGGGGACGGCCAAAGAAAATGTCCAGAGCTGAGAGACAGAGTGTCTTCTACGTGGAACAGTCAGGAAGTCAGTGTCACAGTCAATAGTCAAAAATCACCAAGTATTTCCTATGTGCTAGGCATTGTGTTAAATGTTGAAGGATAGGCAAGCAGGAGTATTCCCTACCCACCCTGTGCCCACCTCCACATACCAGGCCTCACACACTAACACGATGAGTGCACACGTAAAGAACAAACATTTGCTCATTGGGAATCACTTCTTTAAAAACCAAGAATATTCATTCAAACTGTCAATTAATCAACTCTTCCAGAGTTCAAGTCTGGCCTTAGACACTCAGTAGCTGTGTGATTCTGGGCTCATTGAGGATACAAAGAAAGGCAAAAAAAAATTGTCTCTGACCTCAAGTAGCTTGCATTCTAAGGGGGAGACAATGTGAACATATAAATAAACAATATAAGATACGTACATAGTAGACGAAAATCACCTTAGAGGGGAAAGTTCTAGGAACTGGAGTGGGGCTTGGTAGGCTGAATACCCCAGGAGTTAGGCATGATGGCTGAGAGGGTGGGGCGGGAGTGGGGGATGAAGTAGAATGAAAAACCATTCAATCTTAGCTGTTCTACACCTGTGTCCTGATACAGCTCATTCTCTCCTACTTCTTCAGCCTCACCCTGGTCACCTCTCTGACCAGCTCAGAATTAAGTATGCTTGATGGTGGTTTTCATTATTATTCCAGTAAAAGGAACATGGTTGCTAAGAGGCTGGATCATTTTCCTGGGTGGCTAGGGTCTGACTGGTTGTGTACCTAAGGTCCCTCCAAGCCCTGAATCTATAATTCCATGATCCTTCCAGAACCTTCACTGGGAGGTTTTAAATCAAAGGAAGGATCAAGCTGATGAGGTCATCTCTTAATCCCTTGTTTACCTAGCAGAAAATTCCCCATGTATTATCCTGAATAAATTCTACACAATGCTTTGAATTATTTATCCCAGTGTGATCTTTGAAAATGACAGTTTAATCTCATTTGAAAATAATTTCTAAGTGAGTTTAAATTCCTTCCTTGGGATGAGAATTCACAGTGTAACTTCATCAGTGGCAAATCCTTGCCCTGCTAGAAAACCACCAGGCTCTGGGAAAGCTTTTCTCTTTTCTTTGCCACTGAAGCATACTTAACTAGCCAGAATTCTCTTCAACCCAATTCACTGCATCATGTGCCAGATGAAATCCCAACCTTTCTGCAAAAACCCATTGCTGATATAGGCCATCTTCTGATGTTGAAATTATGTGAGAAAAACTGAATAAATGACTTACTAAAAAAAGAAACCACTGATTAGAGGTGATGGCAGACATTAGGGGGTGATCTAATCTTTGAACTTCAAATGGATAAGACATTTACAAGACTAATACCAACAGATGACACTCAAAAATGATAAGTTAATAGACCCACAGGACCCAAGGGGCTGGGGGCACCCTTTCTCATTAAGGAGCTGCAGCTCTGGACCCATGCAGAAGAGGTTTAGTCCTGAGGGGGTCTGACCCTAGACGAGAAGGTTTAAGCTCTTCTCATACTCTCTAGCTCATTATGTATCAATGGAATTCTGGAGATAATGACATATACAAAAGCTCAGGTTTGATTCTGTGTAGTCTCCACAAAAGTAATTAAAAGGATCCCTAATGGAAAGTATATAGCAGATCACCTACAGAGCAGCTATTTACTTCCTCTAGCACATAAGAGAGCAGCTAGTGGATAGAGTACTGGCCTGGAGTCAGAAAGACTCAACTTCCTGAGTTCTTATCTGGCCTCAGACACTTACTTAGCTGTGTGATCCTTGGCAAGACTGAATTGAGAGGTATGGTGTTCAAATAGCAGCTAGGTAGTACAGTAGAGTGTAAGCTTAGAGTTAGAAAGACCTGAGTTCAAATCTGGTCTCAGTCACTTACTAGCACTGACCCTGAACAAGTCACTTAACCTTATTTGTCTCAGTTTCCTCATTTGTAAAATGACCTGGGGAAAGTAATGACAAACGATTCTAGTATCTTTGCCAAGAAAACCCCAAATAGGCTCACAAAGAGACAGGACTGAGAAATGACTAAACAACAGGACATAAAAATGTTCAAGCACAAAATACAAATATTCATTGACAAATACTTAAAACATGAAGCAATAATTAATAACTCCTATTATATTCTCAAAAGAGGTTGATGCTTAAAACATAAAATAATATCCTACATATGACAAACAGGCATTTCACCATGACTTCAGCTGTGAACTATATAAACAATTCAGTCAAGGTCCATATGTTGAGTCAAGCTCATTCCCCCTGTTGTTGGTCATCTTCTCTTCTGAGAAATATTATAGTAGTTGTGAGAAGCACCTCCCACCCTAGTCCCTTGGATCTTTCAATGACTCCAGTTCTCTAGAGTCCACGAGGTAGCCAACAAGATTGGAAATGTCCATCTCAGGGTTGCTATTTCATCACCTGTGCTTAGGACATGAAATAGGCAATGGAATAGGCAAAGCAACCAGAGGCTGCAAGTCTAGTCTTGGACTTATCTATGCCAACTTGGGGGTGGGGGCTGGAATGGAGGGGGTGGGAAGTATCCTTACATTTCTCATGGGAAATCCAAGGGAGGGCTGTCAGTGCCCCCAAGATACATTTTCTGAAGAGAGAGAATAAAAGAATAAGAACTGAAGTTATTTTTTTTCCTTTAACATGTCCTGAGTGGCCAATTTCTTGCTGTTCAGCAGCTCATTATCTTTGATAGGGTCTGGGAAAAAGACAGCACATGGAAACAAATTGAACAAACAGATTGAACATGCCCTTTTATCTTGGGGGAGGGGTGAAGGGTGTAAGAAGATAAGAAAGATTTGGGGGGGTATTATGTAAATTATAGTTTTGATTTAAAAAAAACTTGCCGATATAAGATATTGCTCCTTTGGTATGAAGACATTTCATTTACTCAGAAAAAGATGAGAAAAAGACATCTGTATGAAGAACGTAGATAAAAGCCACAAGAGGAGAAACCCAGCCCCTCAGATACAATTGACAGAGAAGGGACAAAGACCTGAGGACCTGAGTCAAAACAAGATCCTCAAAGGCGTAAGTACTGATTGGAGGTTGTTGCCTGCGTAGCATTATTGTCCATCAGGTCATTTACATATGATTGTTTAATAGTTCTGAAGGTTAACAGCTAAGAACTCATTGTTGTTTCTGTTGTTGTTTGTCCTTCATTCTTTGAGAGGACCATGACATCAAGAAGGTGATAACATGACTTGCAAGTGAATTGGTTTCAAGTGAGGGAAGGCTGTGCAAAGTCACCAGCCTCACTTTCTCCTCTGGAGCCATCTGGGTCCAGTGGCAAGGTAGAGATCCAGACGCAGTAGGGGACCTTGACCTTTTTAAGCTAAGGTCTTTGCCAGGTTTTAGTTTGACTGAGGCAGAGCTCATTCAGTGATTAAGGCTAAGAAATAAGTCAAAGAATGTCCTCTTTTACCTAGTCCAGAAAAATATGATTGTTTTCATAGTTTTGAAGGTTAAGAGCTGATAACTCATAAATCAAACAACAAGGTGGTGGTGGGGGAACTTGTGTAATAACTACTTATACTCGATAGAAATGTCTATTCTGGTTTTTTCAATCTAAGTTGAGCCATAAGCTGAGGCATTAGGTACCAAGATCATAGAGACAAAAAGAAAAGAGATCATGGGAACAAGAAGGCACAGCAGCTGTTTAAAGAGAAATATTGATAACAGTGACAGAAGCTAGGAGCTGCTGGGAGTTCATTGGAAGAGAGCTTTGTAGCTGATTGGAGGAAACAGGATCCTCCTCTTATGTGAATAACTGGATATGTTTGTCTGTTTTTAGTATTGGCTATCTAGTGTTTGAGAAATGACTGAAGACAAACTTTCCTGCAAAGCCGATGTGGGAGTTGATTTACTTGGAGGATACCTGTGTCACTGCTGAAGAGACATTGGAAGAGACATCTGCCGATGCTTCCTCTGAGACACATTTAGATAATTCATGGAGACTATATTTAAGTTCGTTCAACTTTTATAACATTAAAAGAAGTATGGGATTATGGATCAATCTTCTATTTAACTTTTACAGTTTAAAAGGAATGCACAAGACTACAATATGTTGAAGAATTATTTCTCTGTCACTCTGATATAATTTTGCCTACAAGTTTTCTCAGAGTACTAATGATTATTCCGGCTTCCTCTGAGGCCTGAATGATGCTTGAACATAATAATAAAACCTAGTTCTTATCTCTATAATTTCTACACCATGGTAAATATATATTTGGCGGCAGTTACTTACCACATGAATTCAGAGATAAGATATTTCTCCCATCTCAGGTCCTTGATGTTTCTAGAATAAGGCACTCTATCCCTTGTGTCCCAGCATTTTCGCTGGCCTTCCATCCCCCATGGCTGGAATGCATCTTCCTGACTTCCTTCAAGTCCCAGCTAAAATCCCACCTTCTACAAAAAACTTTTCTTGATTCCCCCTTAAATCTAGCACCTCCCCAATTGATTGATTATTTCCAGTTTATCCTGTATGTATCTTGTTCGTACGTAGTTGTTTACATGTGGTCTCTCCCACTAGACTGTCAGCTCCTTGAGAATAGAGACTATCTTTTATTTTTCTTTGTATCTTTAGCACTTAGAGCAGTGCCTAGCACAGACCTCGGTGCTTGCTGAATGCTTATTGATCATTAATTGGACCTTTGATTTTTATCATTGTAGGGAGCTCCTGGAAAAGAACGTCCCCTATCAATGTGGATGGTACCTGTTACACAACATATAGTCTTAAAGAATTGCCTCACGGTCATTGCAAGGCTAACTGTTTTGCCCAGGTTACACAGCCAGGATGTGGTTGTAGTAGGCCTTGAGGTCAGGTTTTCTAAAGTGAGCTCTTAATCCACTGTGCCATGGTACCAATGATGATAGGACTGAAATCCAGTACTGGAATAGATCCAGCTAACCCAAGTGGATACAAGAAGTGGTTGGCTGCCAAGTAGATTCGAATCTATTCTAGAGTTGGCATTGTTTCTTCTTGAGTATTTTACATGTGGTACAGTGTGGGTGTTGTTCCACTCCTCACTTTAAAGTATATTTCAGAAATAATCATTGTGGACTTTAAGCAGAGGCTTAAACAGCAACATTCTTAAAGAATTCATTAAATCTCAGCATTGGATTGACCTTTAGCGAAGTCCCATTTGTACAATGAAGAGGCTCTAGTTGGTTGTTTATTTGCTAACAACATTAAAAGTAACACTTTAAGTTTCAATAGAGGTCTTCTTTTTGGGCACAGATATTCCAAGGCAACATTCTTCTATTAGAGAAAATTATATAGGGCTCTACTTCCTGGAACAAGCAGGCCTGAGTTTGGAGACCACTATACAGAAAGTAAAAAGTAAGAAAAGTGGGAGAAAATGCGTGGACTGAAATATCAGGTTTCTCTTAATGCAAACTCCTACATTCCAAAATGGAAATGTAGGAAAATGAGCAAGAAAAGTTTAGAGGGGGAAGGGGGAGAGATGATTCCTTTAGAGAAAGGACAAGTCCCTTGCAACTCTCAAATTCTGTGATCATTATTAAGCTACTTCTTCCCAAGTAGAAAGAGAGCCTTCATATGAAATCTCGATGTTAATATCACCTTTCTTTATAATCCAGAGGGAATTACTAGTTGAAAGAAGTAAATTATGTCTTAAAATGTTCCTCTTGCTTGTGGTGAATGGGAATGTAGTGATCAGATCATCAGGTACATTGCCTTCATATCAGCTCATCTGAAGACTTCTAATACTCTTCAGGGGTAGGGGAATATTGGCCACTCTGGGAGCTCTCTGGATTCAATACAACTCAATAAATATTTAGACTTCTGCATACAGAATGCTGTACTAGGCACAGCTGTGCTGGGGAGGATAGTAATACAAAGTAGAGATCAAGGCTTATTTCATGTTGCAAGGTTTATGAAGAGCAGAAGGAAACCAACCACTATGAAGATTATTACAGCTTAGGCACCATTTCAGAAGATGAAGATATAGATAAGTATTACAAAGACTTTGATGCAATCCTTCAAATGAAGTCAGTGTTTACTTTGATAACTGGTGACTGCCATGCAGCACAAGTGAAGATTGTATCAGAAAATAAGATTCACGATCAAGAAATGAAGGAGAGTTAAGAGTCGAAGGCTACTTAGAAGCCTCATGCCCATGTTATTATGGGTAGATGCAGGTGTTGCTTTTGGAAAGGACTCAGCTTATTCTTGTCTCTTCCACCTTTGCCTCTAGAGATTTAATTAGAACAATCTGTCACAACAGTTAGCTTTTTTTAGCCTTGGGGCAACAAAGTGACCCCTCAAGGCTAAATCTATTTGTCTCCTGCTCTACTGTTTTAAGAAATGTGTATGAGATGAAAATTTGAATACAATCTTAACTGCTCAGAGCCTTCAGTTGGGGAAATTTCTAACACTTAGGCAGAAATTTGGCACTGGCCTTAATTTCAATGTATCTCTACCTATCCCTGGTCTCTTTATAATCAAGGAGAAATTCAGGTTACCAGGAACAATTGGGTAAAAAAGCAGTCAGAGCATGTTATAGTGTCTGTTAATGGATAGGCAGTAGGAGGGGAAGGTGGGAACTTCTTGGAACTTCCCTCAGTCCATGGGTACAACCAGTGGCTTCAACCTGAATTTACTGTTCTGAGAGACCAGTAGGGCTGATGCCTCTTTTTTAATCTCTCCCTGCTCTGTTGCAACTTGATGCTACATTTTTCCCCTCTTTTGACCTATTGTTCTTACGCCATCAATACTTTCTGGCTCAGCTCCTGGGTCCTCAATTCTCTCTTTCTATCTTTCTCTTTTTCTCCAACTGTCTTCTCCACAGAAAGATTTTTAAACTGCTGTGGTGGAGGAAAACAAAAACCAACTTCTACCCTCCAGTTCCAATTTGTGATAGCTTCCTCTTTTCTGTGGGAAAGAAGGAAGAAATCGGGGGGGGGGAATGGCATACCTAGAATCTTTAACCATCTAGCCTCACTGTGTGGCTAGTTTACATCTTGCTGAAATGACTATTACACCTGCAAATAATAAGTGTTTTCTTTAAGAATTCAGTTGGAAATAACCTCTTTATCAGAAACCTCTCTCTCTCTCTCTCTCTCTCTCTCTCTCTCTCTCTCTCTCTCTCTCTCTCTCTCTCTCTCTCTCTCTCTCTCTCTCTCCCTTTCTCCCTCTCTCCCTCTCTTTCTATTTCTGTCTCTCTCTGTTTCTGTCTTTGTCTCTCTGTCTCTGTCTCTCTGTCTCTGTCCCTTCCTCCTCCCTGCCCCACTCCCACTCATCATTTGGGAGTTGTTAGCATGGGGTATGTTCAATTTAATTCCAATATATTTATTTTAACCCTTATTTAGTTATTTATTTGTTTCTGGGTGCGGGCACTGGAGCAGATATAAAGCATAAGTGAGACCGGCTTGTCTTGTGTTGAATATGACTGTACAAGCAAACAGACTGCCATGAAAATAACTTCAACTTGGGCACTGAAGTCCATTTCAGAGAGTGACAAATTAGAGGAACCTTATAAAGAACATCACAACATCTTAAGTCAGCATTCACTGTGGCATTCAGTACCTCCAATCCAGCACAGGTGAGAGCTGTGTTAGAAAAATAAGGTCTTGGACCAAGGAATTGAAGGGTTTTAAGGTCTGAGTCTATTCAGAAGCCTCACTCCAGTGTATCAGGAATATTTTCTTCAAGAATATAGTTGGAAAATATTTTGGTGGCAAGCTTTGAACATCACATACACTCCCACATACACACACATACACAAATAAAATTGACTACAAATTAGCAGACAGGAACAAATTGGTTACAGATGTTAGCAGTCATTTCAGAATTAGCTGTCTGTGGGAAGTCGGACCATCTGCTGGCTAGAGCAAAGGTTAAAGTAAACAGGAATTTATAAGGACAAAAATGTGAGGAAGACTGTGTGTTGCGGCAGCCCCAAAATGGCTTGTGTAAATGAGCTAGTGACTCCAAAAACAAAATGTGAGATAAATAAAAGCAAGGACACAGCCTCTGTTGCAATTTCTCGATAAACTTGACTGTTATAGAACAGCCTTTGAAGTGAAGAGGCCAAAAGATCTGGCAAACGATTCATGTCCTTGCAAAGTAGAGAGACGTGGAAGCTAAGGACATTGGCTATGTAGAGCACAAGCTTGTTTCGAAAACACAGTGGAGAAAAATGACAGAAGATCATGAACAGTAATGTCTCACCACCTAGGAAGAAGCAGTCACGTAGAAAACAAGACTGCAAAGAGAGCTTTTATGCAGAAGCATTTAGAGATGAAACTGGAAAGAGGAAACTCAACAAATGTAGAATGGAATCTGCCTGCTCTTGTTTTTATGGCACCTTTTTCTCAGTAGCCACAATAATGGAACCACCTCATTTGGATTCTATATATCCATATAGAATATATATATATATATGCATACATATATATTCATATATATACTGTGATCTGGGAGGAAGTGGTGCTTAAGGAAGTGGAGTGAAGAAAAAGTGCTGGAGCTAACCAAGTAAGTAAATGGAGAAGAAATCCACACTGGTGTGGCACAATTTTAAAGGCACCGAAGATCAGTTATTAAAAAATGGTGTAGTCTAGGGCTCCCTTGAATGCTATCCCAGGTTCAAGGTCCATTTGAGGTTATTTTCTACTCAAAAATCATAACTTATGAGCTCCCACCTATATACCCACCAGAACATGTTAGATCATAAAAAACGATTTTTAATTAAACAACATTGCAGAATGAATCTTAGGTAAATGCCCTCTCTCTCACTCTTACACACCCCCCACTCACATGTACCCACACCCCCCCAACCACATCTCCTATATATATTATACTTATAAATAATATATATATATATATACATATATGTGCGCGCACACACACACACTCACACATGGATACACTCTGCCATAAATCACCACAGTGCCACTGGAAAGGAAACACATGTGGAAAAGTCTCAAATATTGTTAGCGATATTGAAATGGGGGTATACTTTACTAGAACAATCCAAGTTCCATTGAACTACCTATGCATCTGATGCTACTATTTCCTTCCCCTATGCCCTACCTGCACAGATACCTGCTATCACTATTTGCTTTGGCAATGACCCCAAACTGTGATCAGCTGTACTGTATCCCTGTGTTGCCCTCCACAGCACTGTGTCCACTCAGTTGCTCTTTGCTGGCATTTGCTGGTCTTCTACGGAGTTACAAACTACTATCCAGTCTCTTTCCTGCAGGAAAGTGCATTAGATCTTTCCCTCCCCCCATAACCTCGGGTCATGAAGTTAGCCCTATTGCACCCAGCCATTCCCAGGACAATTTGAGTTAATACTGTCATGACTTTTTACTCCTTTGCTTCTGTTTCACCTGCTGCTTACTTATCCCAAGCTATAATTTGACAGAGGATGAGAAAATTCCATTTCAAATCCTTCCCATCATGGTACTCGCAGTTCACCCAAATTACTTGAGGAGCTTAGTTTAGAGAGGCAGGAAAGGGTTGGGTGTCCTTTTGTCCTATGTCCTCGGATCAACAAAACTGCTGTCCTCCCCAAAAGCTCAAGGAAGATATGAGGGAAAGATTTAAGAGTACTAGCTCTGGACCCAGAGGACTGGAGTTCAAATCTTTTATCTTCTATTCACTAACTATTTAACAAATCACTTAATCTCCTTAAGCTTCGGTTTCCTCATCCATAAAATTAGGGGCTTGGACTAATTGGTTTCAGAAGTCCTTTCCAACAGCAGGTCCATGATCCTATGAAATACCCACAGGCTTGTACATCATAGCAAGTCACAGTATAGTGAAAAGAACCTTTGAATTTAGTGTAAGAGGAGCCAAGTTTGAATCTCAGCCCTGCCATTTAATTACCTTCATGGCCTTGGGCAAGTCATTTAATCTCTCTTGGCCTCAGTTTCCTCATCTGTAAAATGAGAGGGTTGTATTGGTTGTCCTTTGAGGTACCTTTCAGCCTTAAATCTACACTTCTATGAAAACTCATCCCAAGATAAAAGGATGCCAATTTCACTAGACACATTAGTCATTTTCATCATCCTCTGGCATGCTACTCCTATTTCTGCCTCTTTGACATGACTTTCCCAAGGAACTCTGGCATCTGAGCCATGGATCTCATCCTTCTTTTCCAGGGAGGAGGATTTCTATTAGGATAAAGGATTATCCCAGTAAAAAACAAAACAAAACAAAACAAAACACAGCCCCTCATTTTAGTGAGGAAACAAAACATGCAAAAGTATACTGCGCAAATGGGAGGTAATCTCAGACGGAAGGCACAAGGAGTAGAGGGAACTGAGAAAGGCTTCCTGCAGAAGGTGAGGTTTACATAAATTCTTGAAGGAAAACTGGGAATCTAGGACGTTGAAGTGAGGAAGGAGGCTGATTATGTGACAGAATGAATTTACCACTATTCAGGAAGCAAACTTCTGGCTTAGGGAGCATTGAAAGTCAGTGGTATTGCAAGGTCCAAGGATATGCACAGTGTTATAGTCCTTTGGGCTTAGTTCCAAATTGCTCTCCAAAATGGTTGGATCAGTTCACCAAACTCCACCAAAAGTTTGTTAATGTCCCAATTTTCCCACATCCCCTCCAACATCTGTCATTTTCCTTTTCTGTTACATTAGCCAATCTGATGGGTGAGGGGTAGCACATCAGAGATGTTTTAATATCCATTTCTCTAGTCAATAGTGATTTAGAGCATTTTTCATGGGACTACAAATAGCTTTGATTTCTTTTTCTGAAAACTGCCTATTTATATATTTTGATCATTTATCATTTGGGGAGTGACTCTATTCTTATAAACTTGACCCAATTCTCTTTGTATTGGAGAAATGAGGCCCTGTTCAATTTCTTTTTCTAAGATAGGGCTATTTAAGTATTGTATTTCCTCTTTTGCAATTTATATTTTTATAAATATTCATCCATTTCAATTAGATTGTTAAATTTATTGGCTTGTATTTGGGAAAGTAGTTCCTAATAATTGCTTTAATTTCATCTTTATTGGTGGTGAATTAACCTTTTTCATTTTTAGTACCAGTAATTTGATTTTCTTTTTTCAATCAATTAGCTAATGGTTTATCTATTGTATGGTTTTCCCCTCATAAAACCAGATCTTAGTTTTATTAGTCAGTTCAATGGTTTTTTACTTTCCATT
This sequence comes from Phalanger gymnotis, assembly GCA_028646595.1. Lineage (NCBI taxonomy): Eukaryota > Metazoa > Chordata > Mammalia > Diprotodontia > Phalangeridae > Phalanger > Phalanger gymnotis. The sequence continues at coordinate 267,701,332 of CM053623.1, read as the reverse complement.
TTATTAATCTCTCCTTTGATTTTCAGGATTTTCAATTTGGTGTTTCATTGGGGTTTTCACTGTATTCTTTTTTCAGTTTTGTTGTTGTTGTTGCATGCCCAGTTCATTGATCAGCTCTTTATTAAAATAAGCATTTAAATTTATATATATTTACCCTAAGTACTGCTTTGGCTGCATCCCATAAATTTTGGTATGTTTTCTCATTGTTGCCATTTTCTTTAATGAAATTATTTATTGTTTCTATGATTTATTCTTTGACCTACTCATTATTTATGGCTAGATTATTTAGTTTCCTATTATTTTTAATCTATTTTCCCCAGCCATGTATTGAATATAATTTTATTGTATTATGATCTGAAAAGTGCATTAGATATTTCTGCTTTTCTGTATTTGGTTGTCAGGGTTTTATGCCCTGATACATGGTCAATTTTTGGGTAGGTGTCATGTACCATTGAGATGAAAAGGGTATTTCAATGATCTTAGATAATTCCAAAAGAGTCATGATGGAAAATGCTATCCACATCCAGAGAGAGATCCAAGCATACTATTTTCATGTTTTTTTCTTTCCTGTGGTTTTCCCCTTTTGTACTGATTCTTCTTTCATGACATGACTAATGTGGAAATATGTTTAATATGATTGTACATGTATAACCTATATCAGATTGCTTGCCATCTTGGGGCAGGGGGGAGAAGGGAGAAAAAATTTGGAACTCAAAATCTTATAAAAGTGAAAGTTGAAAACTATCTTTACTTGTAATAAGAAAAAATAAAATAGTATTAAATGGGGGAAAAGTGGTATTTGTTCAGTCATTTCTGACTGTGATCCCATTTGGGATTTTCTTGACAAAGAAACTGTAGTGGTTTGCCATTTCCTTCTCTAGCTCATTTTACAGATGAGAAACTGTGACAAACAGGGTTAAGTGACTTATTCTGGGTCACAACACCAATAGCCAGATTTGGACTCAGAAGGTGAGTCTTCTTCACTCCAGGCCCAGCACTAGGAAGCTAGATGGCTCAGTGGATAGAATTCTGGGCCTGGAATCCAGAAGACCTGAGTTCATTTAACCTCTGTTTGCCTCTGAAGAAAATGGCAAATCACTCCAGCATCCTTGTCAAAAAATACCATGGGGTCACAATGACTTGAGCACAATTGAAAAAAAAAATATATTCCTTTCTATTCCCATTCAATTTTCTTCAGAGTTCTATAGTATCTAACTTTTCTAAAATTCTATTCATTTCCTTAACTTCTTTCTTATTTATTTTTTGGTTTGATTTATCTAGTTCTGCAAGGGGAAATTTGAGGTCCCCCAACTAGTATAGTTTTATTCTCTATTTCCTCTTATAACTCATTAAACTTTTCCTTTAAGTATTTGGATGTTATACCATTTGGTGCATATATGTTTAGTATTGGTATTACTTTATTGTCTATGGTACCTTTTAGCAAAATGTAGTTTCCCTGCTTAAATCTTTTAATTAGGTCTATTTTTGCTTTGGCTTTTTCTGAGATTGGGATTGCTACCCCTGCTTTTTTTTTTTTTTACTTTGGCTGAAGCATAATAGATTTTACTCCAGCCCCTTACCTCTGCTCTGTTTATCTTTCTCTGCTTCAAGTGCGCTTCTTGTAAACAACATATTGTAAGATTCTGGTTTTTTAATCCACTCTGTTATCTGCTTCTGTTTAATGGGTAAGTTCATCCCATTCACATTCACATTTATGATTAATAATTATGTATTTCCTTCTATTTTTTTCTGTTTATCCTTTCCTTTCACCCTGTCCCTCCTCAGAAGAATTTTGCTTCTCTCCACTGCCTTCTTCAATCTACCTTCCCTTCTATCAGCACCCCCTTTTTTGTCCCACCCTCTTTCTACTTCCCTGTAGGGCAAGACAGATTTCTATACCTGAGTGTATATGTTATTCCCTCTTTGAGCCAATTCTGACGAGAGTAAGGATCAAGTGTTGCCCTGCCCCCATTATCCCCTCTACTGTAAAAGCTATTCCTTTCACTCCTCTTTTATGTGAGATAATTTACCCCATTCTACCTCTACCTTCCACCTGCTCCTAGTACCTCTCTCTTCTTACCCCTTAATTTTATCTTTATGAAACTTCCCATCATAGTCAACTCATATCCATGTCCTCTATGTATACTCCTTCTAATTGTCCTAATAATGATAAAGTTCTTAGGAGTTACAATTATCATTTTCCCATGTAGAAATATTAACAGTTTAACCTTTTGGAATCCCTTATGATTACTCTTTCATGTTTACCTTTTTATGTCTCTCTCGAGTCTTATATTTGAAAATCAAATTTGCTATTCAGCTCTGGTCTTTTTATCAGGAATGTTTAAAAGTCTTCTATTTCATTAAATATTCATTTTCCTCCCAAAGGAATATATGCAGTTTTGCTGGGTAGGTGATTCCTGGTTGTAATCCTGGTTCCTTTGCTCTCTGGAATATCACATTCCAAGCCCTCTGATTTAAAGTAGAAGCTACTAAATCTTCTGTAATTCTTCTGACTATGACACCAATTCTTTCTGCTTACAATATTTTCTCCTTGACCTAGGAACTCTGGAATTTGACTGTAATATTCCTGGGAGTTTTCATTTTGGGATCTCTTTCTGGAAGTGATTGGTAGATTTTTTCAATTTCAAATTTATCCTCTGTTTCTAGGATATCAGGATATTTTTCCTTAATAATTTTTTGAAATATTATTTTAGGCTCTTTTTTATGACAGTTTTCAGGTAGTCCCATAATTCTTAAATTCTCTCTCCTCAATTTATTTTCAAGATCAGTTGTTTTTCCAATGTGATATTTCACATTTTGTCCTATTCTTTCATCTTTTAAATTTCATTTTATTTTTTCTTGATGACTTATGGAGTCATTTGCTTTCACTTGCCCACTCCTAATTTCTAAGGGATTGTTTTCTTCAGTGAACTTTTTTACCTCTTTTTTTTATTTGGCCCATTCTGCTTTTTAAGGAGTTCTTTTTTTCAGTGAATTTTTGTAGCTCTTTTTCCACTTGGCTAAATCTTCTTTTTAAGGAGTTCTCTTCCAAAGATTTTTGTGCCTCTTTTACATATGGTCTATTTTGTTTGTAAAGGTTTATTTTCTTCAGTACTTTTATGCCTCCCTAACCAAGCTGTTGACTCTTTTTTCATGATTTTCTTGCATCACTTTCTTTTCCCAATTTTCCCTCTACCTCTTTTACTTGATTTTTAAAATCTTTTTTGAACTTATCCAGGGCCTGAGACCAATTCACATTTTTCTTTAAGGCTCTGTAATATCACTGCTTTGATTTACCTGTTTTCTTCTGAGTTTGTGTTTTGATCTTCCCTGTCACCATAATAACTTTCTATGGTCATGTTCTTTTGTTGTTGTTTGCTCACTTTCCCAGCCTATTTCTTGACTTTTGACTTTATGTTAAAGTTAGACTCTATTTTTGGGGTGGAAAGGCCTCTCTCTCAAGCTTCCGGTTTTTTATGTGGCTGTTTTCAGAGCTAGCTCTGGACCTCTTCATGATCTCAGTTCTTCCAAGGTGGCATAATCTAAGGAGAGGTGTGGTTGCTGCCCTACTGGTCTGAGCTCTGGTCTGTGAGAGACTACAAACACTCTTTTCCACCCTGGAGCTGAGCTAGTGCTCCTCCTTGTCTTGGGCAAAATTGTACATGGGCAGTGCAACAGAGATCTACTCGCAGTTCCAGCAGAGATTCAGCTGTAACCTCCCTCTGACCAGTTGTCAAATCCCCTTGCCATCTGTGGGCTGAGAGCTCCAGAGGCCACAGCTGCTGTGAATTCAATTGCCACAAGTCCTGCTCTGAACTGCATTCTACTCACACTCCAGTAAGACAGACCTTTCCTGCCTATCTTCCAAATTGTCTTGGGTTGTAAATTGTGTCACCCAGTTATTTTGATGATTCTGCCACTCCAGAATTCATTTTGAGGCATTATTTTAATGTTGTTTGGAGGCGAATTTGGGTGTGCTCAGATGAATCCCTGCCTTTACTCTGCCATCTTGGCTCTGCCTCACCAAAGTGAGTTTTGATACCCTTCTCAGACCCTAAATTGACAACCAATGGATATATTGACACCATTAAAGGCAAAGTATTGGCATAATTATATATGTAATATTCTCTAAACCCTGAATCACTAGTTTTAAGATACTCCTGTTTTTGTAAATCAATATCTTGTAGTAATTTAGCATATCTATTTTTAATGAATTAGCCAAGTAGGGCATAGCTACCAACCTGTACATTCATCTAGTAATATATGTATGCACATCTAGTAATATATGTATGTACATGTATGTACATATGTATGTACATCCTACCTTAAGTGGTAATTCAAGTTGTGAAAGATCTCTGAGTAGTATCCTGACTGGCTTGCTTCCTAAGACTGTGTTGGATAAAGGGAGTGGGAGGAAAAGAAAGGGATGGTGCAATTTGAAAAGGAATGTTTTGAGAAGGGATGGGGGGAATTATGAGCAGATGACAAGCAGAGCCAACAAAACAATATACAGAACACAATAACTACAGCAATTTAAAAGGAAAGAGCAACTACACACACACACACACACACAAGTGAATGTTGCAAAATTATGAAAGAAATACATGGCTTAACAGGAAAGATAGAAGAAGATACTCCTTCCCCACCTCTTCTTGGAGGTGGAAGATCCATAATTTTTGCATATTTTACAAGTTTTCAGACTTCTTCAATGTGTTGATTGGTTGTATTAATTTTTTCTCTTTTTTTTCGTCTATAAATAATATTATTTGTTATATGGGGTAGCACTCTAGGAAAGGAGAAAGGATGCTGGGGAAAATTAAGATGGTCTAAAAAAAACAAAAGACATCAATATAAACTTATTTTAAAAAGTAGATGACATGTTTCCAAACAAGAGAAGGGATGATCACGGGAGTTAAAATGGATAATTTTGATTGCATGACATTTAAAATGGTTTGCACAGACAAAACCTATGAAGCCAAAATTAGAAGGAAAGCAAGAAACTGGTCGGGGGGGAGGGGTGGATATTTTAAAGCAAGTTCCTCTGATAAGGCCTTATTTCTCAGATACATAAGGAACTGAGCCAGATTTCTAAAAGTAAGAGCCATTCTCCAACTGAAAAATGATCAAAATATATGAACACTCAGTTTTCAGAAGAAGAAATCAAAGCTATCGACAATCATATAAAAATGCTCTAAATCACTATTAATTAGAGAAATACAATTTAAAAGAACCCTTATCAGATTGGTTAACATGACACAAAAGTAACATGATAAATGCTGGAAAGGATGTGGAAAAATACAAATGCTATGGGTGGAGTTTTGAACTAGCCCAACATTTCTAGAGAACAATTTGGAACTATGCCCAAAGGGCTATAAAACTGGACATACTGTTTAATGCAGTAATACCACTGCTAGGTCTACATGTCAAAGAGATATCTTTATGGTAGATTTAAATATATACTTATTGAAAATATTCAAATTTAATTAATAAGATAGAAGTTTAGGGGGAAGAGGAAACAAAACAATTCATACAATATTAAGGAGTCTTAGATGACTTGGCTATTTCCTACCTGATAACAGTTTAGCCCGGGTATGATAGCTACACATGCCAACTGTTCAAGGAGACTTCATTTATTCTTAACATGTATGAATTGTTCAGTAGTCACCCTTTTCACAATTTCTGATTTTAAAAGGAAAAAAAATCACCCTCTGTTAGGACTTCTGATAAAAAAGGAAAATGTTATCATCTCTTACATTTTTAAAATTATATTTGAATTGCCCTTTCCCCAAGCCAGTATCTTTCCAATACATCCCTTTTATTCAGTAATGAGCCTAGAAATCACATTTCAATTCATTCTGACAGGCACACATTATTCACTTGCTATGTTCTAGTCACTGTGATAGACCCTGTGAATACAAAGTCTAAAACTAAGCAGCCTCCTGCCTTCAACAGCTTTATACTATAGATCCAAGATCTTCTAAGGTCTCTTTTGTTTTTCAATCTATAACTCCATGATCCTATGCTGAACTAATTTGAAGAGGGGGAGAACACTAATGTAGGGAAATATCAAAGTTATTTCTGGCCAAAATAGACAGCCAAGGTGATGTTGACAGATGTACATAACAAAGGCAGGAATGATGGCTAAGTGAGTGTGGAATAACAAATGTTCAAGCTTACCTTGAGTTCTGGCTCCAATTCATTTTCATGCTAAGCCCCAAGGGTTTTATTTATCCTTAACATGCTTGAATAGTTCAGCAATCACCCTTTTCATTCATTTCTGAACCTAAGTAAGATAGCTCTCTGGAACAAAGGGCCAGATATAGGGGTCAAAAGAAAAGACCAGATCTAATCCTGGGGCTACTTAGTTTAACTTTTCTGTAAGGAGGATACCTAGTAGCTATGACTAAAGAGTGATTAACCTGGTTTTATCAGGGAGGCATTGCAACCACTGTTTCCTAATAGGCTAGTAAATGGCCCAAAAGAGATTTCATACCAAAATTGTGGGGAAAGGATCAGTAAATTATGGTCCCAGGACATAGTAGGAGACCATCTGAGCCCAGTGGAGCTCACTGAGATGCCCACCTGAGGTGAAGTCACCTTCAGACCAGCAGGTCCCAATAGACCCAGTGAAGATACTACCTGCAACAGGAAGAAACCCAGCAATAAAAGCCCAGTGAGAACTGTACAATGATATTATGAAGAGACATACATGGTCCTGTATCCCCTGGCTATACATGTTCCTTGTGTATGTGGCTGTCAGGCATAATCAATCCATTTGAATTGTTTTAGGGAGATTCTGAAGATCGCCTGGCAGGATAAGATACCAGACAGTAAGGTTCTTTCTTGAACTCAACTGCCAAGCATTCACATTCGGCTTGAGAGAGAGCACAACTCCAATGGTCTGGTTGCGTCGTTCAAATGCAAAATGTATGCTTGCCAAAAAAGCCTATTTTATGGAGAACCAGTGGTCAGAAGAAGCAATATAAGGACATTCTCAAGGTCTCTCTTAAGAACTTTGGAATTGATTGTGTGACATAGGAGACACTGGCACAGAACTGCTCAGCGTGACGTGCCTACATCAGAAAAGGTTCTGTGCTCTATGAGCAAAGCAGAATTGAAACAGCTCAAAGGGAACATGGGATGTACAAATTTAGAGAACCCACCCCAAATGTTCACACAGACTATTTGTGTCCAACCTGTGGTCGAGCATTCTGAGCTCATATTGGTCTGATCAGCCACAGTTGGACACACTAAAACTTGACTCTAGCATAGTGATGTCATCTTGGTCCTCTTCAAGAATGAAGGACAGCAACAAACCAACCAACCATGTGACCCCACAGAATACCTTGAACCTGGTATAGCCATTCTAGAGGACCAATATGTGAGAGAGTAGTGTCTCCGTTGCTACACTGAGGAGGACCAGGAAAGTCTTTCCATAGGAAATGGTACCTCTCAGGTAAATCTTCAAAGAAGCTAAGAATTCTAAGGGCCAAAAGTGAGGAAGGAGTACATTGTGGGCATGACGACCAATCTATGCAAAGTCAAGAAGGTAGGAGATAGAATGTTGAATTCTGAGAAAAGTTAAGTAGCCCAGTTTGACCAGAAAATAATGGACATGAAAAGGATTGGGAAAATAAGATTTAGAAAAAAGACTCGGGGTGGACTGGGAAGGGCTTTAAATGCCAAGCAGATTCATTTGTCAGCTATGATGTTAATTCTTGGATGAGTGAGTTGACAAGCTATCTCAGTGTTTGAGTATACCTTTGATATTTTCCTTGTAATCATTATGATTCTGCCTGATTTCCAAAATTACTTATGAAAGTGAAATTGATCCCTAAGTTCTATTCTTGTAATAAAGAATCTGTTGAGCCATGAATTCTGCAAATGCTCCAACTTGCTCTCATGGCTGCCAGTTTCTTCTTGGGTAAATAAACAGTGTAGGGATTGATGTTCTAACAACTCTAATGGCCAATGTGATAGCAAAAGGATATAGCCATGTAGCGATGATTGTAAATACATACATACATACATACATATATATATATATATATATATATATGCCCAATGAGGACCTCTTTGAAGCCAGGAAGCGCCTGAGTACATGGTTAGAAGCACCCTGAACCTCAGTCTTACTGACAATTATACAGAACATATCAAGTCCATTCTCCTAAGTCTGAGAGGTTCTATAGACTTGTTAGGAGACCCTGATCCCTAGCTTTTCATCAGAGTCACAAATAATGATGGTGTAGAGCAGAGATGTCAAACGTGTGACCCACAAACCTTCCAGAATACCTCCTGAATCAAGATTAAAATGTAATTGGGAAATGTTTAATGAAATAAGTAAAAATATAATACCATATAGATAATGTCAATATGTGGGTTTCTAAGTCACTATTCGACATGGAGACAGGGATCTTTCCCTGTTTGATTTTGACATCACTAATATAGAGAATAAATGACTATTAGAGCTGGAGAGGGCCTTAAAGAGCAATACTTAGTTTTACAGAGGAAGAAGTTAAGGCTTAGAGAGTGCCTGCTCTTAATGTCATAGAGTTAGAGCTGGAAGGTATCATAAAGGTCTTCTAGTCCAATGCCATAACATATATATACATACATATATATATGTATACATATATACATATATATATATGAGGTCCTAAAGCACAGAGACATTAAGTGACTTGCCCAAAGTCACACAGTTAGTAAATAGGAGAGCTTGAGTGAAACCTATGGCACAATTACAAAATGACCTCTCTTTCCACTGTGTTACTCTGCTATCAAAAGTCATAGCTAATTAGTAGCAGCAGAGCTCACATCTGGTGCCACTCTACTATGTTTTGAATCTCTACCACTGTCCAGGAATTTGGAGTGCCCCAACTAGACAGAATTAGGTAAGTCCCTTTTCTTCCCATTAATCTCTAGGGGCCAATTACTTAGCAGTAGGGCTGAGGCAGGAGCTAACTGATTCGCTGTGTAATAGAATCTACAACTTAGAAAATCTAGGTAAAGCACTCAAGACCTTACTATATTTGCAGCTGCTATTATTGAAAAGTCAAATCTATTTGCACTAAGGTATCTCCTCTAAATTGATGTTGTCAGATAACACACACGCGCGCGCGCACACACACAATATGTGCTTTAGGAGGTTACAAATAAAATCATTTCAGAGATGCAGTTAGGAAATGCAGCATACATTGGTTTAAGAGTGCCACCTAGTGGATAAAGAAAGAACTGAGTCAGAAACATTTGAAATTTTTATTCTACGGGAGGAAAAAAAAAGAACCTGTCAATAAGCATTTATTAAGCACTTACTGTATTTTGGTTACTGGGTATACCAAGGCAAAACACTGTCCCTGCTTTCTAGGAGTTTATAGTTATGCAGGAAACCACATATAAACAACCACGTACAAACAAGATATATACAGGATAAATCGGAAATCATCTCAGAAAGAAGATCCCAGAATTAAGGGGGACCAGGAAAGGCCTTGAAAGAAGCCAGAAGACCAAGACGTAGAAGGAGAGAGTTACATGTATGAGACCCAGTCAATAAAAATGCTTGTAGTCCAGAGTGGGAGAGTCCTTTGCAAAGAACAGACAAAGAAACCAGTGCCATTGGATTGCAAAATATGTGGAGGGAATAAGGGTCAAGAAGCCCAGATAGGGAAAAAGGCAACAGGTTTTTCAAAGCTTTAAAAGCCAAACAGGGGGCTCTATAGTTGACCCAAGTGGTGACAGGGAACTATGTGAGCTTATTGAATAGGTGAGTAGCATGGTCAGACCTGAGCTTTAGGAAGACCACTTTGACCACTGAGTAAAGAACAGACTAGAATGAACAGAGACTTGAGGTAGGCAGAGCAACCAATAGGCCAGTGTTTTCAGGGATGAAGTGCTGAGGATCTAGGTCAGAGGTTCCCAAACTTATTTGGTCTACTGCCCCCATTAAAAAAAATTACTCAGCACCCCCCTGGAAATCTACTTTCTTTAACCCTTTAACATTTTTAAAAATTTGGGTCATTTCAAAAATATGTAAAATATTTTTTAAATGATGCATCTTAAATTTGATAATTTATTGTACGTTTCTGGGGTTTTTCCCTGCATTGAAATGTTAATGATGCAATATTGCCTCAAGCGACCATAGAGTTATCGTATTGTAAACAAGTCATTACACACACATATTCCTGCCAATGCATGCTGGTCATCCCAACAATGGGTGACAGGCTCATCTGCCAACATTTGCTTGTTAAGACTTTCCGTGGACTTGACCACTGATCGGTTATAATTTGCATTTTGTGGGTTTATTTGGAAAATTATGTAATCACCATGACTTTAACTCTACTACACAACAGATGAAACTTGTGCGAACAGTTTTTCAAATTTTTCCTATCTTCTATTCTTTCCTTATGCTTACGTCTCCCCTTTATTTTTATTCAGTGCTCCCCAATTGCACCAGAGGATACTACCACCCCCCATATCGTTCCAGTGCCCCCCCCAGGGCGAGGCATCACCCACTTTGGAAACCTATGTGATGGCATTGTCAGAGGAGAGATAGGGGCATAAACAGGGGATGTCATGAAGGATGAATGACAGGACTTGGCAACTGACTGGATATGGAGGTGAGGTGGCGGGGGGATATGAGAGAGAATGAGAAATTGAAGATAATATCTAGGTTGTGAGGCTAAGTGACTGATAGGATGGTGGTATCCTCTACGTTGCTAGGGAACTAAGGAAGATTTACTTCTAGTCAAAAATATTTATTAAGCATCCAGGGTATATTAAACATGCTACTCTGAGTGTTTGGAGAGAAAGAAGCAGGTACTCTGTATTACATTTGAGTATGTGTTGGAAAGAACACTGAACTTAGAAGAACTGGATTTGAATGCCAGATCTCCTCCTAACTAGCTGTGTTACCTTAAGGAAGTCACTACTTCTTTGGGTCTCTCTTTCCTCATCCATGAAATAGGGGAGAGAGGTATTAGGCTTGATTATCTCTAAAGTCCATTCTAGCATTGACTTTTCATGATCCGCATTGATGGATACAATTTCCTTGTGAGGGGATTCTCTACACTACTGAAACCATAGATATGGAACAAAAAAGGTATTCAAGAACCAATTATTTGTCACCTGCTTCTTTATCAATCCATCAATTAGTAAGTCAACAGTTCTTTAATAAGCAATGTACCATGTGTCACAGGCATTGTGCTAGGGACTGGGGTTATAAATATAAGCAAATAGAGAGATGAGCATTTATTAAGCAGCTATTATTCACTCCTTCCCTCTGGAACAATAGCACTAAATCCAAGTGGGTAGTTAGGGAGAGGTGCCATTAAATCAAAGAATAGACTCAATCAGAGTAAGTCCTTAGAGTTGTTTTGAACTTCACTGACTGAGCTTACTAGCTCTTCTCACTTTCCTTGAGTTTTTAACATACTCTGGGTCCTGAGAAGTAAAAGGCTTAGAGCCACATATAAGATCAATTTCCAACAGCTCTCTATAATTCTTGAAAATGGAAAGCAAAGAAGGAATCCATATCTTTAATTTAGCTGAATCAATTGTTCTAAGGTCAAACACAGTCATGTATCTTCTACTAAACCCATTCCTCGCAGCCTGATGAAATATTTGAGGCTATCATATAACAGTCTAGTCATTTCACACTAAATCACAAATGGATCTGAAAAATATATATGTTTTCAAAACCGTTCAGTGTGAAAACTACGTCTTGGTCAATTACTGTCGTTTTGCAACCCACTGAAATAAAGTTTGATTCCAGAAAATCGTTTTTTGGGCTCCGTCAGTTTATCCTCTCTCAATGTTTATATGTGCAATACAAAAATATTGAAAGGCACATCTAATGGGAAAGACAATGTTCCCTATCCTCACCTCCATGAGATTCTGCACCTCCAGGACAGACCCGATTGAAATTCTGCAGACTTTGGTTCCTATGATACCATATATATGAGTTCAGGGTGACGAGGGGAATAGAAAAAAAAAGAAAGGAATATGGAGGCTTCCAACAGAGTACATCATGAAAGAAGAGAGACAAGCAGGGGAGCAAGCATATGATCAGGGCACAGGAAAGTATAGACAAGAATTGCAGGGATACACAAGGTGAAAGAGTGGGAAGGGTTCCTAATGGGTAGCAGTTTTTGAGTTGCAATGATAAGGCTGTCTGCACTGATGGCCGAAACCCTTCCTCACACCACAGTATGAGTAATGAAAGATGATTTCAGAGGTACAAACATAAAGTCAAGAATGCTAAAGATAAGAATGAGCTGTGCCTGGTGGGGAAAGTTAAGGGCAATAAAAAGATTTTCTTCCTTTTCCTTTTTCTCTTAAGCTACGTTGGCTGATGATAACAGATGACAGAGAGAAGACTTAGAGACACTCAAATCATTTAACTTCTCATTTCTCTGCCAAGGAGAAGAATCTTTGAACAGGAAAGGGCAGAACAAAAATGGCTGATAAGGAGTTGCTGCCAAAATTAAGGCAATTTTCTAAGCACAACAGATTGAGTGCTTAACTCAGAGTCGGAATAACCTGAGTTCAAATCTTTCCTCAGATACTATCTAAGCCCTGGGCAAGTCACTAATCTCACTCAGCTTCAGTTTCCTCAGCTGTAAAATGGGGATAATAATGGTACTTAGCTCACAAGGTTGCTGTGAGGACCATAGGGCTACCATAGGTATAGCATTTTACAAACCTTAATGTGTTATACAGGGTGTTCCTAAAGTCTGAACACAGGCAAAAATGCATTATTTCAAGAAATGAAATGACTGGAATTTTCAACAACATTTTTATTTAATTGCAATATTAACAAATAACATCTTCAACATGATTTTCATCATTTGTGATGCAAAGGTTGATGCACTTTTCAAGATTCACGTGAACTTGATGCAACAACTCCACATTGCTGTCAATTTTAGCACATTCACTCTTTATGCGTTCAATCAAGTGTGTTGCATCTGTGATTTTCATTGAGTACACCTTCTCCTTTAGCATACCCCAGAAAAAGAAGTCACTGAACAACACAGAGTCTTCAGGGAAACAGTTAATGAGATATTAATGAGATTTCCTATGTGTCCAGACTTTAGGGACACCCTGTATAAATTCTGGTTATTAACTTAAGCATGGAGAGAGGAGAGCACCTAGCTACAATCAATAGCAGACAACAAATATTTATTATGCATTTACTTTGTTCCAGACAATGTGCTAAGCACTACAAACACAAGTAGAAGCAAAAATAAAGATAGTTCCTGCTTTCTAAGAGTTTATATTCTGATGGGGAAACAGAATCTATAAAGAGGAGCTGAAAAAATGGGAGTGGAAGAGAAGGTACCTGCATGGGAGCATGATGGTGAAGTGTGGAGTCATTCACTAGCTGAGCTAGGAGGAAAATGAAGGATGACGAGATTGGACCCCTCCAAGAGAGGCTCCAAGGGAAACTGACTCACCAATGGGATAAAGGGGCTGCAGGGTGGAGGAATAGTCTAAGTTGAGAAGGCACCAGAGGCTTGGAGGCAAAATATGGGAGTCAGTCACAAGCAAACGCATTAATGAATTCAAAGCAGCAGGTCCAGATGAATTACATCCTAATGTAACTGAAGGAACTGGCAGATGTCATGGCTGAACTATTATGAGTCATCTTTGAAAGATCGTGAAATTGAAAAAGTTTTCCTCAGGATTGAAGAAAGGCAAATTTTGTCTCAATTTCTAAGGAAAGTAAATGGAATTTGCAAACAATAAGCAAGTGAGCTTGACTTCAATTCTTGGTGAAATAAATATAGAAATTACCATCAAAGAGATGATCAGTAAGCAAAAAGAAAAGGAAATAGTCCTTGTTCAAGAACAGGTCATGCCAGGCAAACTTTATGCCCATTTTCACATAATTATTAGAATGATAGATAAACAGAGTAACACAATAATAATCTAAAATAGCAAATGCCCACCTGTGCATAGCACATTATATACTTCTGATTATGTGTTTCAAACTTACTGTTCCTACTAAGAATTGTGTTCCATCCAATTCATTTAGTTAGAATTGGTCAGCATCCTATCTCCTACCTATAGAACACTTTATAAATAACAAAGCATTTCAGCATATGTTAGATCTTCACAATGACCCTGTAAGGTAGGTAAGGCAGTGTGCCAGTAAGGCAAAATGGGCTTAGTTTAACGGGTGTGCTTGAGGAGTTTGGCTTTTGTTTATGGTGAAAGTACTTTCACCTGTTAAACGCTAAGCCCCAGGCCCAAAGCCCTATCAGGTGTGAAACCCCTGTGGGCGTAG
>CM053623.1:267606984-267686551 GCA_028646595.1 Phalanger gymnotis | reverse complement strand
TTCTTCCCCCCCCACCCCCAGGAATTCTCTGGGTGGGGAGGGGAGGGATTAGAGCCGTTTACCTGGCCATTATGTCTCCCGGAAGCTCAAGAAGCATTTGAAACCTTTGGGCTGCAAGCCTCAGGAGCTGGTATCTCACAGTCGGTGGCGTTGCGCTGCCTCTCCTCGCTTCCACAGAGTGCCGTCCTGTGTTGGGAGGCTTGGGGATCTGCACTGGTTTCAGGCGCCCGGCTTTCTCCCAGCCTGTCTCCCACGTGGGTTTTCCGGCCAGCTGCTTCTGCTTTGGTCCCGTCTGGGGCAGCTCCGCCGCGAGCGCTCTCCTAGCCTACAGATTCGTTCCTTCAGCCTTTCAGATTCTCCCGGCTGGGAAATTTGCCCCACTCAGACTGCTCGCAATTTCTAACTCTCTCAAATCTGCTCAGATTCACTTTTATAGGAATCCAACAGAACTTGTGAGAGAGCTCCGGCAAGATGCTGTTTTCATGCCGGTAACATTACATTTTAAAACTAAGCCTACATGGTTCTGGCAGGGCTCCTTTTTATGGATTAGTGGCGCCATTTCGATTTGCATTGGACAGTGCTACTCTAGGCAACCCTTGAAGCAGAGGGTATTACAGAGAAGGGACGAGGCACCCTGCCTTGGTAGAGGGAATTTCTTCACCTAGGAATTCCCTGTATCCGTGAAATCATAGGTCATCCCTATCCCAATTTTTTTAAAGGCCGCTTAGTAAGTCTTTAACTTAACAAATATGTATAGCAACAGAATGAGGCAGACTGATGAACACTAGGACTTTACTTTTTAAAATCACAAAACAAAGAGCCGAAAGTTTGCTTTCTCTCTCTGTCACGTTTTATTTGCAGACGAGCAGAAGTAATCCTAGGAGACAGGAATAGGAACTAGACATGTGGTTTCATTGTTATAGGTTATTCTCAGATGAGAAAACTCCTTCTAATGCAGGTGGGCGCCTGGTCTGCAATGCTTAGATCGCTGCTGAGAAGAGAAAGAGGCTAAACGACTTCTCCAAAGTCATACGGCCAGTACTTATGGAAGGCAGGCTTTGAACCCGAGTCCTCCAGGCCTCAGAGTCAGCTCACCACTGCCCCATAGCTGACTCTCCAAACAAAATCAAAGGAAAATTGATGGCTTTCTGGTCTTCATTGGGACCAAAGGAAATGATGTACTCCAAACTGTTCTGCAATTAAAAACATTTCTTATTGCCTAGAGGCAAAAGTCACTGAAGGTCCTCTTCATGTCGAAGTATTTTTTAGAATCCAGTCCACATACTCATCCACTTTGGTATAAACACCAGGATGTCCTGGGCGAGCGCAGCCTTCTCCCCAACTGGTTATACCCACCAAATGCCAGATGCCATTGTGTTGACAGGACAGGGGCCCTCCAGAATCTCCCTGTGTGAGATGGGAAGAGGGAAAAGGTTTTAAACACAGAAGTTTTTCACTTCCAAGGGACTTCAACCCAAACAACTGATGAGAGATTTCTGACATTGTGCATCAGCCTCAACGCTTCAGAATTTCATGTTATTGCTTTGCCCGCAGTTTGCATACTTTAGATGTGGGCATAACCCCATATGTATGAAATGGTCAAGGTTTGTCACATATGTATGTATGTATCCCAGGTTCCCAACCTTGGAATTTTCCTCAGCTCTTCATTCTCACTTTTCCCCTTCATCAATGACTCACTGATTCTATTTTCACAATATCTCATACATATACATGTCTCTCCTTTTTTACTCATACTGTAGACCCATGGTCAAGGTTTGCCATCTGTGTACACATGTGTGTACACATGTACATATACACATGCTTATCTGGCCTAAAGCACTGTACATACTTGCATACATACATGTAATGCATATATACACACACATATATGTTTAAACATTTTGGTGTTGTTCAGTCATTTCAGTCACATCCAACCTCATTTAGGGTTTTCTTGGCAAAGATACTGGAGTGACTTGCCATTTCCTTCTCCAGACCAATTTACAAATGAGAAAGCTAAGGTAAACAGAGTTAAGTGACTTACCCAGGGTTACACAGATGGTAAGTATGTAAGACTGGATTTGAACTCAGGTCTTCCTGACTCCAGGCTCAACACTCTTTGAACTGCACCACCTAGCTGCCTTGCTACACAGACATATATACCAATGACACATGTATGTATATGTCTATATGCATATGTATATATATGACCCTCAGAGAGCTGTTGTGAGTGCACTGTGCTTGACTCATAGTGGAGTACTTAATAAATGCTTGTCTTACCCCTCACCCCCACCCAATTTCCAAATAATTCATGAAAGCTTTCTCATATTTATACACACAATTGTACCAAGTTCCCTCTGTTACCTTGCAAGCATCTTTCCCGCCTTCTTTATGACCAGCACAGATCATCCGACTGGTTATTTTGTGTTCTCTGTACCTCATCTGGCAATCTTCATTTGTTATCAAAGGAACAGAAGTCTTCTGAAGAGTGTCTTGGATTTTTCCTACAAAAGAGAGTACACAGACCTTGGGTTTTAAATGTTAGAAATGATGTATTCATAAGAATTGAGTTATGCATGTATGTGCACATGGAGGTCAGAAGAAGTGTGATAGTGATGCTGTTAAGGTCTCCGAAGAACTCTGGAATTGATTGTGAGACGTGGGAGAGGCTGGCACAGGATCATTCAGCGTGGCTCACCCGCATCAGAGAAGGTGTCATGCTCAATGAAATTGCAGTAACTCAAAAGAAAGGTGAGATACTCAAATTTAGAGACAGTCCCAACCCTTGAATTATGTAAGGAAGGGAAGAATACATTCAGGCGCGGGGATCAGCCTTGGCTTCACGAGACGCGTAAGCTGAACTTTGAACGAAGAGAGGAATTCATAAAGGCAAGATCACAAAAAGAGAGAGTGCATCCCAAGCATAAGGGAATTGAGGCAGAAGATCCCAGGTCTGATTCAGGGATTAAGGGGTAGAACAGTTTTTTCTGGAAAAGAGATTGCCTGAAAGAAATAAGTTTGCAGTGAAGAAAAGGTAGATTGCTGCCAAACCGTTCCATTAATGCTTTAGATAAGTGAACTAAAATAACAGCTAGATGGGGCAGTAGAGAGAAGGCTGAGCTCTGGGGCTTAGGATGACCTGAGTTCTAATCTTGCCTCAGACATTTATGAGGTATGTGACTCTGGCTGATTTACTTAACTTCCCTTAGTGTGTTTTCTCTGCTACAAAGCAAGCGGTTGTGCTTGATGGTCTTTCAAATTCCTTCCAACTCTAAATCTAACAGGGCATACACTCTACCATTCAGATACCTCCTAAAGAACAGCATATTTTTAAAATTTTATTTTGTTTTTAATTTATGGAATAAAGCAAGCATTTCCATAATATAGTATAATAAGAGATTATTGCACGTGAAACTGCAAATCTACTTGCTATTCTTTTTAAAATATACAACAAAGTTACCATGTGAATTTCTTTTTTTCCCTCCCCCGCCCATATTTTAACAGAGCATATTTTAAAACACATTCATTACCTCTTTCTTTTGTGTATCCCCAGCCAGTTACCCAGCAATTGGTATATATCATTTTTCCATCTCCTTTGGAAGGAAGGCATATGGGTTGCTGGAGAGCTAAAATTGGATTTTAAAGTTTAGTTTTTTAGGAAAAAAAATTTATTTCCCCACCAGAGCTCCCCACTGAGCTTCCACCTAATTAGAGTTTGCTAAGCCTCTACTTTCATTAGCTCAAAAGAAATGCAAGATGCACAAATTTAGAGAATTCCCCTCCCCCAAATGTTCACACGGACTGTTTGTGCCTGGCCTATGGTAGAACATTCCAAGCTCATATTGGTCTGATCAGCCGCAGTCAGACATATTGAAACTTGACTAGCATAGTGATGTCATTTTGGTCCTCTCTGAGAACAAAGGACAGCAACCGTACTTTCCCCACTTTGTCCTGTGTCTTTATTGCACAGAATGCTGCCAACACGTCATAGATGATCATAGGTTTTTGATTTGGGAAGGACCTTTGAAAGCTGTCAGCCATTCCCACTCTCTCCTTTACAAATGGGCACACCGAGGCCCATGGAGGTTAACTGACTTGTCCACCGTAAAAGCAGAGACTAAGAAGAAGTGTCAGGACTTGAACCAAGGCTTTCTAATGTCAAATTCAGCACTACTATGCTATGTCATGGCTCATTGAGAGTGCTGGGCCTGGAGTCAGGAAGACCTGAGTTCAAATCCAGCCTGTGTGACCCTGGGAATGTCACTTAATCCTCTTGGTCTTAATTTCATCAACTGTAAAATGAGGTTAATAATAGCACCTACCTTCCAGGTTTGTTGTGAAGATCAAATGAAATAGCACTATGTACTTGTGTCTTTCACACAGTAGGGACTTAATAAATTTTCTTCCCTCCCCTCAAAAAGCCCTGAGCTAGGAGGCAAGAGACCTAAAAATAAGAACAGTTCCCATTTCTATCACTCTTTATGGATCATAGGGTTAAAGCGGAAGAGACTCTAGGGACCTCCTATTCCCACCTTCTTAACTTACAGAAGAAGGAACTGCAGACCAGAGTGGGTATGTGATTTCTCCAATGTCACACAAATAGTAAGTAATGGCAAGATTTGAATTCAGGTTTCTGACTCTTTTAACTCAACCATGTTGCCTCTACGAAGTAATTTCCTTACAACAATCTTATAAAGTAGGTAGTATTCGGATTATTATCTCCATTTTACAGATGAGAAAATTGAAGCTCAGAGAAGTTAACTTCCCCGTGGTCACACAGTAATTAATAGAATTTAGATGTTCTGACCTCAAGTCTCCCATGCTTCCCATGGCACCATGCTGTCTCAACCATTGATTCACTGTGTGACCCTTAGACAGACAATCAACCTCCCTCTGTTTCAATTTTTTTCTTCTGCAAAAGGAAAGGACTAGGGAAGATAATAAAGTTCCTGCCCAGCATGGTAATTCCATGATTCTATATTATTCTGTGTAGATTAAACTCTCCTGGGCATTCTGTATCCATTCTTGAATGTTTAATAATCAGGCAGAAGTTTCACCTTTGAGACACTAAGTTAGTTGCCCTTTACCTAGGAGACATGGGCATGATCTCCATGCTTCCCCAGGCTCTGTGCCTTCCCTGATAGCAAAACAATTGTCTAGATCACCAAATGAATACCTTGTGGTTGATGCTGCATATTATTACATCTCAGTAACTAACACAATACTTCATCTAGGTAACTAATACAGCTAATGTTTCCAAATAAATATTTACTTACTGGTATAATTAATAAGAACCTCAACTTTCAACAAGGCAATGTCATACTCATGTTTTGCCATTTCATATTTTTCATGGATAATTATCTCTTGAACTCTGAAGAATGGGGTATTTCCATGTATCTCAGATTGGTTTATGATGCCAGCATAGACACGTAAAACTGTAGCAGCCTCTAGTCTAGACAACAAAAGCAGGGAATTGAGCTTATTTTCTTTTTTCAAAATGTTGCAAATATTTGTTGCTTTTAAGTCGTTTAGGAAAGCTTGAGCTATGTAACTTGCCTTTCCTGCATATATTATATGGGAAGCTCCTGGTGGACTTGGGACAAAGAAAACAATGACATAATGCTACTAAACTTTACCAGTGGCAGAATGTTAAGAACCATTCTCTTCCTCATATGTAGAAGGGAATTGCTAGTATAAATTTTACACAAAGGAGAAAAATTACTGCCCAGTCCAATCACCTCCCCCTTGCCCATACACACACATGAATTCATAGACAGGTACAAGAAATCTGGGCAGCGAGGTGGGGCAGTAGATGGAAGGCTGAGCCTGAAGTCAGGAAGACTTGAGTTCAATTCTGGCCTCAGACGTTTATTAGCTATGTGACCCTGGGCAAGTCACTTAACTTTGTATGCTTTTCAGTCTCGTCATCTGTAAAATGAGTTGGAGAAGGAAATGGCAAACCACTCCAGTATCTTTGCCAAGAAAACCCCAAATGGGATCAGGAAGAATTGGACACCATTGAACAACAAGAAGAAGCCTGAATGCTATGCAGAAGTGGGTTCTTGTACAAGCTTTATTCCCAACTAGATGTATAGCTTTGGGCAAGTCTCTGATCCCCCTTGGTCTTCAGTTTCTTTCTCTGTAAATTGAGAAGTTGACTTGGGTGATATCTATGCCCTTTTCTAGCTCTATGATCCTACGAGGTTGTTTTTGTTACATCTAGTTACACCTCCTCTGCCGATCCCTAGGGGTGAAATCTAAATGTAGCCAGAGTCTAGGGAATATTCCAAGGAAGGAGAGACAAGTTGTGACTCCTTAAAATTCCCTGGGACATTAATGCTTCAGTTTGGGCTTCTCTATTTTGCTTCACCTTTGCAAGAACTCCTCTGGGGAATGATTTTCTCCCTAAACGTCATAGATAAGGCTCATTAAAGAGAAGAATCTCAAGGGTGGATATAGAGGGATGTGGCTTTGTACAGTGGAAAAGAGCAATGTCTCTGACTTCATCCGGGATGGGTTAAAGCCCTGCCTCTGGTTACCTGTGTTATCTGTTATCTGGGGCTATCACACTGGTAGCTTTTCCCTGGGCTTCAGTTTCTTCGTTTATAAAATGGAGGGGGTGGGGGTGGGCAGAGGTGAACTAACTGACTTCTGAGAACCCTTCTGGCTCTGGATCTATGGGCCTGTAACTTTCTCTGCCTTTTAGCAGGGCTTCTTAAACCTTTTCCACTCACAACGCTGGTCTAGTGGGCAGAGGAGCTAGTAGGAGGCAAGGCTAGAAGAGAAGAGAATATCATTCTATGACTATATTGGGTAAAGGGTGGGTTCTCATAAACCAAGTGAAGAAGCAAAAATCCCCAAAGAATCTAAGGACTCATGGGAAATGTAAAGGGGATCCTAGGCAAGGATATTATAAAATTGAATAGAAATATTTATCCAAAGGAGATAAAGCTTAAATTACTGGTGCTGGCATATCATAGATTAGTATTTTTCTCTTTGATCTTATTTAACCATAAGCCAACATTGCTCTAGTGTGAGGGATATGGGATATATTAGAAGATATAGAAAGCTAGTATGTGTACTAGCTGTGTGACCATGGGCAAACCATGTTCCCTTTAAGAATTACAGTTTCCTTACATGTAAAATGCAGAGGCTCTATTAGATGATGTCTCCTGGGAGATATAGGCTGGTGGAAAAGGCATCAGAATTGGTGTATGAGGATCTGCGTGCAAGTATGGCCCCAACACTTAATGGCCATGTGACCCTAGACTTTACCATCACTTTACCACTCTGGTCCTCTGTTTCCTCACCTATAAAATGGGGGGGTGGTGGTAGGACTAGATGACCTCCAAGGTCACTTCCATCTCTGAACCTACCAGTCAATGGTTCCTTCCAGATCATTCATTTTATAACATACAATTTGAAAGAGTTTCATTAGCTAGTAATAGATTGCAAAGGTGGGTATGAATACAGACATTAAAAAAAAACAAGAAAAAGGCTAACCTTTCAAGGCAATGGGCAGCTGTTAATATCCACTGGTTCCCAATGATGGATCCTCCACACAAGTGTTTCTGGATGGGCGATGTGACATGCAAGCTTACCTGCCATGGCCATTCAGCATGAACTGAGTTAGTTCCTCCAACAACCTTTGGTTTTATTTTGTTTGTGCATGCTGGAAAAACACACAAAAAACCAGATAAGTAGACAGCTGGATAGATCACAGATGATCGATAGATGATTGACAGATGATACATTGATAGATGTCAGATGATTGATAGATGACAGATGATTGATAGATGATTGATAAATAGGTGATAAATAATAGATATAGACGAGATCTCTTATCTTTCCTTCTATATCCTCTAATTGTATACCTCCTAGTGAATAATAAATCCACTAATTGATGAAAAAAATTAAGGACTTACTGTGTGCCAAACTCTGTGCTAAGCTTGAGACATGCAAACACAAAGGAAAAGGCTACCTAAGGTGCTCGCATTCTAATAAGGGGAGACAACACGTCTGGGGAGGGTACCTGGAGGAGTTTGGGTTTGCAAATTAACAGGGATTGTAAGGGAATAATAAAGCAGACTCCCTTTCCCCAAAGCAATAGTAGAAATTATTTGTTCACTATTCCCAGATCAAAAGGTGGAAAATACACCAGTGGGAAGGTAGACAAACTTTTGGAAGCAGGACAGTTAAGAGGATGGCAGGGGTAAATCATGGTCCACTCTGGGCCAGTTAGGATTAATGAGCTTTCACTAATCAAGACCTTATGACCCAGGGTGGAAATTCAAAGAAGAAAACACTTTTCTTCTCAAATTAACAATTCAGCAAGCATTTATTGAGTACCTACTAACTGTCCATCTCTACTTATGCATATAAGAACTAAGAATCACAGGCATTTATTAAGCACTTACCATATGCCAAGCACCATTCTAGGCACTTGATATACAAAGAGAAAGCCTAAATAATCCCAGTCCTCAAAGAGCTTGCATTCTAATGGAGGAGACAACAGATATATAGATTGATCATACAACAGAAATAAAGAAAAGATGGCAGGTAGCCAAGAGAGCAAGAGCTGCTCTGTGCTTACAGGGAGGTGTTGTTCTAATTAGCAAGACAAGACCTATATGAGAAAGCAAACGATAATGTCATGCTTTGTGATTAAGGCCTAACTAATGATTTTTTAATAATTACTTTAGTTGGCAGATAGATCTTTAGTTATGTCATTGTAAGACATTTCATATTTTGTTTTGTTATGATTTACATTTCACAAGTCGAGTTGTTCAAGTGACTTGTCACTTACCATTTTCCATTTTACATAGCCTTAACGTATAGCCAGAGATACCTCCCCTTCCATGAAGTATTTTAGTTGGGGATCCATTTGAAGACATTTTCAAATAACATTTACCTCTGAATGAAAGAAAGAAAGCTTTGTAAATGACAACGCCACTAGGGGAAAAGAACATCTATGCATTTTCAAGCAGTTGAATGATCTTTCTATGTAATACTTAAAAATCCACCTTACTTCCCTTCGTTGTAAGTTTCTTCAGTTGGTGAATAGGTAAAAAATTGGCAGCGTATGGTGTCCGTGCACCTTTCTTGGCAGGCTTTATGACCTTTGACTTCAAAAATATCTAGTTCTTCTCCCAAGAAATCAGTGTTGGTATAAATGGCTCCATGACAAAACACTGAACAGCAAACACACATAAGCAGATGTGAGATAAAGTGCTCATATTGACCATATCTTGTGATAGATAATAATTCTCTAGACCAAACCCAATTGTTACCAAACTGGTTATATTGTTTACCTGGGACACTGTGCCTGCAGCTTAATAGGCTAAAACCTGAAAAGGCATTCTCTCTGGTGATACGTGTACTTGGAATTCCACCTTGGGATGTTTTAAGGAGGCAAAGATTTCTAAAGGAAAGATTTTAGAGTGTTATTAAATCACATAAGGCAATGAAATTCTTGCAGCTCCAAAATATTTGCTACGGTACAAGTCATGATTGCATAGTCTCAATTTTGCTGCTATATTTATGGACAGGGAAGACGGGGAAGGGGAGATGAAGGGGAAGAGGAAAAGGATAAACTTTTATTAAGTACTAACAATGTGCTATGCCCTCTCATTTGATCCTCAGAACTCTGAAAAATAGAAGCTGTTATTATGTCCTTTTTCCAGTTGAGAAAATGAGACAGATAAAGGTTAGTAAGTGACTTGCCCAGGTACACACAGCTAGTAATGTGTCTGAGGCTGGATTTGAACCCAGGTCTTACTGACTCCAGGTCCCACTCTCTATCTGTTGGGCAAAATTTTCATGGGGCTAAAACCAATCTTTACTTATCTATCTTCTTTCTCCATCATTAGTACACTTCTTTCTCCTCAGGAATTCTGATGCTGCCTAGGCCTCTCATGTCACAAGAAGGAGAGCAATCTGTAATTTGGAACGTGAGATTTCAACCTGGAATCAACTTTAGAGATCATCTCATACAGTTCCTTTATTTTATAATGTCCACAGAAGGAAATTGACTTATTCAAGATCACATAGGTAGCAAAGGACATAGCCAGTATTTAAGCCTGGGTCTTTGGGTTCTGAACCCTGTGTTCTTTCCACTATACTAACCTTCATTCACATTATTATGTTACTCCTCCACATTTGTATTTGTAAAAGAGGATAATGATTTACATAGAGGAATGGATCATTAATGGTGGAATTTCAGGCACCAAGGCGGGTTGATGGTTTCAGTGGGGAGGAGAGAGTGATTTTTTTTTCTGGTCTGGAATCACACTCTTCCTACATACAAGCCCAATCCTATACATGGACTAGGATTATGTTGGGAGCTCGTAAAGGAATGTAGCCAAACTTTTCTGAGATTTCCTAAAGGGACAAGTGGAAAAGGGGAGGGAGTGATACCTTCGATCACTGGTGGATCCTACTCTTACCAGGGAGTGATCAAGCTTGAGCATAGCTGAGTTTTTAGCATCCTGAGATGGGTACCATAAAAATGCAATCCTTGTAGCCACTTTTAAACTTTGAATAATTTGTTTGGATTCTTCTCTTGTAAATATTTTAAAGTGGGAATTTTTTTTAAGTTTCAGAAATTTAGAGCAAAGGGTTTTGGTTAGCTTCATTTTAAAGGAAACACCTCCTATTGGCTTTGCCTCCTCACCGTTGAGATTCTTTAGGCCATTCTTTAGAAAGGAATGTAAAAAACAGGCAGTTGGGGTGATGAGTACAAATACTTTGGCACACCCAGGGATCAGGAGTGAAAAGCCTGTCTTCATCAACATCAGCAAAAATGGTATTAGGGAAGATGTCCCGGATGCAAGCTACAGAAGAAAAGAAATTTAACATTGCAATCATTTCAATGACAGTGGAATGAACACATTCATCATCTATTAACCACACACTATGTGCTAGGCATTTGGGATCCAACGATAAGCTGAAAAACATCATCTGCCTTCAACAAGCTTATATTCTATTAAGGGAATTTATATTCAAAAAAATATGTAAAAGGAATGAATTTAGAGGAAATGGAAGACTCGTATAAAGAGATGCAGAGATAAGTGAGCAGAACCAGAACTATATGTATATATATATATAAATATATACATATATATGTGTGTATGCATGTATACATACACACATATATACATACGTATACATGTAAATAAAACAACAGTAAAAACAACTTTGATAGATTTAAGAACTGTGACCAATCTGTGACCAATTTAAGAAATGACCAATCACGATTCCAGAGAACTGAGGGTGAAGCTACAAAAGTCCTGACGGAGAGATGATAGACTCAAGGAATAGAATGAAAAACATATTTTTGGACTTGGACAATGTGGGAATTTGTTTAGCTTGACTATACATATTTGTTACAAGGGTATTTTTCTTTTTTCTTCTTCTTCTTTGAAATTTGGGTGGTATGGAAGGGAGAGAAAATAGATGCTTACTAATTGACAAATTCAAAAAAAGAACATGAAAAACATTAAAACATTAAAATGTGGTATGGTAGAGATCTAGTTTTGGAGTTAGGAAGACTGCACCAAAGGTCCACCTCTGACACATGCTGGCTGAACAATCTTGGGCATAACACTTAACCTCTCAGAGATCCCAGACACCTCTCTAAGACTATACATTTCAGAGAATGTACAGATATGTTTTGGTAGAGATGTCCTCGCTGGGAGCTCCCTATACCCATGATGAAATCACAGACCCAGACATTAAATAAGTAAATGAATGCAGTATAATTTGAGAAGGCGGTATAATTTGCCAGTGAGAGCACTAGCAATAGGGAAGTCCCTCAAGGGTTCCTCAACTAGTGTTAAGAAACTTCATCAACACAGTCAATATTGCATAATATACTCTAAATCACAGGATTTGGTTCAGCACACTTTTAAAAGTAAAACTTCTTTCGTGAAAAATTTCCCATATGTTCATCTTTTTATTACAGAATACTAAAGTTTTTGCTAAGAGATATCTCAAATGAACAGCTCCTCAAGCTACAATTTTATTGTAAAACATCACCAGTACTACTTCCCTTGTATCATTTGTCTATAGTATTTATATTGTGTTATTGTATTGTACATATTATTGTACATATCCTGTATTATTGTATCATAATTATCTGTGTGCATGACATGCTCCCACTAGATTGGAAGCTCCAGGAGGGCAGGGCATTGTCTTATCTAAGCTTTGTAACTCCCTAGCACAGAGCTTTGCACAAAGTAGGAATATAATAATAGTTTTTTTTTTAACTTTTTTGAATTGCCCTAAGTTAGACTATCAATACTTTATATTTAAAAGACAAAGCAAACCTAATATGGTAAAAAAAAATGCATATATACATATGCATACATATATTTACCCATTTTAGAAATTGCACAATATTTCAGTGAGAATCCAGATACCACATTCTCAAGCAAGTCTATTTTTGTTGGGAATCCTGTTGTAGTATATTTCAATACACACACATTGCTGAATAAAAAGAAAAGAAAAGAAAAAGAAAATATGGTTTACTTAGGAATACATCATCTATATATTGGCTATATGCCAATTTTGTTTTCCAAAATGTAGTTAGGATAATCCACAATGGTTGACATGTTCTGAATAATTGCATCAACCAATTAAATCAGACTTCTTCAGCATACTTTAAAATCATAGAATTTCAGTGTTAGATGTCATGTAATCCCATCCCAAGGAATGGGGGAACCCTTCTATACATTCTGGAAATGTGGTTATCTGACTTCTGCTCAAACACTTCCAGTGATAGAGAAAGCATCTTAACCACACCATACTGACCGTCAGATCATACTGTAGAATCGTAGCATCGTAGAGTTGGAGGACTAAAAGACCTTAGAGATCATCTAGTTGAGATCCCTTACTTTACAAATGAGGAAACTAAGGTGCATATAGGCTGTGACTTGGCTAGGGGCACGCAACTCATGTCAGAGGAAGGATCTACCTACTCCAGATCTAGCACTCTATCCACCATACCACATTGCCCCCTTGTAAGTGTCATTGTATAGTCCTATAGGAGATTAACAGCATCAAAGGCATTGATCAGATCTATGAACGTTGTATACAGACCTCTGTTGTGCTCCTGGCATTTCTTCTGGTGTTGTTGGATAGTAAACACCTTATCCTTTCTGAAGCCATACTGGCTCTTGGGTAGATGACCATCCTCTAGGTGAAGGATCAGCCTATTAAGGAGGGACTCTGGCAAGAATCTCAACAGCAATGACTAAGAGAAGGACCCCCCTGTAATTGTCATGGGGCAATCTATTTCCTTTTTCTTTATAGAGATGGACAATGAACATCCTGGAAGATCTCAGTCAGCTTTTCTATGAGCAGTGAACCCCCTAACTTGTAGATCTCTGCTGAAATGGAATCAGCACCAGGCACTTTACCACACAAGAGGAGTCTAATCGTATTCAAAACCTTTTCAGTTGGAAATTCAGCTAGAGAGGGATTGACTTCAATCTGAGGTA
This sequence comes from Phalanger gymnotis, assembly GCA_028646595.1. NCBI lineage: Eukaryota > Metazoa > Chordata > Mammalia > Diprotodontia > Phalangeridae > Phalanger > Phalanger gymnotis. The sequence goes on along the minus strand of CM053623.1, from coordinate 267,673,055 downwards.
TACGGTCAGTTGCCTCAGCATTGGTAGATGATGGTTTATTGAGAATGCTATGGAAGTGTTCATCTCATCTCTCTAGAATGGTGTCTTGTCACTGATCAGTGTGGTTCCATCAGTATTCAGTAGTTGAGACGTGCCAGAGATTGTCCACCAGCCAGCACTGCACCATCCATATATGGAACCACTGGTTATAGCAAAGGGAAAAATTTTGAATGCTGTGGATAAGTTCACTTGCCTTGGCAGTATATTTCCCAGGGGTTTTCACACAGATGATAAAGTTGATGCACACATTGCTAGAACTAGCTCAGTGTTTGGGAGTCTCCAAAAGAAGGTGTGGGAGAGAAGATGCATCAGGCTGCCTACCAAACTAAAGGTCTACAGAGCCTTTGTGCTAACTTCATTGTTATACATCTGTGAAACCTGAACCATCTTCCAGCACCATACCGGAAAGTTGAACTGCTTCCATTTGAATTGCCTTAGGTCAATTCCCTATCAAGATAAGGCATCTGATACTGAGGTCCTCTCTCATGCTGAACTGCCAAGCACTCCAACTTTACTGCAGAGAGTACAACTCTGATCGGCTGACCACATAGCCCAAATGCCAAGTGTGTTTATCTAAAAGACTATTTTACAGAGAACTTGCACAAGGCAAGCGCTCACATGGAGGTCAGAAAAAGTGGTAAGAAGACATCTCAAGGCCTCTCTGAAGAACTTGAGTATCAATTGTAAGACATAGGAGACACTGGCACAGAATCATCTGGCATGACGTGCCCGCATCAAAGGTGTTGTACTTCACAAGCAAAGCAGAATCACAGTAGCCCAAAGGAAATGTGAGATGCTCAAATTCAGAGATACCTCTACCCCAAATGTTCATACTATTTGTGTCTGACCCATGGTAGAGTCTTCCAAACTTGTATTGGACTAATCAGCCACAGTCGAACACATTGTTCCCTGACCCAATATGGTCATATCGTATCATATCATCTTCTTATCATCAGATTATCTTATCATCATCTTCATATCATCAGATCATATCATCTTATTCGAGTATGAAGGACAAATGACAAGTAGGAGATTGAGCTGAATTTCAGCCTGAGTTTATTTTTGCCTCTCATGTTTTTATCATGCATTATATCATTGCAATATATCATATTACATCATGCTCTAGTATGAGCTCCTTGAAAAAAAAAGGGGCCATGTCTTATATATCTTCGTATCTCTCATGCCGCATAATAAGTACTTAATGCTTATTGAATTTTTTAAAGATAATTTCTCCTCTCTGGGCCTCAGTTTCCTTATCTTCAAAATGAGGAGATGGACTGGACAATCTTCTGTATCTCTTCAAGAAATGTGTGATCCAAAAAAGATGCTGGTCCTATAACTTACAAGAGCTGGGGACAACAGGCAGGCAATCTAAATGCCATACTGGTCCCCACAAAAAATAAAATAACAACAAAACCTAGAAGCAGACTTCCTCCCTATTGGGTAGAACATCAATTGAGGACTTGTAGGAGGCCATGGACATGATCAGGACGAAAAGATTTGGGTGGATTGCGCTCTGCAACTATAGGAGGGAGAGGAGAGAGAGGAAAACACCCCAATCACAGATTCATTGGGAAGGGAAGAGGAACAAAAACGCATTAAGCACTCACTATGTGCCAGGCATTGCGCTAAGTGCTTTACAAATATTATCACATTTGATCCTCATAAGAGGTCTATTGTTTATCTCCATTTTACAGTTTAGAAAATAGGTATGCAGAAGTTAAGTGACTTGCCCATGGTCACACAACTTACACGTATCTGAGGCCAGATTTGAACTCAGGTCTTCCTGACTCCAGGCCCAGCACTCTATCCACACTGCACTACCTAGCTGTTTCTGAATATAAGACTATTGAGTTATAATAACTACAGAATCATAACAGAAAAAAACAATTTTTGTTATCAGACAGTGAGAGGAAATCACATCTTAGTTTGATATTTAACCCAAAGAATATGTCAATATGCAGTGTCCTGTTATAATACTAAGAAGCCCCAAGTTAAAACAACTTTATAAGGAATAAGTCTTATTTCAACAAAGAATTAGAGAGACAAATAGGTAGAAGGTTTTCTTTTTTGTGTTTTCAATTCAGTTCAAGATACAGTTCCTAGATTCATAGAGTTAGAGCTAGAAAAGATTGTAGTGGTCTTTTAGTCCAATTTCTTCACTTTCCAGATGAGGAAACTGAGTCCCAGAAAGATTAAGTGATTTGTCTAAGGTCATGCAGGCAATAAACGGCAGAACTAGGATCTGAACCCAGGTCCTCTGACTCCAAACCAAATTTTGTTTTCATTGCACTATGCTTTAAAAGCCCAAAGAGGAGAAGCAACCTTGATGGGATCTGATTTCAGAAAGGCAACAAAAATTATGTTTTTTGTGAAATGAGAAATTGGATATATATATATATATACACACATATGTATGTATATATATATTACACATACATATACATATATGCACACACACAAACAAAAAATATCTGCTCAATCATGTTCTGATTCTGTATCAAAGAAATCATAAGACAGGTAGTGGCATACCATAAGACCATTAAAATCCAGATTTAGATAAAGTATTCATTCATAAATTGTTAGTGTTAGAAGGGACCTTAGAGATCCAACAGCATTACGTTACAGATAGGGAAACTGAGGCTCAAAGAGGGAAAATGTCATATAGTGGCAGATATGGGACTCAAACCTAGTTTGGTTGAGTCATGGTACAATGTTCTTTTCCCCAGCAGCATACTGGTCCTTTGTATGTTTTCTCATTCCCATTCTACGTAAATTCTGGTTGTTTCCCCCATTGGATTGTTGTTGTTTGTCCTTTGTTCTCAGAGAAGATCATGACATCAGGAAGATGATGCCATGACTTGCAAGCGAATTGGATTTAAGTGAGGCAGGGCTGTGCAAGGTCACCAGCCTCACTTTATCCTCCAGAGCCATCTGAGTCCTGTGGCAAGATATAGATCAGGACAACTGGAGATGGCCCTATTACCCCAATCCCACCCCACTGGATTATATGTCCTCTGAAGACGGATTTCTTTCCTGTATCTCTTCATGGAGCCTAGTATAGTATTTGGCACTAAATAGGGGCTTGGTCCATGTTTCCTCTGATATTTTCAAAACTAAATAATAATAACTGGAAACAGGCAGCTTCTCTATCCACTAGCATAGTATATGGAGAGCTAGACTCAGGATGACACTGGGCAAGTTGCTTAACCTCTCAGTCCTCCCAAGAAACTCTCTAAGACTCCAGTTTGCAGAATAATTGCTGATTTCCATTGGTACAGGAGTTTCCTGACCACGTAGCTCCTTGCTCAAGTGGAATTATGAGACCAGAATAAGAAAGATCAAATGAGAGCAACAATAGTAATAACAAATTAAAACAATAATAAATCATATGTTATGTCGTGATACATTATATTAATAATGTGTTATATATGTGATATGATACAATATGGCATGGCATAGTATAATAAGATACAGTACAGTATAATTAAATATGTGATATTTGTATGATACAATATATGATATAATTTATATTATGTATGACATAATATATGATATAATTTAATATAATTCTGGCATTACTGTAGTGTTTTAAAGTTAGCCCAGTATTTTATGCACATTCTCTCAATCTCATGGTAACTCTTTAAAGTCAGTATCACAGATATTGTCACCCCCATTTTACAGAAAAAGAAATCTAAGACTCAGATGAGGTAATGCCCAAGAACACCCACCTAGTAACTGTCAGAGGTACGATTTTAATCTATTCCCTTTTGACTTCAGGTCTCTTTCTACTAAATCATGTTGACTGTATCCTGTGCCACACTATGAGTCAATAGATGTTTCATTTGCTACTCACGCATTTGAGGAACCCCTAGACACAGCCTAGACCTCTCTCACCGATAGGCCTCACTGTGAAACTTCTGCGTGGCATATGTAAAGAAGTGACAATGGGCATCGTTGGTGCATCTGTCTTCACATTCTTGAACACTCGTGGTAACAAAGGAATTGTAGTTCATTCCCTTCATACTGAGTCCTATGTACATATCTGTGTGGCAAGCTGGGTAAGCAAAAGAAGTTGAAATAGTTTTATCTGAAGTTAACTCTAACAAATACCAAGAAATATAGGATCGTATTGGTATCATATGGGACCAAATATGAACAACGTGATTCTATTTCAGTAACTTCTCTCCCAACTTACCATCAAGCTCCCCTTTCCAACTTTCTTTTTTCTTTTTGCATTTACACCATTTTTGCCCCAATGCAAAAACAATATAATAGTTTATGCTTATATAATAATTTAGTGTTAGAAAGTACTCTATACACTGAACCTACATAGGGATGCATGCCTAAAATTCCGGCTACCAGGGAGACTCAGGTTGATGACTCTTCTGAGATACAGAGGACTATGCCAATCAGGTGAGTCCCCAGAATTGGGAAGGAGTCCACCAGGTTACCTAAGGAAGGGTCATGTATAAGTCTATGTCAGAAACTGAACAGATTAAAGCATCTGGGCATATCACCATTGGGACCAGCCCCTACGTAGGTCCTGCCCTTTTAGTTCTAAGATAGAGAAATATAGTTTAAAAATATATTAAAGATATTATATATTAATACCTTGATATATTAAAAATATATTAAAGAAAATACTTTATACATATTACATCATTTGATCCTACTCTCCTCCCCCTGCCCTATAATCCTATGACTTAGGTAATGAAATTATTTTTATCCCCATTTTGGGAAAGTGGGTCTCACAGTGTTACCCAGAATTATTTAGGCAAGACTTGAATTCCCCAATTTAAGCCCCCAATTCAAAACCCAATTTTTTTTTTCATGACACTCCACTGCCTCTCCAGTAAATAAAGTATCATCAATATCTTTTCAATTTTCCAACTTTCTAGACTATTTCATTCACTTGTTTCCTATTCACTTTCTGGTAAGAGTGAATCCAGTACTTCCTTATGGAACTGCGTGTATGTTTTGGCTCTGTGGGAGATGACACTGGTGTTTTGGCCCTGGAGGAAATACATAGCTGTCATATCTCTGATATTGCTTTGTACATTCAATATCTTTCTTAAAAAGTACCCTGTTAATTTCTTTTGAGGGAGACCCTGGACATGAGTCCTTTTTAATCTTTATCTAGGATGGGAATATAATTTGAGCTAGAGAGTACAAGGAAAGCCTGATTCCAATCTCCTTGGGCCCAGTCTCTTTCAGGACTAAACCTGGTACATTATGAGTCAAGAAGCCTTTGTGAGTATGGGCAGGGCCAACCCCTAGCCCCAAGCCCATAAGTAACACTACCTTAAGTTTATTCACTCTTTTTCTCTCATTTTCCTGTTCATTCAATTCATTGAACAAAGGTTTATTGAATATTTACAATGAGGACAGACTGTTTGCCTTTTATGTATGTAAAATTTATGTCTAAGATTGTTATTTGTAATTGGGTAGTCTGTAAGAAGGATTAGGGTAGACCTGAGTATGATGTGACTTTAAAAAGTAAAACCATTTAAGAACAGATAAAAAGAGTAATTATCTTATACAAATGAAGTGCAAGAGGAAGAACAGACACAGAGGAATTAGATGGGGAAGGAGGGCTGGTAGTTCTAGAAATCTACTTTTGTTAGAAATGGGTTCATTATGCAATAAAATACATACATCTAGAAGAATACAAAAGTCTTCTAAATTCAGAAAGAAATAAAACCTTAAGGGGATACGGAGGGTGGAGAGGATAAGGGAGGGATCTCTAGAGGAGAAGCTGAGGGAATAGGTCAAAGGGGGGGGGGGTATAGAAGGGTATTTAGATAAATGAGAATGGAAGGATAAGGGAGGGATCCTATGTTAAGGTAGCAGGTCAATGTAAAGTACAGGAGTTTAGAGGCATAGGAAATAATAGATACACACAAACATAAAAACAAAGATCAGGAGTAGAATTTGTTAGGGAAAGTATATGTTTATATATGTATGTATGTGAATATATGTACATATCAACATATAAAGATATCTCCATTTAATTGTAGCCTTCTTGGGGGTGGTGGAGGAGGAAAAAGAATAAAGTAAAAAGTAAACAAAAGAAAACTTATAAGGAAGCAAAGAAAAGATGGACAGCTCTCAACACAACATATAGTATTTATTATATAGACTTTCTTGAAATGGAAATTTATTGCTATAAAAATCCTCTCTTATGTTCTGCTGCGTATGTGACGTTTTTTTTTCTTTTCTTATTTTGTATTTAAGTTTATGTCTCTTTTTCTTTTGTTATTATGAATTTAAGTTTTAGTATTTAAGTCTAATATTTAAAAAAAGAGTATTTACTGTTTTTAAGGCACTGTTTAGCAGATGTGAAGGTGAATAAACCACAATTCTAGCCCTGAAGAAGTTATAGATGGCACAGTGGAAAAGTATGTTGGACTTGGAATCAGGAACACCTGAATTCAAATCCTGCCTCAGACACTTACTACTTTTGTGACTCTGGGCAAGTCACTTAACCACACTCAGCCTCAATTTATTCAGCTCCAAAATGGGGATAATAACAGCACCTACTTCACAGAGTTATTATGTGGATCAAATGAGACAATATATGCAGAAAAAGTGCTTTACAAATCTTAAAGTATTATCACTAATTATTATTATATTCAAATCTCTAATCTATCTTATCCCCACCCCCACATTTTATCATGCAGTTATTTATTTTCTCCATTAACATTAGCCCTTCTTGTTACTTAAGGTTACAACACAGAATCTATTACTGTAACCAACATTTGGAAACTATTTTCGTTATTCCTTTTGAATCTATGTTTGTGCTGCTTCCATAGCTAGACTATACGCTCCCTGAGGACAAAGACTTTGTCTCTTGCTTCCCTGAACTTAGGGCCATGTTTTGTACTAGGTGGGTGATTAATATGTGCTGCATCTTTGTATCACTCATGGTAACTGCCCTTGTATCCATACTCTTTCCCTTTGTTTTCTTATTGTTAATGCACTTACTTTTTTCAGAAGTCACTGACAAAAATCTGAATCTACAGGAGCATATTAAAACATGGTAGAGATAGAGAAGGATGGAGAGAATGGGGAGGGGAAAAGAAAATATTGATAACTGGGAGTAAAAGTATGTACCTTTGTGGTAGGAATTAAGGCTTCCTGAACATTGGAGGTGTAACTGATCCCCATCTATATCTTTGGATCAATTTAGTCACTTTAGAATTTCAATAATATATCTACACTATGTTTTACAAGAAAATAAGGACTCAATGAGAGCCATCTTCATTCAGCCACTTCAATATCTTACCACTTAATTGGTGTTGACATTGTTTAAAGGAATGCCCAGAGATTGCTCCTGTCATGTTCACTGTTGGCAATGTTTCTGTGACACTATCTTTCAAGAGGCAGGCAAACCTACATTTAGAAAGTAGCATAAGTCAGTGGAAGCGGTTAAAAACAAAACATGGAGGGGGTTGCAGAGCCAAGATGGCAACAAGAAAATAAGATACACAGGCAATGGGGCATAGAAATTTATCTTGCCCTACAAGAAAGGAAGGGAAAAGGGGATGGGAGGAGAGTTCGGTGACAGAAGGGAGGGCTGACTGGGGAACATGGCAACCAGAATATATGCAATCTTGGAGTGGAGGGGGGAGGGTAGAAATGGGGAGAAAAGTTGTAATTCAAACTCTTGTGAAAATCAATGCTGAAAACTAAATATATTAAATAAAAAAATAAAAATAAACAAAACAAAACATGGACCCTGGAAGTTAGCATACAAAAAAACAAGGAAAAAAAGGAATCCATTCTTATGTCTCACACTTAACCAAAAATATTTTCTTAGCAGATTGAGATGGTCTTTAAAGAAACCTCCATCCTTATAGATCTATAAATGTATGATTCTATTCCTATGCATTATTACATGTACTCCCTATATACTGAGCCATATTGTTACTGGTACAGGTTGTTGCTAACTATGAGTTGCACATATAAAATGAGATCTCCTTAGAAAGGAAATACAAATGTAGAGTTGCATTTCTTTAAATAGTAGATAATAATCTTTGGTGACAAACAATAAAAAACTGTAACCTCCACATAGACTAATGGAAAATAACATGGAACCTTATCTCTATTTGTAAGATGACATTTTTCTAAGTAGAACTTGGGGTATGGAAGTGAAACCTAGTATATAAGAACAAAATTTAGAATTGAAAGCCATCTTAGAGATCATTGAATGTGAACCACTAATTTTATATACTATAGAAATAGGCGTAATTTGAAAATCAAGGCTGAGTAAGATGACAATGATTTAGAGTAAGTACGTTTGTCATTCGTAGCTGAGTGGCTATAGTTGCCACACTTGTCATAACTAGTTCGTGTGAGGACCAAGCCTCAAAATTAAATCCCCCTCACTCCATTGGTCTCTCAAGTGGTCAATCCACTGTGACCAAAGATTAGGATTTCTTGAGATTCCCTAGCATTATGATTTAGAGAATTTTCTACAGGCTCACCCACATTTTGAGCACATAGAGTCAAGTAGGACTGAGACTACTGTATGGCATCTTAAATGTGGCCTCATATGGAAGAAACTTGGAATGGCGCATTGTAGGAACACTCTGGAATCTGTGGGGGCCCAATCAGACATAGTTATTTTTTTTTAAATGACCAAAATACAGGGTCAGGCTATGCCTATGTATAATGCTTAAAATTATCTCCGAAACCTCTCACCCCTCCAAAACAAACAAACAAAAAATATGCAACAACTCCATAGTGCCCAGAGTTCCTACATTAACCAATGATTTAGAATAAAAACATTGAGGGCCACTGTTTTTTTTTTCTTTTTTTCTTTCTTTATCTTGAGAGCCACTGTTAACTGCTAATTTATTTTCTATAAAAACTAATGAATTAATCGCAACTGGGCTCTTAGTCCAATGTTTACCACTAACTAGATGTGAGAATTTGGACAAGTCATTTAACTATTTTGAGCCAACCAATAGATAAGCATTAATTAGGGCCCTACTATATTTTTAAGCACTGGACTGGGAAATGGATTTTTGTTTCCTTATTTTTGAATTAAAGCAACTGTACTAGATGACCTCCTAAGTCCCTCTCAAGTCCATGGTTGTGGGCTATGACTTGAAGTGACTGACTTTTCCAGTGGGGAGGAGATCATGGGCAGATACTGACCCAGTAGCAATGCCAATAATTGGTTCATACCTCTCCCTGTAGCTTTCAGAAAGGTTGTCTAAGGTCCCTTTCAATTTTATGTCACCTTTATGAATCCATTAACAGTCACTGACTCCATAAGTGAATTAAATTCATGAAATTGTCCAGCAAGTAATATAGCAAGAACTTTTGGGATGGGGTCAGCTGACCTTCTTATAAGTCCACGGCATCATCCCAACCCAATGGGGAATATATGAGCAGATTGTTTCTATTAAATATAGAAATATATGCATATGTACATATACGTACGTATATATTATGTGTGTACATATATAACCCCCTAGAATCAAAAAATCTTTACCATTTACTGGTATCTTTGGTTGATCTCGCAGGCAGAAAGCTGAACAGCAAACACCTTGGGTGATAGGTACACACTATTTGGCAGTACTTGGAGGTAGGTACAAAAATGGTAGCCACATCTCCTCCCTGAAAGTATTTGTCTTTATACATCTCAGGCATGCATTCTGTAGTGGAATAAATAAAACATCTAATTAGAGATTTTTTTTCCAGAGGAGATGCTAGATAGGTCCCTTTGATAGACAGTCAACCCAAACATGCAATCAATCAATCAACAGGACATTATTAAGAGCCTACTGGGTATTAGGCACCATTTTAGAACCTATTACATAGTAGATACTTAATAAATGCCTGGGGGTTGATTGATTGGATTGATTCAAAGTGGTTAAGGGACTTACCCTAGGTCACATAGCTAACCAGTGGATCTTAGACCAGAAGTCGAATCACTGGTAATAAACAAATTCCTATTCTCAAGGAGCTTAGATTCTATCAGAAGACACAGTAATTATAGATGTTAAGTATGAAAAGAATGAATATATTCAGAATAAATACAAAATAAATACAAGGTCATTAAATGCTAGTTAGGGAAGAAAGGGGTACTAGTAGTTGGGGGAATAATAATAATGAAGGAATATGCCTGAAGGCAGTAAGGGAGGAACTAATAGCTAGGAGAGGTCAAAAGTTAGATAGGAATGGAATGCTTGAGGCACACGTACAATGTGAAATGGATAATAGAACATATATAATCATATAATCATAGATTAGGTTTTTCCCTAGGCGGGGGGGGGGGGGGGGGGGGGGGGGGTGGTATTCAGGGCTCATCAGTGTGTTTTCTTGGTCTTTCTTTGGTCTCTTCTGAGCATTGATACTCAGTCTTCTACATCACTGAAGTATACAGATGAATTCTGAAGTTATTCTGTCTTCAACAGGTCTTCAACAGGCATTCTTCTTGCTACAACTAAAAAGTCCCATAATGACTATAGAAAGCCAACTTATCGGTGTTGAGTCAATATATCAAGGACATCTTATTTATGCCTTTAGTTTAGTTGGAAGAGAGTTGCCTGAGGCTTTGAGAAGTCACACTGCTAATAAGCATCAGAAGTGGATCAGAGTAATAGTCTTTTTGACTCTGGGTCTAGCACTCTATCCATGGCTCTCTACCTCTCTGCTGATGTTGAAAATGCATTAAATAATATCATCAATTAACCCATTTAAATGATAAAGCCATCCTAAAACATCTTTAGGAAATGAAGGATCAAGGAAGTTTTTATAGAATCATGGCTATTGCTCTCCTTTTTTTTTAAATTGATTTTAATAGTTGAATCTTGTAAAGGGTCACAACAGCATACAGTGAGGAATTTTTGTGCTTTAAATGGTATTTTATTTTTCCCACAATTACATATCAAGAAAAAATTTTAGCATTCATTTTTACAAGATTTTGAGTTCCAAATTTTTCCCCCTTCCTCCCCCCCTTACCTCCCCTCTTCTTAAAATGGTAGGTAGTTTATACGTATGCTACCATATAAAATATATTTCCATATTTATCACAGTTGTGGAAGAAGAAACAGATCAAAAGTGGAAAAAAACCACAAGAATTAATAAAGTAAATGGAAAAAATATGCTTTGATCTGTATTCAGAGTCCATCACTTCTTTATCTGGATATGGATAAGCATTTTCCTTTATGAGTCCTTGGTACTTGTCTTGAATCATTGTGTGGCTGAGAAAAGCTGAGTCATTCATAGTTGATCATCACATGATGTTGCTGATACTGTGTACAGTGTTTTGCTGGTTCTGTTCATTTTGCTTTGCATCAGTTTGTACAAGTCTTTCCAGGTTTTTCTGAAATGTACCTGTTCATCATCCCTTATTGCACAATAGTATTCCATTACATTCATATACCACAGCTTGTTCAACCATTCCTCAATTGATGGGCATCCCCTCAGTTTCCAATATTTTGCTATAAATATTTTTGCACCTGTAGGTCCTTTTCCCTTTTTACGATCTCTTTGGGATACACACCTAGTAGTGGTATTGTTGGACCAAAGGGCATCACGATTTGGTTGTCCTTTGGCCATGGTTCCAAAATGCTCTCCAGAAAGGTTGGATCAGTTCTCAACTCACCAACAATGCATTACTGTCCCAATTTTCCCATATCCTCTCCAACATTTATAATTTTCCTTTTTTTGTAATTTTACCCAATCTGATTGGTGTGAGGTGGTATTTCAGAGTTGTTTTAATTTGCATTTCTCTAATCTAGATCAATTTAGAGCACTTCTTTATATGCCCATAGATAGCATTGATTTTTTCATCTGAAAAATGCCTGTTCATATACTTTCACCAATAATCAATTGAGGAAAGGCTTGGATTCTCACAAATTTGACTCAGTTCTCTATATATTTCAGACATGAGGCCTTTATCAAAGACATTTGCTGTAAACATTGGTTCCCAGCTTTCTGCTTTCCCTCTAATCTTGGTTGCATTGGTTTTATTTCTACAAAACTTTTCAATTTTATATGATGAAAATTATCTATATTACATTTGTAATGCTCTCTGTCTCTTGTTTGGTCATGAATTCTTCCCCTCCCCATAGATCTGATAAATAGGCTATTCTTTGGTCATCTAATTTGATTGCTTCATTGTTTATGATACTTTTTAGCAAGATGTTTCTTTACCTCTTTTAGTTGGGTCTATTTTTGCTTTTACTTTGTGTAAGATCAGGATTGCCATCTTTACTTTTCTTTTACTTCAGCTGAAGCATAACAGATTCTGCTCTAGCCCTTTACCTTTACTCTATGTGTGTCTCACTGCTTCATATGTGTTTCTTGTAGGCAATATATTGTGGGATTCTGGTATTTGATCCACTCAACTATCCACTTCCATTTTATGGAATAGTTCATCCCACTCACAGTTATGCCAATCACAGTTATGATTACTACCTGTATATTTCCCTCCATCCTATTCTTCCTCTTCTTTGTCCTCTCCTTTCACCCTTTTCCACCTTACCAGTGTTTTGCTTCTGTCTACCATCTTCCCTGATCTGTCCTCCCTTCTGTCAGTTCCCCCCTCCCCCTCCAACCTTTACTTAATCTCCTCCCGTCCTATTTCCCTGTTGGGTAAGATAAATTTCTATATTTAACAGACTGTATATATTATTTCCTTTGAGGCAATACTGATGAGAGTAAGGTTCAAGATATGCCCATTGTCCCCTCCCCTAATTTCCCCTTCATTGTAATAGGTCTTTCTCACTACTTCATGTGAAATAGTTTCCTCATTCTACCTCTCTCTTCCTTCTGCACCCATTGTACTCCTCTTTCTCATCTCTTAATTTTTTACGTCATTCCTTTAAATTCACCTTACACCCATACCCTCTGTCTGTGTATATTTCTTCTATCTGTACTACTAGTGGTACAATTTTTAAGAGTTACAAGTTATCATCTTCCCATCTAGCGATGTAAACAGTTTAGCTCTATTTAATCCCTTATGTTTTCCCCCTTTTTGCCTGTTTATGCTTGTCTTGGGTCTTGATATTGAAGGTCAACTTTTTGGTTTAGTTCTGGTCTCCTTATGAAGGCTTGAAATCCTTTTGTTCCCTCGAATGACCATTTTTTATCTTGATGCATTATGCTTAGTTTTGCTGGGTAAGTGATTCTTGGTTATAGTCTTAGCTCCTTTGCCCTCCAGAATATCATGTTCCATGACCTCCAGTTGTTTAATGTTGCAGCTGCCATGTCCTATGTGATCCTGATTATGACTCACCAATATTTAAATTGCTTTTTTCTGGCCACTTTTTTTTCCTCCTTGACCTGATAGTTATGAAATTTGGCTATAATGTACTCCTTGTGGGTTTTGTTTAGGTATCTCTTTCCTGAGGTGATCAGTGGATTATTTCAATGCCTATTTTGCCCTCTGATTCCAGGACATCAGAGCAGTATTTTACATGTTCTTCCAACTTTTTTTTCATTCTTTTGAATTTGTTTGATTGATTCATGATGTCTCCTAGAGTCATTAGCTTCCTCTTGCCTAATTTGAACTTTTAAGGTGTTGTTTTCCTTAGTTAGCTTCTGTACTTTCTTCTTCATTTGGCCAATTGTACTCTTTAAGGAGTTGTTTTCTTCCCTGGATTTTTGTAATTTCTTTTCTATTTGGCCAGTTCTACTTTTGAAGAAGTTTTCCAAGCTGTTGAGCTTTTTTTCATAATTCTCTTGCATCCCTCCCATTTGGTTTTCTTCTATCTCTTTTATATGATTTTAAGCTCCGTTTTGAGCTTTTTCATGAGTTCTTCCTGTTTTTCTTTGGGGTTTTGCCTATAGATGTTTTGATATTGTTGTCCTTCTCTGAGTTTGTGTCTTGGTCTTCCCTGTCACCATAATAATTTTCTCTGGACAGATTTTTTTTGTTGTTGTCTTTTGCTAATCTTTTTTTGGGGGGGGGTGGCTTTTTCCTTTCTTTTAAATTTGATCTCTGCTGCCATGGTGTAAGGGGTTCTGTCTCAGTCATCTTGTGCTAATGGCTGCAAGTTCTGGCTGTTTACTTGGTGTTATGCTGATGTTGCCATGAGGCCCATGGAGGACCCTCATATCTGGTGCTGTGTTTAGAGGAGGTGGGGAGTGGTTGGTGCTTCTGGAAGCTGTAGGGGCCTGGCAGCTTATCTGGTGCTGAGCTGGAGTCCTCTTGGTGGTGTCTGGCATGTGCTGAGGCCAGATGGAGTCTTTCTGTATTTCACAGGAGTTACACTGAAACACGTGGTGGTTCTTGGAGCTAGAGTCTGCTGGTTCCCCTAGCTGTGCTAGGGCACATGGTGGGTCCTGGTACTGATATTTGCCTGCTCCACTGCACTGAGACTCAGGATTCTCCTGCTTATTTGCTGAGGTGGGACTTGCTGCTGGCTTGCTGGGATGCTTCCTGTCCTAGAATGCGCTCTTCTTTTGCCTGGGTAACATGGACCTTTCTGCTGATCCTCCAAGGCTAAAAGACTTCTCCACCCCATCTTTCCGCTGGCTAGGCTGTTCTACGATTTGTTCTGGGGCACTATTTTATGGCTGTTTGGAGGCGAATAGGGGAAAGCTACAGTAACTTACTGCTTATTCCACCATCTTGGCTCCCAGTGAGGAATCTTGAAGCAATTTCTTAGTAACCTTAGAACTGGTGTTATAGCCAAAAATCTCAATTACTTGTACTTCCTTACTTTTTTCCTCCATAAAATGACAACTTACTAGATAACGATGGTCTTGGGGCACTAAAAAATCCTGAGATGACTTCCTAATTATCAAAGAAAGATAGATGTGTCTAATACATTTTTTACTGCCAAGTGAATTTTCTTGACCCTTAATTCTATGAACATGTGAATGTAATTCTAATAACCAGACTCTCAGACTCATTCAAAATGTCCAAATGTGTATGCAGAACTAATTAAGGTTGGCACACTTTAGTGTGGAAAATTGCCAAAATATGCTATAATTTAGATGTAATGCACCTCCATTTCTTTTAAAAATGCAAGTTATGTCCCTTCATTTTTTTTAAATAAAGATGCATAGGTTTAAACACTAATATGTATAAATATAACATTTATCCTACTTAGCTTTTTGGTCCATACATAATTATTAAGTAGTTTACTAAACATAAGAAGTGAATGAAATCTATTAATCAATTAATAAGCTTGTTCCACAGCTTCTTAAGGGCCTGATTAAAGAGAATGGAAGATTTTAGAACTTTGGTTCATGGGGTAGAAAAAACACTAAGCAGGTTCTTGTGGAGATCAGGTGTAAGTTTGAAGAAGAGGCAAGAGGAGAAAATCTCCAATCCCCATCTCAGACAAATAGTAATAATAATAAATTTCATTTGGAAGTACTTCAAAGTTTACAAAGTATGCCCTCCTCAGTCTCTTTCTATGTTTCTCTATCTATGTCTCGCTGTCTCTGACACTGTCTTTCTGTCTCTGTCTCTCTGTTTCTCTCTGTCTCTCTGTGTATCTGTCCATCTCAGTATGTAGATAAAGAAACTGAAGCTCAGAAAAGATAAATGACTCACCAAGGTGAAGGTCAAGCAGCTAGGGCATGGATTTGAAGCTAGATCTCCTCTGTTCCCAGGGCCAGTGCTTTTGCCACTACAATATCTGGCCTCAGAGGATCTCTGGTGGCATTGTTCCCTCTGCCTCAAGGAAAAGTATTGACTGTGTAATAACCAGATTGAGCTAATGACTAGCAGAGAGCAATGGAACCAGATAATTCTATTCTTACTAGGAGCAGATGAGATGGGCTTCCAACACTGAACCGAGCTAGAATGAAAAAGCAGCAGGTGCCATCTTCTAGGACCTCAGGAAAACCATAGGCTAAGGAATGCGGTGGACAGAGAAGGAAAATTATGACATCCTCAATAGGAGGCATGTATAGTGGGAACCCAACCAACGTGGGGCATTCATAGATGACTAAAACTACTGGGCAATGGGAAATTTTTTAACTGGTTACTTTCTAGGGCTTTTATATGAATCTCTTTTTTTATATTTATAGCAAACCTGTTCACTTTTTAGCCTTGTGAGCCTGCATGGCTATAAATGGAGTCATTGGTCACACCCCAGAGGGGCAGGAGATGTAGTATTGAATGAACCAAAAATAGTATGAGTCCCTTAAAACAGTGCTCCCAGGTCTTTCATGTCAGGGCAGCTTCTGATTCAGGTTTACAATTCCAACATATGTTTTATCTCAAAACAACTCAGTTCCTGCCACTATCCCTGAAAGGGACCTGCTTTTCTGGATAAAACAACAGACCTATCGGAGGTGCCTTCTACCTACAATTGTTCCAGGAGAACAGAAATTTCTCCCATTGTTTTAAATCCATAGGAGACTTCCCTCTACAAATGTATGTGGGTTCCTAATCTGTTGATTAGAGAATCAGACAACTTCTGGTCTATAATGTTTATATTTTTAAAAAAAATCACACTTACCACCCGAAACCAAAGCAAATAAGACAGTGCAATGAATCATTTGATAAAGCCAAATCATTCTGAAAAGAGAAACATATAACATTGATCGATAGTTGCACAAACTTCAATGAAAGAACCATACAGTTTTTGAGATGGATTCTTCCTAGTTGCATTACCTGGTATAGTTGGTGTGCTTAACTCTTTCACAATTCCCAATGGAATAGGAAGGAACCTGAAGAGATCAACTGATCCTTGCTGAACATAAACGGCCATCAACACTGTTACCCAAACCTATGGTACCTCATGCCAAATCAGTAATTTCCTTCCTCCCTCCCTCTCTCCCTCCCTTCCTTCCTTCCTTCTTTCTTTCCATCCTTCCTTCTCTCCTTGGCTCTCTCCTTCCTTCCTTCCTTCTAACTCCTTCTCTCCCTCTTGTTTGATCTCTTTTTCCATCTCTGAGATCTGCCTATACAGTTCACCAATGAACTCTCCACTCTCCCTGTGCTACAGTAGAGGACTTTTCCCATGATGCTCTGTACATTTTTGAAATGTAGTAGTAACTGGAGTCCTTGCAGGCCTGTAGAACATAGTACATATAGAGCTAGCCTGAAAATCAGAAAGACCTGACTTCAAATACTAGCTGTGACACATACTAAATGTATCAGAGGTGTCAAACACACTGCCTGCTGGCCAGCAACACTCCTAAGTGTGGCCTGAATCAGATTAAAATGTAATTGGGAAATATTTAACAATGACAACAACAGAACATAGATAATGTTAGCATGCTGTTTTCTAAGTCAACATGCAGCCTTAGGGATATGGTTTAGCGGCCCTCATTATTATTTATGTCATTGGTCCATATTCCCCCAGGGATGTAACCTTAACCACTCAGTGCCCAAGGCAACCCTCTGAGTCAATAACTGTAAATCGGGTGCCCATTTGCATCGGCACAAAAAAGTTCCTCACCAATCCAGATAAAATCTCCAGCCTGGTCCAAAGTAAAAGTACTGGTTCTTAAGCTACTAAATTCTAATTGTGCAAAATGATACGTTAATGTCCTATGTGAGTTAAGGAACTTTCTCTAAACATTGAAATCAAATCTTCTGTGAGAAGGTTGGCAAAGAGGCAAAGGAGAAGAGAATGCCTTGAATCAGGAGCTCTTGTGAGATTAAAAACTGAAAAATGCCTCCCCTTCATTCTAGTTATTAGTTATAAATGATGCTAACACTTCCAGTTGGCTTAACCAGTGCAGCGACCCTTCTTAAAACTTGGCTTCTTTGAGATTAGCTTGTCTTGTAATGTGGGCCATGTCTCTCAGACCAAAATGAATTCCACATCTAGATGAATACCAAGTCAGTTAATGGTTAGTAAATAAACTAATTAAAAAGCTAATCATAAGATTTATTTGTTCTAAAAGAAAAATGAAATAATTTACCAACAAAAAATCTGTACCTGAAAGCACAGCTGTGTTCCTATTTTGCTAACAGCTCTACAATGAAGAGGTTTCCTTTCCACCAAAAAAGCACAGAAAAACCTCTTCCCAGCATGCTCTATGGGCTCCTCCAGGCAAAGTTCACTTGATTTAAATATTTGCTTTCTGGAGTCACCTGTTCTAGGTAAACACTCTGTGTTTCTGTCTAATGTGCCTACCCTTAGCTCTGTGAACATTATCCCCAACCTCAGCCTCCAAAAAGTTTTAAAGAGAGAAACAACCTCCTGGCATTTCATGCTCCAAAATAGAAACTGGCTGGCTCTTAACTGTATATTCTATAGCAAGAGAGTTAATCAGTTTATACTCAGGCAACAGACCAGATTGGACACTTCCTGGGGAGATTTCGGGAAAGCTGAGAGGTACACAGGGGTATTAGCAATGCACCTTAATACAGTTGTCTGTTTTGTATATGAGGACACGATCTAGGGCATTTCTGTGGCATTTAGGGTTAGGATTAGAGCCGGGACCCCGGGACCCATTTTAGGGTTAGGGTTATGGTTAGAGACGGGACGCATTTAGGGTTAGGGTTAGAGCGCTGGGATATTTAGGATAGAGCCGGGACGTATTTAGGGTTAGGGACGCATTTAGGGTTAGGGTTAGGGTTAGAGCGCATTTAGGGTTAGGGTTAGGGACGGGACGCATTTAGGGTTAGGGTTAGGATTTAGGGTTAGGGTAAGGGTTACGGCATTTAGGGTTAGTATTAGTGTTAGAGCCCGGATGCATTTAGGGTTAGGGTTAGGGATAGGGTTTGAGCGCATTTAGGGTTCGGTTAGGGTTAGTGTTAGGTTTAAGGGATTTAGGGTTATGGTTATGGTTAGGGTTTAGGGTTAGGGTTATGGTTAGAGCTGCATTTAGGGTTAGGGTTAGGGATAGGGTTAGAGCGCATTTGTGGTTCCGTTTGGGTTAGTGTTAGGGTTAGGGGATTTAGGGTTAGGGTTAGAGCCAGGACGCATTTAGTGTTAGGGTTAGTGTTAGAGCACATTTTAGGGGACGATGGAGCCGGGACGCATTTAGGGTTAGGTTTAGGGTTTGTGTTAGAGTTTGGGTAAACGTTAGCGTTAGGGTTAAGGTTAGGGTTACAGCGCATTTTGGGTTATGGTTAGGGTTAGGGTCAAAACTGGGACAGAACGGGACGCCGTTAGGGTTAGGGTTAGTTTTAGGTTTTGGTTTAGTGTTAGAGCGCATTTAGAGTTAGGGTTAGGTCTAGAGTTAGGGTTAAGGTTAGGGTTAGGGTTAGAGCGCATTTAGTGTTAGGGTTAGGGTTAGGGTTTGTGTTAGAGTTTGGGTAAACGTTAGCGTTAGGGTTAGGGTTAGGGTTAGGGTTAGGGTTAGGGTTAGGGTTAGGGTTAGGGTTACAGCGCATTTTGAGTTAGGGTTAGGGTTAGGGCTAGGGTTAAGGTTAGGGTTAAAACTGGGACAGAACGGGACGCCGTTAGTGTTAGTTTTAGGTTTTGGTTTAGTGTTAGTGCGCATTTAGAGTTAGGGTTAGGTCTAGGGTTAGCGTTAGGGTTAGTGTTAAGGTTAGGGTTAGATGACCTATTCCATTTCTGATAATATTTGATAGTGTTAAGTAGAGTTTCTAGAAAGAATTTATCATAGCTTTCAGAGAATATTCACTGTTCTCCAAAATATCTGGGGAAAAAAAAACAGGACCCTAAACTCCAATCTAAGGCATATCTTGAAGGTAGCCAAAAAAAAAAATTCACCAATGTAGAAACTATAAAACTATAATTTTGTCTTGCCCCAACATCTTAGTGAAAAGGAATGTGTATAATTGTGTGTGTATGTATGTCTGAGTGTGAGTGTGTGTGTGTGTGCGCATGTGTGTGTATGGGGAAGGGAGAGTGCCAAAGAATATGTTATACTTTGTTTAAAGATCATTTGTTTATGGGAAATCTATCTACAAAGCCATGAAACTTTGGCAGATTTCAGAGAACACAATGGCAGAGGCAGAAAGACACCCAGCAACTCTTTTTAGACCAATCCCTTCATTTTGCCCCTGAAGAAACCGAGGCCCAGAGAGGAGTGATTTTTCCAAAGTCATGCTCAAAGCCAACTCATGGTGGATCCAAGAACATGTGTCTAGGGTCCAAGCAGATACCCTTCCCAAATATCAGTGAGGGCTGTCTTCCAGATCTATGGCATTTGAGAAAAGAGGCCAGATTCCATTTTCACTTAAGTCCATTCGATATGGTCACTAACTCTGATTTGACAGGTTACAAGCTATAAATAAGGTCTCCAAAATGATGGCAGTGGATCATATTCCTAAGGAAGTAGGTGAACTGAAAGGAGATTAGGAGGAAGGGTAACATCAGCAAAGACAAGAATAACCAATGGAAAGTAAGGAAAGGTACTATTTAAGAAGATAATGAAAGAGACATTTTAGATGAAACTCCTCATTTCAAATAACTGTGGAGCAAGAAGAAACCTAAAGAAGCCTAAGCAAGGGGGCCACCCCTATCTTAGCTGCTCAACAGACTTGGTTATCAGCACTGCCATATGAGGGCACAGACTTGAAGAGTATTTTTAAAAGGGATGAGCTGTCAACTCTTTTTTTTCATCAGCCATCAATAAGCATACATGCCAGGCAGTGTGCCAAGTGCCAGGGATACAAAGAAAAGTCAAAAACAGCTCCTCCACTCAATAAGCTCACAGTCTAATGGGAAAGACAATATGGAAACCTCCAAGTTGAACATGGAACTATATCCAGGGTATATTGGAGATAATTAATAGAGAGAAAGCAATGGCATTAAAGGAAATTGAGAAAAGCTTCTTGTAAAAGGTTGAATTTCCCCCAGTGAAAAGAAGTTGAGGATTAGGGCTTGGAAGAAGCTTTTGTATACAGAGTGCTTAAATATCTTGGGATTTGGTGTGGAAGCCAATAATTCAGATATTTTCATTTGATCTGTTGCTATTGTCTATGGACATCTTGGCATGAAGGTTCTCATTTGAGAAGCTTAGTTTTCTTGAGTTTCCATCTTTTTTGCAAAAAGAGGAAATTTAATCTATTCCAATCTCACAAAAGGGATATTCAAGATGCATTGCCTTTATATGAAGTCTCTAGGTAGGATGGCAAGACTCTTTGTCCAGAAAGATTTTAAAGGAAATCGGTATGAGATTAGATAAAATCATTATGTTCTTGTACCATTTAGAGAGTGTATTTACATGTCCACACTCAAACAATGGTGAAAAGGAGGTAACTTTAACTCCCTTACCGTTGCTTATAGGAACAGAAAGCTTCAGAATAAGAAAAGAGCTTTAATGAGGAAATGTTTAGAGGGTTGGGGAACTTCACAAACAAATTTGGATTCGGTCAAAGAGCCATACTTGAGGACCTAGAGGGCCACATGTGGCCTCAAGGCTGCAGGTTCCCCACCCCTGAGGCCCCTTCCAGCTCTGAGATTCTGGGTAGGTGAGGACTCTGCAACATAGTACAGTGGAAGGAATGCTGAACTTGTCATAGGACTTGTCTTTTGGTCTTGACTGACACCTATTGCCTGCATGACTTTGAGCAAGTCACAATTTCTCTGGCCTCATTTTCCTAATGTACAAAATGAGGTGTTGGACTAGATGTCCTGTTAGGTCATTTCCAGCTCATATCAATGATCCTCTTTACCCCAGGGAAACAGAAAGTTTGTCAGTGGGAGTAGCTGTCTCAGAAGCATGACTGATCATTAACTTCAGAAGCAGGTGCAATCAGTCACTCAGGACAATACTGAGCTATGGGTAGGAGGACCCCTGGGGGCTGAAGTTTGGATTTGGGGGCAAAAAGCCTTATTTTTTTCTAGTCATAGAGCTCCACTACCATTAAATGGAACAGAAGTGTTTATCTGCCATAGCGCTGGCCACTCCAAAGGTCAGGTCTAATATGGTTTATAAACATCAAACACAAATTGGAAATAAAGGAACCCCAAACCATGCCTTCAATTTTTTTAATTGAAAAACAACGTAGGTCAAAGTTCCAGATCTCCATTACGGACTGAGACAGCAGCATCTTGTTCTTGATTTATTGTAACTTCCAAGATTCCTGTTTGTTTTTGCCAGAGTTAATTGCTCCTGTAGCCGACTCTTGATTCTTCAGTTTCTGATTGTTTCTCTGTCTGTGGATTTTCCAGACCTTTTAGTTCATCTGCTATTCTTGACTGAAGCCACTTCAGTGTTCCTTTTTATGTCCATCACAGGATGTAGAAGAAAAAATAGTAAAGGAAGGAAAGAAGGAAGGAAGGAAGGAAGGAAGGAAGGAAGGAAGGAAGGAAGGAAGGAAGGAAGGAAGGAAGAGAAAAGAAAAAATGAAAGAAAAAGAAAAGAATTCAGAACACTTCCATTTAGCTACTTTAAACCAGTAGGGGTAAAAGATTTGTAGGTGAATATAAAAACCATCAGAGTATTTCATTTAATAATAATCCCAATGACAATCATAATAGCTAACATTTCTATAGTGCTTACTATGTGCCAGGCACTGTACTAAATGCTTTACGATAATTATTTCATTTGATCCTCACAACAACCATGGGAGGTAGGTGCTATTATTATCCCCATTTTACAGGTGAGGAAACTATAACGTTTCCATATTACCCATAGATTTGCATACCCTTTCCTATTCCCCAATACCGTGAATAACCTAGGTTAATCTGATGTAACATTTCATACTTTTAAAATGTCTTACTGTTGCTATGATAGAGCTCAGTTATGTCAATTTAAGTCCCCTAATACTAAAAATTTCTGGGGCTACTAGGAAAACAATAAATTCCTTACTGTAATTCTGTAACACTGCACAATGAAGCCACAGCATTATTAGAAGACTCTTCTGTCCTGCATAGTCACTGGCCTTATTATTTCTAGGACTTTATTTCCTTTTGGGATGAAAAGGTCCCCACGCAAAGCAACTCTGCTCATGCATAGTTTGGGGATAACGCCTATTCCCTAAATTCCACCATCTATTTTAGGAATAAAAAGGCCGAGGCACAAAAAAAAATGTTGGAGGGGTTGTAACAAATCAGGCACATTGGTGCCCTGTTGGTGGACCTGTGAATGGGGGTGGCCATTTTGAAAAATAATCTGGAATTATTTATGAAAAATTCCTCAACAATTTATGCTGGTTGACCTAGCTATACTGTTGGGATTCTGTGGCCTATGAAAAGACATGTTAACCTGAGTTAATAGGGAAGGGCTTGGACAGTGTTTTCAAGAATATAGTTGTTGCTGACATGGTGGCACAAATTTATCACAACAAAACCATTTTATCTCTGCCCAAAACTTTGGGCAGCTGATAACATGGTCCAGCACAAAAGATTCCCCCAGAGACAAAAATAACACCAGAAAACATAAGCACAGATGCACAGAAACACCAGACTCCTGGTAGCCACAACTTTCTGCCAGGAAGAAGACTCTCTCTCTCTCTCTCTCTCCTTCAAGGACAGTGAGCTCAGCAAGTCATTTAAAATACCAGCCAGGAAATCAGGAAGTCCTATTCCTCCAAGCTTTTATGTGCTATCTACAAGGCAACTCCAATAAGGAAGAAAAGCCACTGTTCTTACCATCTGTTTTTGCTATACCCAAATAAACCTTCGACGCTCTGACTTTCATATTGTGGTGACAGCTAATTCTTAAATATTTGAAACCTTCAGATCTGATTCTGCTGAGCCAAAGAAAAAGAAAATGTAGTGGGTGGGGGTGGGGAATCATTCTTCCCATTGGGTTGTTAGATTTGATGGCCAGCATATTTGTAAAAGATTCTTGTAGTCTCTCATTACCGTGCACAAGCAGCCAGTTGGTCAGTTCTGTATCATCTCTAAAATCCAGTCCACGTATGTAACCACTTTGGTATAAACTCCCGGGTGATCCTTTTTAGCACAACCCTCTCCCCAGCTGGTGATGCCTACCAGTTGCCATATTCCATTTTGGTAACAGGACAGGGGGCCACCAGAATCTCCCTGTATCACAGAGGTTGGAAAAACAAAATAGAAAAGAGGTGTTTTCAAAGCCAGTTCATCTGTAGTCAGACACAAAAACATACATACACATACCCTCTACTTAAAACCTTTTTGGTACTTGACTTGAACTTATTAATGAATGTCAGACTAATGGATGATATGGGTTTCAAAATACCAAAATAATTCTATTACCCTAATAAGAGAATAAATGAAAATTCAGAAGCTTTTGCACAGTGAGACTATAAGAACCTTTTCCCAAATCTTTTATTTATCATAGTACTCCAAAATCTCAGTATAATACTAATTACCACAGAACAGAATTAAGTATAATAGATTTTTTTCAGAACCCATTTTTGGGTAACTAGAGTACCAAAAAGACCTAATTATTAGGTGGTTTTACTTATAAGAATATGCCCCATGTGAAGAAAGCATTATAGTAAAACTACTCTGTACTTCATTTTTCCCCCCATCGAAGATAGTCTTTTAGTTCAGTTGTACAGTGAAGTCCAATTCTTTGTGACCCCGTGAACCATAGTATGCCAAACCCTTTTATCCTCCTTCTCTCTCTCTCTCTCTCTCTCTCTCTCTCTCTCTCTCTCTCTCTCTCTCTCTCTCTCTTTCTCTCTCTCTCTAAGTCTGGCCAAGTTCATGTTCTCCTGGCAACTGGCATCTGTTTCCTAAGCTGACCCTGCCACTCCTCTCCTGACTACAAACCCATCCTTGCCCACCTGCACTCTCTCCTCTACTAGCTGCCCAGTCTAATTTTTATTGACTATCTATCAACTCACTGGATCCATTTCATTAACATTCATTAAGAACAGTAGAGGCAAATACCTTCTCGATACACCAGCTCTTCAGTATGTCCTCCAATCACCCTGGCAGCTAGCTATTGCTTCATCCCAGATTATCCCAAACTAGTACAACACCCACCCGAGTAAATGCTCTGAGTTAGAATCCCAATATTATAATATTTAAGATTTTAGAGAAAAAATAGCTTGGTTTTCTCAGACGGGACTGGAATGATGGGAGCTCATGGGGCATCTATGGATCATTAATGAAATGTCAGCATGTTTGACTGAAAAACCACCCAAGGGAATACTAAAACCATGTCATAAAGCTAAATAGTAAAGATGCACTGGGGCATGGTGAATACAGCATTGTATCTGGAGTCAGGGAAGCCTGGATTCGAATCCTGCCTCTGACACTTACTAGCTACATGACCATAGTCAAATCATTTCATTTCTCTGAGTTATAGTCTCCCTAGTTGCAAAATGGAAATATTAATATCCGTAATGCCTATCTTGGTGAAATATTGCTGGGCTCAAATTAGCATATATATATACTTATATATATGTGTGTGTGTGTGTGTGTGTGTGCGCATTTGTTGCATACACACACATATAGAGAGAGAGAGAGATAGGGAGAGAGAGAAACAGTATTCAAACTCTGAAATGCTGTATAAATGTCAGTTAATATTATTGGCTAAAAAGTCTGAGTGTTTTGGGGGGGAGGGGTGTAAGAGTGTAAAGGAACTTGACCTAAGAGCCCTATGAGGAGAACTGCATCTCACTGAAAGCTATATAGTATAAAATTGAAAAATTGGAAGGAAGGATGAGGGTGCACCCAGATATGCTAGGGATGGAGTTTTGTATTATATTTTTGTTGTTTAGTCATGTCCAATCATGACCACATTGGCCATATCATACCAATACTGTCCATGGAGTTTTCTTGGCAAAGAAAAGGCTAACAGAGATTAAGCGACTTGTCCAGAATCACAATCTAAGGCTAGATTTGAACTCAGGTCTTCCTGACTCCAGGCACAGCATTCTATTCACTGAGCCCCCTATCTGCTTCTTTGGCATTATATGGTTCCTAGCCAAAGATCTAACAAGACCAAGTTGGGCTTGGAGAGTGGCCCAACCCATTTCCTCAGTGGGATGCTGAACAGCAAATAATTCAACTCAATTCAACAAGGGGGAAAAAAACTTCCGGTGTTTATATATCATAAAATGTCAAAGTTCTTCAGGTAAGGAGTGCGAACGAAGATAGCTCTAGGTATTTTTTTTTCATTTTGTTATTTCCCTGTCTCATTCAATAACCAAGTTTATCTGTTCCAGATCTCAGGACAACAAATAGAAAAGAAATCCAATGTCCATATATTTAAATCTAACCATAATCCACTCTTATCATACGTCATCAGCACAGCTGAAATAGTCGTGCAGTCCTAAGGTTCATAAAATTCTTTGTTTGCATACATTCTGTCATTTGACCATACACACGATGCACGTCTGAGGACTTTGGAACCTGTATGATTTCAACGTATCCTATCCTGCTTTTGTAAGAAAAAGATGGAAGCATTAAAATGGGACTTGACGGTTGGTTTTTAATGTGAAATTGATTCTAGCTTTACGACTTATGGAATGCTAGAGAAGTCACTTGACTGAACTTCAGTTTCCTCATTCGTAAAATGAATGTTTTGAACTCATAAGACCCTTTTTGATTCCAATTCTATACTCCTTCACATCATATTCTCTCACCTCTGAGGAGAGGAAGGAAAGGAAGGAAATAAGCATTCGTTGAGCACTATGCTAAATGCTTTACAAATATTATCCTATTTGAGCCTCATAACAACTTTTGCAGATGCTGTTATTTTCCTAATTTACAGTTGGGAAACTGAGGCAGAGATTAAATGACTTACCCAAGGTCACACAGCTAGTAAGTGTGAGGCTGGATTTGAACTCAAGTCTTCCTGACTCTAAACTTAGCACTCTATCCGCTGGTCCACCTAACTAGATGCTTTTGCTTAGTAGTCCCGCTCCGAAGGCCAATGTTCAGATAACAGACTTTGTTACCTTACAAGCATCTTTACCCCCTTCTTTATAGCCAGCACAGATCATCTGATCAGTTATTTCATGTTGAATGTATTTTTCCCGACATTCTTCAATGGGGACTATGGGAAGTTTAACCTTCTGGAGAGTGTTTTGGATTTCACCTAGCAAAATAGAAGGGACATGTGTATTAAAATCAGGGTGAGAAATTGAAGCAAAATTAGAATTCTGAATTCTCTAATAGGACCCTTTGGGTAAAACCTAGACATTAGAAGTTGGCAACCCAGTTTTTTGTGGCTTAATTTATGGTGGCATCATTCAAGTGATCCAGAAAGATCCAGTCAACAGGTATTTGTTATGCACCTACTGAATACCAGGCACATAAGCTATATACAATATAAACAGAAAATAATCAACAAAAGGAAAGCATTAGCATTTTCCCGCTTTATCCTGGATTTATTTCTCTTTTTGGGTGAAATAGTGTTTTATTTTTCCCATCACATGTAATGATAGTTTTCAATGTTCATTTTTTATAAGATTTTGAATTCCAAATTTTTCTCCCTCCCCTCCCCGTCTGTTCCCATCCCCAAGACGACAAGCAATGTGATATAGGTTATACATGTGCAATCACATTAAACATATTTCCACATTAGTGATGTTGTGAAAGGAGAAACAGAACAAGAGGGGAAAACTATGAAAAAGCAAAAAAGTGAAAATAGTATGCTTCAATCTGCATTCAAACTCCACAGTTCTTTCTTTGGATGTGGATAGCATCTTCCATCATGAGTCTTTTGAAATTAAGACACTAGCATTAAATAGGATTGGGAAAGGCTTCATGAAGAGTTGGGGTTCAACTGAGACTTGGAAGAAGCCAGGGGAGCCAAGAGGTACATTCCAGGCATGGGGGACAGCCAGAGAAAATGCCTGGAGTCAAGGATGGAGTATCTTGTGAGAAGAGTAGAGACCAGTGTCACTAGATCATGGACCAAAGTCCTGGCTTTGCCTCTGAGACATTATTAAAATAAGTCAGGCTACGAAGGTACCTCCAATCTCTGGTCCACCATCTTCCTCCATAATCAGCCACAGTTCAAGGCCTGCTAAGAACTTCAAAGCTCATCATTTTCATTTACTGCTTATAATATCACATTCTAGTTCTGTATTTTTTAATGGGGGGGCAAGGCAATTGGGGTTAAGTGACTTGCCCAGGGTCACACAGCTAGTAGGTGTCAAGTGTCTGAGTTCAGACTTGAACTCAGATCCTTCTGACTCCAGGGCTGATGTTCTATCCACAATGTACCTAGCTGCTCCAAATTGTTAAAATGTAAAAAAAAAAAAAAAAAACCAAAGAACTATCCTTCCATTCTTCTTTTCCTACCAACCCAAACCTCTAACAGAAGCAATCTGTGGTGTGCTAGTAAATGTTTAACAACCTGCTCTCGGGAGGAGGGTGGATGCCGAACACACACTTGAGTTTAATTTGCATTATTACTATTCTCTCCACCACTTTCTTAAATCTAGACAATCAACAAAACAATGAATCAAGCTCTGATTTGTACTGTTTGCCACTTTCCAAGGTGTAAATGCCCATACTGAAAATTTAACAATCAGCTCTTCCAAAAGCAGTTCAAACTGAATCCAGCATACTTTGGAATGATATAGTAGAAAGACAAACAACAAAAACAAACAAAAAAAAAAACACTGGCACTGGAGACAACTAGCTTCAAATACTATATCTGACACTTACTTCTTTATGACCTTAACAAATCACTTAAACATCCAGGCCTTCATTTCCTTACCTACAGAATAAGAGGGTTGGAGTAAATCAGAGGCCTCAAACTGAAGGCCTACAAGCCACAAGTAGTCCTCCAGACTCCAGAGAGCAGCCCAAACCAGATTAAAATATAATGTGGAACCATTTAACAAAATAAATAAAATACAATACAACATAGATAATAACATTTTGTGGTTTTCAAAGTCACTATGCAGCCTGCAGAGCGCCATTTCTATTTGAGTTTGATACCACTGGAGATGACTTCTCAGGTGTCTCTAAGATCATAAATATAGACCAAGAAGGGGCCTTAGGGGACAACTGGCTGAACCTCCTTATTTATCAATTGAGGAGAGGGCCATCTCCAGTTGCCCTGATGTATATCCTGCCACTGGGCCCAGATGGCTCCAGAAGACAAAGTAAGGCTGGTGACTTTGTGCAGCACTGCCTCACTTAAATCCAATTCGACTTCAATGTCATGGTATCACCTCCCTGATATCACGGTCCCCTTCGAGAACAAAGGACAAACAACAACGGCAGTTGAGGAACTAAGATCCAAGGAGGGTAATTTCCCCCAAATCTCCCTATTTTCAAATATTGAAGTAAGAAGACTTGAAGGGATTTTTAGCCTTCAGTGAAATGAAGTAAACAGCAAATCCTCCCTCTTTCAGTGGGAAGTTCAAATGTGTGAGTTGAGATACTCCTTTCAGGACCAATCATTCATTGAATCGATTGTTGTTCAGGCATTTTCGACTCTTTGTGACCCCATTTGAGGTTTTCTTGGCAAAGATACAGGAGTGGTTTGCCATTTCCTCCTCTAGCTCATTTGACAAGTGAGGAAACTGAGGCAAAAAGTGTTAAGCCCAGGGTCACACAGCTAATAAGTGTCTGAGGCTAGACTTAAACTCAGGTCTTTCTGACTCCAGGCCCCGCACTCTATCCACCTTGCCACCTGGAGGACTGGACTGAGACTAGGGGACCTAGCTTTGAGTTCTGCCTCTGACATTTACTCTCTGAACTTGA
This sequence comes from Phalanger gymnotis, assembly GCA_028646595.1. NCBI lineage: Eukaryota > Metazoa > Chordata > Mammalia > Diprotodontia > Phalangeridae > Phalanger > Phalanger gymnotis. Next base: position 267,643,551 of record CM053623.1, on the reverse strand, counting down.
TAAGTTGTCTTTGTTTCTTCCTCTGAGGGGAGAGGAGGGCGACAATAACCACAACAACAATAAATGCCTGTAGTTCCTACCGCCATCTCTCCATTTCCCAGCTCTGGGCATTTTCTCTGGCTGCCACATGCCTGGAATGGTCTTCTTCCTCATTTCAACCCATTGACCTCCCTCATTTCCTTTAAGAACCAGCTACAGTCCTGTCTTCTAGTAGAAGCTTTTCCCAATTCCTCTTCCTTTTAGTTCCTTCCCTTCTTCATTATATCCCATTTTTTCCTATATATAGCTTGTTCGTACATATCTGTTTGCTTTCTGTCTCATTAGATTGTGAGCTTCTTGAAGGCAGGGGCTGACTTTGGCTTCTTTTTGTATCCCCAGTGCTTAGCACAGTACCTGGTATATAGTAGGTACTTAATAAATGTCTATTGACTGACTGACTACCTCATGGGTTGCCATGTGAATCAAGTGATATAGTAAATATAAAACTTCATGCCAACCTTAAAACATTATATTGATTATGGTGATAATTACATTAAAGAAATTCAAAACAAAGAAGAAGAGATTGGTAAAATTGTGCAAAAAGTGAGTAGATTTTGAAGGAATGGAGAAGGTGTGTTTCTATTCTGTTTGTTTTTTAATTTGGACCTGTGATTTCACTGATGTAATGGCATGACCAGTGAAGAAACCCCTCCCTCTCAAATTGGCACATTCTTCTCTACTATTAGAGAGTTGCTTTAGGCACCAACCTGCTAAGTGATTTGCCTAGAGTCACACTACAGTGTGTATGTATACACATACATACACATATACACACACACATATACACACATATGTATGAGTGTGTGTGTATCCTGCCAGAAGGCAGGACTCAAACCCAGGTCTTCCGGACTCCAATGTTGACCCTCTACCCACTACTCCATGATGCCTCTAATTTACTTCTAGATTAGGGCTCAATTCCTCTGAAATGCCCCAGATGTTTTTTTTTTTTAATTTCTTTTATTTTACGGGTAAAGCCTCCCTCATGAGCATTTATTTTTAAACATCATTCCATACCTTTTTCCTGAGTGAAGCCCCATCCAGTCACCCAGCAGTTGGTATAAGCCATGTCTTCTTTTGAAGGCAGGCAGATGGCTGATTGGAAATCTAGATTGTATTTGTTATATTAGAGTTTGGTTAGAGAAGAAGGAAAAATTTCTGATTTTATAGGCATATACACACACGCAAACACACACACCAATGCTATGTCCTGCTGTAGAAACCCTAAGACTGAGATCTCTCCACTTTCTGTTAAATACTCAATGATACAATAAAGATAACGGCATAAGAAAGTAGCCAATTTATAGGGAATTCATCATCCCCGGGCATTATGGGGATTAGGAATTACTAAATTCTCTCTGTCCCTCCCTGCCCACTGGTGCCTGGAGCACCAGTTTACCATTGGGAAAAATGTTAATTTCTTCCTTCAGAATATGGTACCCCATAGCATGTCTCCAAACTAACCTCTTGCCTTCAGTCCAAACTCACCCCAAGCACACCATCTGGTGCTTAGTTGGACATTGCTCTCTGGCCTGTTAGCCCCAGCTTGCTCATGGCAATGTCTCCGTTTAGTTACAACACCAAATGGCAAGTTGATAAGGTTCTATGTTTGAGATCGCCACCCACATTTAGCCTTGTGCCTTTCTGGTACTTGGGATGCATTATCTCCTCTGATTTTAATCTCAATAATTTATGAGACATCACTTGTTAGGCTGAGAGTTCTGCCTGAAAGTAACCTCTAGCCTCTTGTTCTGGGTGATACTTTTTTAGTTTAGAAAGAAGATTTGTCTTTCCATTAGGGAACAGTAGCAGTTATTATTCACTATGCCAAAAGTCAAATGCTGATGGAAAAGGCCTTATACAAAGCGCTGTGAAATATAAATCTAGAAAACTCAAGTTGATAATTTTGTGGGGAACAGTTTACATACCAGTGAAATTCATGGGAGCTTCAAGCTTGATTAAGGCGATATCATGTTTTGTTTCTGAAATTTTATAGCGAGGGTGAATAATAATCTTTTTGGCCCTGGAGAAAGGTGTGGCTGCCTGTATTTCCGACTGATTTAAAATGCCAGTATAAATTCTCCAAATATCGGATGATGGTAAGCTAGAGGTAGGAAAAAAAAATTCATAAGGATATTTAAATGTACAGAATGCCCTATTCACTCCCACATTTCAAACTCTGATGTGCTTTTTTATCTCCCTCCATTGCCACCCCACTGACCAACCTCTGCTCCCAATTAAAAAATTAGAAAAACAAAAAACAACTGATTTTTTTTCCTCCCTCATGTTTTTGGAGCTCTATTTCCATCATTAGCAACAGTCCCCAACATTTGAGCTGTTGGCAAATTAATAGCTATCTATCATTGATATAGTACTCTAAGATTTGCAGAATGGCTTACGTGTATATGTGTGTGTGTGTGTGTGTGTGTGTAAAATCTCATTTGATCCCATCTTCTATAGAAAGGCTTTCCCATCCCTTCTTAATTCTAGTGCCTTCCTTCCTTTCGTTATTTCCTATTTATCCTGAATATAGCTTGTTCATACACATTTGTAGATTAGATAATGAGCTACTTAGGACAAAGGCTTTCTTTTGCCTCTTTTAGTATCCCCAGAGCTTAGTACAGAGCCTGGTCCAAAGCAGATGCTTAATAAAATGTTTATATACTGATCAGCCAATCAACTGGTTCTCTGATTCGCACAGCAACCCATCAAGGCAGGTGCTATTACTGTCTCTATTTGTATATGTATGTATGTATGTATGTATATGTGTATGTATGTGTGTGTATATGTACGGAAATTGAGGCCAAAAGCAGTTAAGAGACTTGCCCAAGGTCAGACATTTAGTGATAGCAAGACAGGATTTGAACTCAGACCCATTTGAACTCGGAACTTCAGTCCAGAGCTCTAACCATAGGTTTACACAGCTAGTAAAAACAGTTAAATACATATGAGATGTCAGATTGGGGGAGGGCATAGTCAAAAGCAAACACTTTTGAAAAGGGACAGGGTCAAAGGAGAAAATTGAATAAATGGGGCACGGGATAGGATGGAGGGAAATATAGTAAGTCTTTCACAACATGACCATTATGGAAGTGTTTTGCATAATGATACATGTATAAACCATATTGAATTGATTGCCTTCTCAATGAGGGTGGGCGGGAAGGGAAAAAGGGAGAGAATTTGGAACTCAAAGTTCTAAAAAAAAATGTTAAAAACTGTTTTTACATGTAACTAGGAAATAAGATATACAGGCAATGGGATATAGAAATCTATCTGGCCTTACAAGAAAGCAAGCAGGGAGGGGCTAAAGGGGGGATGAGGTGATAGAAGGGAGGGCAGACTGGAGGAAGGGGTAATCAGAATGCATGTTATCTTGAGGTGGGGGAAGGGTAGAGATGGAGAGAAATTTTGTAACTCAAAATCTCGTGGAAATGAACATTGAAAACCAAAAATACATAAATTTTAAAAAATATATATGAGATGTGTTTAGTTACAGCATGTTTACTGAAGCTAGTAGAAGCTCTCTTTACTTCTCTTTATAATTCTTTATAATTTACAATTGCTCTTGTGAAGACATCAGAGCTGTCAATTTTGAAAGCAATAGCATCCCATTGTGGGAAAACTATGCTATCCCTATATTCATTGAAAATGCCTATGTTTGTAGAAATTTCACTTACACAGATTGGCCCTCATTCCTTCGTTCCCTCTTCCCCAATTAGTCCATGTTAATGAGACTGTGAAGTACAAATCAGTTCCCTAAAATACGGCAAGAAATCTTCACCTTGGTGCACATTTAAATGAGAACAGCAGGCAATAGGAAGCCAAGGAATGAAGGAAAATAATTTCCGACATGAAGATTAAAATAATAACGACACGGCGACAGTGAGGTTTTCCCCGATATTCTTCCCCCTCCTTCTATTGGAATCTAAAGAGAAGAGTCAATACTCACTCATCAAAGCAATGGGCGGCTGTTACAACCCACTGATTCCCGATGACTGAGCCTCCACACACATGACTCCGTGTTCTCAGTTTGACTTGTAAGGAGGCTTGCCACGGCCACTCTCGGGGAGCAGAACGCATGCCTCCAACAATCCTTGTACTTACTGTCTTTGAGCAGACTACAAACAATTATAACGAGCGTGAGAGGCGACATGCATGTTACATGGACATAGAGTGGAATGTTATGAAGCACGTCATCTACATTATCTCATCTGAGACTGACAACAAATGTGATAGATGGTACAAGTCTAACAATTGCTATTTTATAGATGAGGAAAACCGAGGCTTAGAGAGATGGAGCGACTTGCCCAAAGTCACACAACTAGGAACTTGGATTTGGACTCCAGTCTTCTGATGGTAAGAAGTGCTGAAGCCGGTGTCCGGAATTAAGCAATAAAATCAGAGAACCTTCACCCTCAAGGTAATTCAAAATAATGGGCACAATCAAAAGACAGGGATTCATTGAATTATAATATAACAAGGTATCTGATTACACTTAGAAAAATAAGGATTTTACTTACCAGATATGCTTGGAGATTTACACATTCTTAAAGTATAACCAGAGGTAGCTTTTGTCCCATAGACTATTCTAGTTGGAGAACCATTTGAAGACATTTTTAAGGAACATTTACACCTAGAAAGATATATGGAAAAGAAAGGAAAGAAGGAAAGAAAGAGAGAAGGAAAGGAAGAAAGGAAGGGAAGAAGGGAGGGAGGAAGGAAGGAAAGGAGGAAGGAAGGAAGGCAGGAAGGAATGAAGGGAGGGAGGAAGAAGGGGAGGAAGGAACAAAGGAAGGAAGGGAGGAAGGAATGGAAGGAAGAAAGGAGGAAAGGAAGGAAGGAAGGAAAAAAGAAGAAAAATGTGAAGTTTTTAAAGATGAAGTCTTTGTAGAAATGGAAAATATGTTCAAAAATTTTGTTAGCTAGTTTTCAAAAAGAAAATTGATTGTACTTGTCTTCCTTGCATTCTCCTTGGTGGGGTGTATATGTGAAAAACTGACAGCGGATTTCGTTTGTACAGATTTTTTCACAAGCCTCAGCTCCTTGAACATAGACAACTTCCAACTCATCCCCTTCAAAGTCCACACCAGAATACCTCTGTCTATGGCATCGGTCTGTACTGGTCGCAGACATGAAAAATGGAAAATGCACACACACATAATAATAGCTAGCATTGATATAGCATTTCTTTACAAATATCTTATTTTATCCTCACAACAACTCTGGGAGGTAAGGTGCTATTATTATCCTCATTTTTACAAATGAGGAAACTGAGGCAGAGAATAGTTAAGTAATTTGCTCGGGGTCACACAGCTAATAAGGGTCTGAAGGAAGATTTGAACTCCAGTCTTCCTAATTCCAGGGTCAGCATTCTATGCACTGTACTACCTAGCTGTCTAAATATATAGGTATGACTTTGGTTTCATCCTGCTATTATCACTTGTTTCTCTCTCTCTCTCTCTCTCTCTCTCTCTCTCTCTCTCTCTCTCTCTCTCCCTCTCTCCCTTCCCCCCCTCTCTGTCTCTTGTCTCTCTTGTCTCCCTCTGTGTCTTTCTCGCCCTCTCCCTCCCCCTCTCTCTTTCTCCTGTGATTTCATTGGTATAAGAAATTCTGAATGGGGAACTCGCTCCAACCAATGTAGATAAGCACCAACCCTGCAACTTAGAGGCTTTACAGGGAGCACTGGAAACTTAGGAGACTTGCCCAGTGCCACCTGGCCAGTATATATCAGAGGCAGAACTTGAACTCAGGTCTTCATAATTCTGAAGCCACCTTTCTATCTATTCAACCACGCTGTTTTTCTCTACAAACACTATCCAGTTACTAGCAATATGGCTAAGGCCAAATTATTTCATCTCTCTGAGTTTTAGTCTCCCCAGCAGCAAAACGGAAATATTAATATCTGCAGCGGGGACTGAGTGGAACAAGGAAGAACTGAGTTTGAATCCTTCCTTAGACAATCACAAGTTGTATGACCTTGGGCAAGGCCCTCATTATCTCCATACCTCAATTCTTCATTTATAAAATGAAAAGTTTGTACTGGACAATCTCTAAGACCCTTCCTGAGTTTAAATATGTGATCATATGGACCCAAGGCTTCCTATCTACATGTCCAGCGCCCCAGTCCACTCTACCACAATGCTAGAATAGCCTTGGCAATCTTATCTAATCTTTTTAAAAATGTGTTTTATTTTTAATTTATGGAATGAAACAAACACTTTTATAATATAGTATGATAAAAAAAAGATTATTTCACATGAAACTGAAAATCTAGCATGTACAACTTGCTATTATTTTGAATATATAATAAAATTATCATGTAAATTTCTTTTTTCTCCTTTTTTTTTCTTCCCTCCCCCCTCACCCCACCCTAGAGATGGCTACCATTAGACAAATTGTGGTGTCGAAGAGCTATAAATTACCGGGATCACCATCAACTAGGGAATGGCTGAACGAGCTTTGGTTTGTGATTGTGATGGAATCCTACTGTGCTATAAGAAATGATGAATTCAGCTATCTTAGAAAAACAAAGAAAGACTGGTACAAAATAAGGAAGAGGGAAGAGAGCAGAACCGAAAGAACATTGTATACAGTAACAGCAATATTGTTTTAAGAAAGATTTTGGGGAACTAAGTCATTTTGACGATTGTAAATACACAGATTAAAAATAAGGGACATATGAAAAAAGATGCTATCTGCATCCAGAGAAAGAATTGAAAAGTAGACATATGTCTAGAATAAGGAATCCTCTACAATCTAACCCCTTTGTCTGATTCTCATCAGTTATTACTTGTTATTGTACCACATTACCAGGCAAATCTTTGCAGCCTAGAAGACTATATCCTGAGGTGGCATTGACCTGTGGTATTCTGGAGCTTGGTTTTCCACTGTTTGATGTCTTGAGAAAACACGTATTTCTAAAAGCAAATTTAAAAGAGCATGAGAAACATTAGGTAAGTAGGGAAAGCATCTATAATTGAACTGTCCTTCAGGAACAGAGGGATCATTATTCTTTCTTTTTAAAAAAAATGTGACCGGAGGCATTTTAGGGACTAGAATTTTGTAATATTGACAAAAGATAAGTAGACTTTGACTTTGATTTCTCGTAAAGGCTTTGGTAAGGTAATTGCGCTTGGGAGAAGAGAAATCAGGGACTTCGGTTAGAGGAATACTGACTTCTTATCCTGTGTTATCTTAGCCTCCAACATGTTCCCCTGCTGAAAGAGTATTATTGTACATGACTAATGTGGAAATATATTTAATATGATTACACATGTATAGCCTATATCAGAATGCATGACCTCTTGGGCAAGGAAGAGGGAAGGAAAGAGGAGAGGGAAGGGGAAATTTTAGAACTCAAAATCTTATAAAAGTGAATGTGGAAAACTAAAAATTCATTAATTAATTTTTAGAAGAGTATTGTTGTAGAAAGTTTTTGATCCAAACCTACAATTTCATTAGAGTAGGGAACCCAAGTGTGGGTTGGAAATTTGTCTATAATTTGTAGTCTTAAAAAAAAAAGTTGCAGATCGAAGCAAACTATTTGCTTCTCTCTGTTTTGTTTTGTTTCTTCTTTCTCGTGGTTCCTTCCACTGGTTATAATTCTTCCTTGCAATATGACCAATGTGAAAATACATTTAATGTGAATGTATATGTAGAGCCTATATCAGATTGCATGCCATCTTGAGGAGGGTGGAGGGGAGGGAGAAAGAGGAAAATTTAAAACTCAAAAGCTTGTGGAAGTGAATGTTGTAAACTAAAAATAAATAAATATGTTTTTTAAAAATGTTGCCTGGGGCATTGAAAAGCTAAGTGGCTTACCCAGGGACACACCCTGGCACATAGCCATATGAGAGTTTCCTAACTATAAGGCCAGCCATCTATTCACAGCACGACTGGCTATTTTTGAAAAAGATTAAGCCTTTATAACAAACAAATTACAAAATCTGTTATAAAATGACAGCTGAAATCCCACATACCTTTGTGATTCTATGTGCCATGTGTTTTCATAGAATGTAAAAAATAAGCAATTTGAATGATAGGTACAAATAGTACGGCATACATTAGAGTCTGGAGCGATCACTCTGCCAACGTCTTGACCGGAAAATGACATATGTTGAAAAATATCCCTTTGGCAACCTGTGAAGGCACAGAAGTCATTCGCTACTCAGAATTCCACATGCTGTTTCATGGTATCAGGAAGAGACAATCTTCTCTGCTTCCTACCCTAAGCCATCCAAATCCCATCCCCAACCTTTCCCCTCTACCAGACTCTGATTTCCATCTCTGCTGGAGAGAACTCAGAATTCTCTATCTCACTCTGATACTTCCCAGTAGTGGAGGTCCAGTGCCCTCCAGGCTCTCTACCCTGCAGAGCAGAATCTCTGCTGCATCCTAAAGTTTCATCGGTCTTGACATTCACCCTGCACCTCTAGGATTTTGGGGCCTTCTCATAAACCCTGCTGACACAACCTCTTGTATGTACTGTCCCCTCCAATTAAAGAATCAGTTCTTTTAGATCAACTGTCTTCTTTTTCTCTTTGCATACCCAGAACCTTAGACTAATACTTGGCACATTCTGAACATTTAATAAATGCTTTTTAATTCATTACTATTAACATTAAAATTATATAAGATTAAGGTCTGGGTATACTGTTAATCGAAACATTAAGATGTAAGTCCACTTTAAGCTCCTTTGAAGCTCAATTCGCATAGCATCAGAGACTTGGCAGGAAGTAGTGGTGCATGTCTATAATTCCTGTTCTGGAGAAGTTGAGACTGGCAGATCTCTTGACCTCAGAAGTTCTGAGCTACAGTGGACTATGCAGATGTGGGGTATCCACATTAAGTTTGGAATTAATTAATAATTGAGTCCCTGAGAGAAGAGAGGTCTCCAGGTTGCACAGGAAGGAACAAACTGGCCCAAGTTGGAAGCAGAGCAGTTCAAAGATTTTGTGCTAATCAGAACTGAGATCAGGCTATGAGGAGTCCCTATGCTGCTAGGTTGGGCAAGATGGAGAGATCTAGTCTTTATGAAAAAAAAAGAGAAGATATCAGATCTAGAGTTAGAAGAGACTAAAGGGGCCATGAAGTCCAAGTCTCTCATTTTACAGATAAGGAAACTGAGAACTAGATAAGTGAAATTGCTTGTTCAATATCCTACAGATAGTAGCATCAAAAAGGAGAGATTTGAACCCAAATTCTCTGATTCCAAGTCTACCGCTCTTTCTGCTAGAGTTGGATACAGCACAAAATATTTCTTTGCATTTGTTACATCATTTGAAAGAAGACAGAATCATTCCATGTTTGCAAAGTGAGCAAATTCTTAAATTTCTAAGGTAGGCAGATTTTTCCAGTGATAGTAGACTCCTGATCCAAACTCTGCTAACCCCCATCATTCTCTCAATCCTATCTTATATAAAAAAAACTGCACATTACTCCATTGGCCATCTGTCATATACTCAGTTGTCCTTTGCATTAGTCAGACCCACAGTCTAGGTGCTTGGGAATATGAATGATCATTTACTTTGAGCTGTTTTTCTACAACTACCCATGATTCTTCACCAACTTCCTCCCTCAGTACCTCATCATGATGTGAAGGTAGCCCATGGCTATTCCTGTAAAAGCCAGGAACTGCCAGTTTCTACTGACCTGGAAAGGCTTCAAGTATGGGCCAGGCTATTTAAGTTCAGAGATTCTTATTAACAGAAAATTGTCCATTAGGTGATAGATTTTCCAGGGATAGTAACTCTTAAAGATGATCTACTAAGGAATACACAAGATACATAATGCACATTGATGGAAAAAAAAATACCCTCAGTAATGAAGTCATGGATTATTTAAGTGTTATTAAGTACATATGTAACAAGATTAGGTAATAAGATGGCATGGTAGATTAAGCACTGGACTTGGAGTCGGTATGACCTGAGTTGGAATTCTGCTTCAGACACTTACTAACAGTGTGACCCTGGGCAAATCATTTAACCTTTCTCAACTTTGGTTTCTCCATCTGCAAAATAGGGACAATAATATCACCTACATCTCAGGATTTTTTTTATCAGGAACAAATGAGATAACATATGACAAAAAGTGCTTTGCCTACCTTATTCTATAAATATTAATTATTATCTCCACAGTCCCTTATAGCTCCAAAGGTCTGTGATTTTTATGATACTCAACCAAAAAAAAATAAGATAAATACCAAAGAGTTTATAGAGCCTGAAATAAGGAAAGTTAGATTAGATCAGGAGAAAGTTCATTGATTTTCACTTTTATTAAACTTGTTTGTTAATTCCAGTTGTATCCATTTCTAGTTATCTTATAAATTTGCATAACCTGTATGTAACTTCCAATAGTAATAGGGAAGTTGAATCACTGATAACACAGGGAAAACAATACCAAACTGATTGTGCATAACTTAAATGATTTAACCTATCAAATCCCCAAAGAGGCATATAGGCAGGCTAATTTGAGAAGATGAATTCATTTGTATTTGTAATTCCAATGCTTGCCACATAATAGGCTTTTAATATATACTTGCTGACTACAAGTAATTACTGAATGTCTTTTATGTGTAAGTCAAGTCTAGCCAACTCAACAAGCTTTATTAAGTACCTATCATGTGCAGTCATTGTGGTGAGTGCTGGCCAAGCATTATGTTTCATCCTGGTATTACAAACCTGAGCAGTGCCACTGTGCCCAACTTTATGAAACTTACAACTAAGGATGGCAATGGTGACATAGGGACAAGTAATTAGAACATAGAATGAAAAAAGTGATAAAGAGGCTAAAAGAGCTATGAGTACAATGATGAAAGGGAAGGCTTACTTCTGAATGCAGGAAGACTAAAGTTAGCTGGACCTTTTAGTCTGGGCATCACTCCAGGCACAGGGAAGAAAAAATACCAAGCTGAGAAATCATTAAAGGAATAAGGACTGTCTAATTTGGCTAAAGCATAGGGCTTCCATGGGGGAGTAATGGGAGATACAACTAGAAAGCTAAGGTGGGACCATAGAAAGAATAATCTTTTCATTTTAGCCTTGAGAATTTTTACTTAATTCTATAGGCAATATCGAGCTACCCAAGTGTTTTGAGGCTGGAAATGACATGGTAGGCGGTAGATTCTCTTCCAGCTCAAAGACTCTATCTTCTGGGCCCTAGCAAAACATTAATCTATTGGCGATATGTAGGATGGATTGGAGTGGGAGAGATACTGGGAGTGGTGAGGCAGGGAAATCAAAAGAAAATTCTTGTACTAGTTCACTTAAGAGGTTATGATAGTTTGAACCAGGATGGTGGTGGTGGAAATGGCAAGGCAAGGACTGATGTAAGAGACTTTGTAGGACACAGGAATGATAATGGTTCCTAGGTGTGAGGAACAAGGGAGAAGGAGGAATCAGATGGGAAATTTCAAACCTGTGTGACTTGGAATACCAGTTTCATTCACAGAAACATGGAAATCTGGACGTGTAGATCATTTTAGGTAGTAAGATGATGAGTTCAGTTTGAGACATGCTGAATTTAAAGCACCAGGAGGATAAGACCTGGAAGAATTTAAGAGATAATTGGGTATGTAGTTCTGAAGGTCAGGAGAAGGGTCATAGCTTTGAGATAAAGATTTAGGAAGTAGATTAACAAGGTAAAGAGTATATAATAAAAGAAGGCTGAAGACAAGAACCTGGGAACCATCAACATTTTTTTGGTCTAGGAAGAAAAAGAGCCAGTGAGAAAGACAGAGTAGGAGCTTATGAGTTTTTCCAGAGCCTCCACTTTGTGGAGAGGTCCTGGTTATCCATCCTTCATCCGTCCCCTGGCTCTGCTTCTGACTGTTCGACTTTGCCATTATGTAGGTGCCTCCCTCTCAACTCTCTATCATGTTTTTTTGGCTCTCCTCTATGAATTGTCTCACCTCCCCCGCCCATTAGAATATAAGCTCCTCACTCCCCGCCATGCTTTTCAGCTTTCTTTTATAAATTGTCTTCCTCATCAGAATGTAAGCTCCTTAAGGGCAGAGGTTATTTTTCTTTTTGTTTGTATTTGTATCCTCAGTGTTTGGCACAATGCCTGACATGTGGTGAGAGCATATTAAAAGCGTGTTGACTGACCATTGACTAATGAAGAGATTCATGAATTGGGTAGGAGGTTGAACCAGGTAATCTCTCTGAAAACTCTTCCAACTCAAAGATTCTATGACTGTCTTCTTGATACTCAGTTCCCCAGACACCTGTTTATACATTCCATTTTGTTTAGTGTTTTCAAGACAACTCACTTCACTTCTATACCCCATCTATCCTCTTCTGCCTAGACGCATTTATCCCCTCTCCCCTTCCCCTGGATCTCCAATTTCTTTTCATCTGTATTGACTCCTTCCTCTTCAGCCTAAAAACACGTGCTCATGAATCCCCTATCTTGAAAAATCATTGTCCTATGCTACCCTCTTTTTCTATTATTTCTCTCTCTTCTTTTTCACCACTAAATTTCTAGCTATAATATGTCATCTATACCTACTATGTCCTTCTCGTCCCTCTTTAATGTCTTGGAATATTGCTCCTATACAAGATAATAGATTTTGAGCTTGAAAGGATGTCCAACTCAGTGAACTCATTTTGCAGAGGAAGAAACCAAAATCAGTAGAAAGCCTTGTCTAGAGTCCGGAAACATGATTCAAACCCAGTTTCTTCCTGACTCTAGGTCTAGCCTTCTATCCACTATCCCTATGACTATATTAAGTCTAATTTTTTTCAACATCATTAATACCTTCCTAGTTGCTAGATTCGATGATCTTTTTTCAGTTCCTATCTTACTTGAGATTTCTGCATTATATGATACTGTTGATCACTTCATCTCTCTTGAGATGCTCTCTCATCTTCTTGATTTTCTGATAGAGCCATACCTAGGAGGTTTTTGCTAGAAGAGGCAGAGACAATAGAACAGGTGAATACCAGTGACTGCACTGAGCCTTTGAAGATTTTATCAAAGAGGGACTCCAAGAGAGGTTTGGAGAGAAAGATAACCAAGTTCGCTTTGGACATGTTTAATTGAAGATGTCTATGGGATTTCTGGCTTGAGCTGTCCATTGAAGATAAAGTCTGGAGGTTAGAAGAAAAGTTAGGTAAGGCTGAATAAATAGATCTAAGAATCATCAGCATAAAGACCATAAATGAACTCATGGTGCTAGTGAAATTACCAAGTAAGAGAAGGATAAAAGGAAAAAGTTCAGGATAGATACTTGAGGGAATACTCATAGTAAGTGGGCATGACCTGGATGAAAATCCAGAGAAGGAGACTTGAGAAGGATCAGTCATACAGGTAGGAGGAGAACCAGGAGACAGTAGCATTGTGGAAACCTAGAGAGGAGAAAGTAGCCAGAAGGAGAAGGTGATCAACAGTGTCAAAAACTGCAGATATAGGAAGGATGAGGTCCAAGAAAAGGTGTTTAGACCTGGCAATTAACTTTGAAGAAAGAACAGTCTCAGTTGAAGGATGACATCAGAATGAGGCACTGGAGTAAGCCCTAAGTGTATGATTATGCTGAGAAATTATAAAATTTGCTTGAGATAGAAAGTTGAAGAAGAAAGTCTGTGAGCATAGCGATTAGCCAATTCTTTAGATCATAGATTTTCAATTATTTTTAACGCTAACATGAATTAAAAGTCAACCTAAAAGATCCTATCTCTCAAAAATCTCCATTCAAATGTTTTAATTCGTCTCAAGGATAGTCTTAAAAGCAATCAATCAATGAGCATTTTAACCACCTACTACGCACCAGACACCGAGTTAGAGGATGTGAATACAAGGGCAAAGATGAAGTGGAGGATGAGGTGGTGTATGAGGGATGCAGAAAGTCCCCCTGACAAAAGTAACTTATCTGTTGTCCTATCTGAAGTCTCCACCCTCTCTCAGCTCCAAGTCCCATATAAAGACCCAATGAAAACACTCCCCTTAAAGTACTAAAGGAGAAAAAGCCACTAGAAATGTCTGTAGCATCTAATGAAGCATCACTCTTATTGGCATTTGGTCATGCCACATCTCAGGGCTTTTGTTCATATTAATCACTGCATGTTCCAACATACCTTCTGGACTTCCCCTTCTTGGATCTCTGCTTAGCCCTATGAATTTTGGAGCTCAACCTGTTCCCCTCCTCACGTTTTAGTCTCTTCTTCAAAAAACAAACTAATAAATAAATAGCCTAGCTCCCTAAGTTGAATTGGCTTGTGTTTTCTACCAGTATCTAGCAATCAGCCCTTCTTCCAGTCTACTATGGACAATATAGTATACTAGGTGAACAAGGTACTCTCCTTACTGATGTCTACTTCTCCAGATCCTCTGACCTGTCTTCCCCTACCCCTTCTTCACCTTTACATCAGCCCTAGTTAACCCCAGATTCCCTTGGGGTACATCAGTATCACCCCTTAAAAGAGGTCATATAGTACAAAGAAATGAGGATTGCATCTGGAGCCAGAGGATGTGGGTTCCAATACTGGGTTTGCTACTTACTTAACTTCTCAGGAATTCAGTTTCCTTGATTGTAAAATGAGGGTATCTGACTGGAAAACTTCTGAGGTCCCTTACAGCTCTAAATCTACAATGATGAAAAAAACCTATTTCATGCATTCTATTTGTCAGTAATATCAGAATTTGTGCTACTCCATTTTCACTTCCTGGGGATAGGAAGTTTTGACAGTGGGCAGGAAATTGAGAGGACATCCCAGGCAATTCAGGGGCCAGAGAGGATCATCTTAGGAAAAAAAGGGATCAGCGTGAAGATACTGAATAAGGGCTGATGAAAAAGAGAGACAGCCCCTTGGCCTTGCTACAACTTCTCTGGTTTTAATAACATTACCATCATTGATGCTATCCATAGCTTCATGAATTAAAATGAGCATTAGAGATAATCCTCTCAATAACCCAGGTGAATTATCCATCCATCTCAGGAGACAGAATTCCATTGGTCCAAGTTACAGGAACCTCCACATTAGATATAAGCTCTGTTCAAGTGTTCTTTGTTTTCTGTACAAGAAATTGTGTAGAATGGTGGATATATAAGTAATTACCCGTATTAGAAAGTCCACAGAGTTTCAGGGAGAATCCTGACACCAAGCCATCTATCTCTTTGATGTTGTCGGGGAATCCTGACTGGCTGTGCTTCAGCATACATGTATTTCTGAGGCAGAAAGAAAGAAAGCTCATTGATGATTTTGCTTCATATCCGTTCTTTGCTTTCTGAACATTGTCACAAAATGAAGTAAGCTATGTTCGGCAGCACAATTAGTCCTTCCATCTGTAACTGGTTTGATCCCCTCCCTTGGCAAATCCCCATTGAAAATTATTTAATGATGATTGTGGCAATAAGAGAACAAGAGATGAAGCATTTGGAAACCATAACATGGGTGGAATGGTGAAAAGAATCAAGGAATAGATCAATTAGGAACAGTTTGGGGAAGGCCCTGACTTTGTGCTCATAGTTGTGTGACCGTGTCCAAAACTGGACTGCTAAGCTATAGCTAAAAATCTATTCACTAATAATATACCCATAGACCATTAACAACATTAACATGCTTAGAACTTTGCCTTGAACAAAGCCTGTGCTTAGCCTGGAAGAGAGAAGACAAATCGTCTTTTTTGTTTGAAAGGGTCTTTAGCTGAGACTCAAGACACCTGGGCTTGTGCCTCAGCTCCAAAACATAATAGATGAGCAATCTTGGTAAATTGGTGCACCTCGGTTCTTTTCCATCTGTAAAGTAGGATAATACATATTTATGTGCCCACCTCACAGGGTTGCTGTGTGAATCAACTGAGGTGACAATATATTTTGCAAAGATAAAGTAGAATAGAAGCTCCTTGAAGGAAGGGACTTGTTTTGTATTTGTCTTTATTGTTAAGTTTTCACATTTCCCAATCCCCCTTCATGCTAGTCCCCTCCCTCTATTATCATCTGTAATTTATGTTGTCTATGTCTTGTTTGTTCATAGTTGTTTGCATCTTACTTCCTCTATTATACTGTGAGCTTCTTGAGGACAGGGACAATTTTTTTAACTTTCGTGTCCCTAGCACTGTGTAAGTAAGTAAGGCAAAATGGGCTCCTTAGCACTTAGTTTAACGGGTGCCCTTGAGGAGTTTAGCTTTTGTTTACCTTGAGTGAAAGTACTTTCAGCTAAGTGCTAAGCCAGGCCCAAAGCCCTATCAGGTGTGAAACCTGTGTGGGTGTAGATTGATGACTCAAGAGGGGCCAACTCAGGAACCAATTGGTCTCTGGTCATTGAGGCAGGGCTTGGCTGGCTGCAAGGAGAGGCTAGCTAAGAGACAACTACAGCTGAAGCTGAAAAAAAGCCGAAGCGAAACAGGAGCTGCGGAAACAGAGCTGACCCGCATGTGGACCCAGGAGTGCGAGCAAGGACTTGAGGCCAGTAAACATGATTTGGTTAAATATCATCTTGTTTTTCTTTGGCCTCCTGGTTACTCTTGTGAGGTGGGATTACTGGGCCTGGAGTCTTTTGGTCAAGATGTCGGAATGGGGAGGCTGGTTCGAGAATCTGTTGCTGTGGGGCCTAAATAAATGTTTTGATGCTTTCTACTTAGAGAATCCCTCATACCTTGTGATTTCGAACCATTCAAACATATATATATAATTATATTTGAGATCATAAATTCGGCCTTCCTACTACAAGCACTTAACAGGTACTTGTTAACTTGTCTTGTCTTCCCTTGATTCTTGTGAATTTTCCATCTAGTGTGGTATAGCAAACCCATCAACAAGGGTTGAATTCTAAAATGGACATTCTTTGGACAGAGAGGAGGCTGGAATGCTTTCAGGTCCAGCAATGAACCATGCTTGACCATTTGACAGTACCTTTGACACTTATGAAAATATAAAGTCTCTTTCTATGCCATTGTCCACTTCCCTGAACTACTCTTTCTCCCCTGGGAAATCTCATCGGGTGACTTAGCTTCAAACATAAAGATAGCTGCTATTTCAAGAATCCCGAGAAGGAGAAAAGTGAGATTGGAATGTCCTTCATTTAGATTTGAAAAAGGTTAGTTGAGGCTTAAATTAAAATCCTTAACAGAATCTTTAAGGAAGATTGTTACTCACTGATACTCGGGACTGTGGAATGTCTGCATGGCATACGTGTAAAATTGGCAGAGGGCATGGCTGGTACATCGTTTTTGACACTCTTCAACATTGTTCACCTTGGTTTTATTGACATTCACCCCTCTCATATCAAGTCTGACATACTTCTCCTTGCTACAAGCTGTAGAAAAATAACAAACAGAACTAATGCAGTTTCCTAACTAGAATAATGTAACCCCTTTAATCAATGGTCCTGAAAGAATTTCATCTTTAACACACCATTAGGAAAAAAACTCTTCTTTTTAAATTTTCTTTTCAATTCACAGAACAAAACAAAGATTTCTGCAACACACTACAATAAAAAAGATGATTGCACATGAAACTGTGCCTTGAGGCCACAGGTTCCCCACCCCCGTAGTATAAGAGAGAGCTATTAGAATCAGAAAAAGGGAAGGAGGGAAGGGAAGGAAGGAGGGAAGGAGGAAGAGAAAGAGGAAGGGGAGGGGAGGCTAGGGCGAGGTTGAGGGAAAGAAGGAGGGAAGGAAAGAAAGGAAGGAAGGAAGGAGGGAAGGAAGGGGAGAAGGGAGGGAGGGAAGGAAGGAAAGAAAGAAGGAGGGAAGGAAGGAGGGAAGAGAAAAGCTAGGCAAAGCATGTTATAACTAAGTTAAACCAATTGAAACTTAAGTAAACTACAACTTACCACTTTTTTGGTAAATACACTGTTTTAAAGAATGCCCTGAAATTGCATTTGGCTTAGTCATTCTTGGAAGAGTTCCAGTAACGCTGTCTTTTAAAAAGCAACCAAATCTGTTTGAAAGGAGGGCATCACTTAGTAAAAAGGGATAAGTATGTGAACAAATATTTTATAATTATATAAATTATTGTATCTATATAACTATCAACACATTTAAAATTAGTAACTCACCAATAATTAATGTTTTTAAAATTTATTTCATATTTAATTTATAGAAGAAAACAAGCATTTCAATGACATGATAAAAAGATGATTGCATATGAAACTGCAAATCTGCTATGCATGACTTCCTATTCTTTTCAAATAGACAACAAAATTATCATGTAAATTTTTTTCTTTTTTTCTTCCCTCCTCCCCACCCTAGAGATAGCTACCTTTGATACAAATATATATATATGTATATATGTGTGTGTGTGTGTGTGTGCACGCATACACATATATGTAAAATTATTCTATACATACTTTTCATCAATTCTGTCTCTGGATGCAGATAGCATCTTTCTTCATATGTCCTTTATGGTTAATTTGGATATTTTAAATATTTTTAATAGGCAAAGAATCTATCGCACCTTTTCTGACACTCACAAAAAAAAAGAATTATTTGCCAGAAAGTAACTGTCTATTTATTTTAATTCTATCCAATAAGCCATTGAGGTCAGAACATTGCACTAGAGGAGATAACAAAGTTGAAACAAGGCATGGTTCCTTCCTGGAGCATATAGTCAAGCAGGGACATATAGTCTATATACAGATAACTCTAGTGAATAATAATACATACTAAATACTGTTTTTCCTTTTCTTTGCATCCCTAGAACCTAGAACAATGATTACTATTTAGTAAGTACTTAATAAATAAATGTAGATCAATTACTTCTATAATTGTATGGTGCATTTGTACGTTGTCTCCTCCCTTAGATTGTAAGCTCCTTGGGAGCAGGAACTGTCTGTTGCCTCTTTTGGTATTCTCAGCATTTAACACATGGTAGGTACTTAACAAACATTTATTGATTAATTGAATGATTGATTAGAGTGGCACAATAAAAATTACCATTTAAGATAGGTAGAACACAAGGTCTTTCCTGGATTAAGGGATGGAGAAAGGCTGTGATAAACATGCTGCAATACTTTCAAAGATAGGTGATTTCATCACTTTGGGCTTTCTACCCATGCAAATCAAAACCCATCTGGCAGAGGGAGAAAAGCCTTTAACTAGAGTCTAAAATTCTAAGTGTGAAAATCACAGATTAATGAGGTAAATTAAATATAAGACAGAGCAAACAGCAAAGATAGCAGAAACTAAGAATTGTGAAAATTTGAATCTTAGGCATGATTGTGGCTCAAAAAAAAAAAAGCATTACCTTGTGGTTAATTGACACACCTCCACCCCTGCCATCCCTTATAACAAAGAATTTAAAAACAAGGAAAAAAATCAACAAAACTAATCAACACATCAAAAAAATATTACATGCAATATTAATTCAGTCAAGAAATATTTATCAAGAACCTGCAATCTTCCAGGCACTGTTCTAAGCTCTGGGGATACAAAAAAAAGCAAAAGATAATTGACAGGCTTCTCTGAGCTTAGAAAGGCTAGTTCCAAGACACCAATAGCACTGGAATAATATTTTCAAAGCCTATCTATATTCTTAGGACCTACCAGAACATGCATTTCCTTGGCATAGGCTTCATGAACCTAGAGTCACCTCCAAACCATGATGAGCCATCTGAGAAGGACTTGAGTGGGAGGAGGGGGACTCCTATTATCCTTCCTCATTTAATGATTTGTTTATGAATTATTAAAGATATAAATAAGGACTGGGATTGAAACTAAGACTTCACTGATATAGGAAGCTTCTTCTACCCGTGCAAGCTTGCTCCTTTTTTGCAATGTATATGTAGTCTTCCAGAGTTGCCTAGAACACAATTGCTTAAGGGACTTGTTCAGAGTCATCCAGTTGGTATATGTCAATCTTGAACCCAGGTCTCTCTAGCTCTGAGATAAACTTTCTATCCATGACACTGTGCTGCCTTTATTGTGAATATTTGTCAGATGTTGAAAAGGATCCATCCACTAAAGTCTTAGTCTGAGATCTCATAATGGCATGGAGGTAATCTGGCCACTCAAGGGCCTTTTCTCAATGAAGGGTGATTCCTTCTTCCAGGCCTCCGTCCAGCATCTGACACCATTGAGCTCTCTCTCCTTTTACATACTTCTACATACTTTCATTGTCTATGGTTTCATGACATTACTCTTTTTCTCTCTATCTTCCCACTTCTTAGTCTTCTTGGCCAGATCCTCCTCCAAGGTCATGCCTACTAACTACGAGTGAGCTATGTCCTATGTCCTCTTCTCTTCTCCTTTTATACTATTCTGCTTGGTGGTGTCATCTGTCCTCATCAACTCGCCATCAGCTCTATGTGGATGATTTTCAGATCCATATATCCATCCCTAACCTTTCTCCCAAGCACCAGTCCAAATTCTTCTTGAGTATCTTGAGCTGGTTGTCCTGTAAACATCTCAAACCCAACATGTCCAAAGCAGAACTCATTATTTATCTCATCCAAACCTCATTTCTTCCCTATTTCCCTATTCCTGTGAAGGACATCACTACTCTTTCATTATTTCAGAGTCATTCTCAGCAACTTGCTTATAACTCACCCCCAACACTCACCAGATCGATTGCCAAGTTTTCTCTTTCAATATTCACGATACATCTACCTTTCTATACTCAAACTGCTGCTGCCTTGACTCAAGCCTCATCTTTTTTCTAGAATACTGCAAAAGCCTAGTTGGTTCCTCTGCCTCACACAAGATGACTCCTTTACTCAACAAATTCCAGTGGCACCCTACTATCTCCGAGATCAAATCTAAAATCCTTTGCTTGGCATGGAACATCCTTATCACCCTATGACCTCCCTAGTTTTCCAGTCTTCCAACACTTTACTCCCATAAGCTCTGCAGTCCAGCAGCACTGGCCTTCATGCTGTCTCTTGAGTACAGTATTCCATCTTTGGATCTTTTTTACTGAATGTTCTAGAATGCTCTCCTTTCTGGATTCTATGGTTTTTCCTTCAAGACTCAGTTTATATTCTCTTTCATTTAAGAGGCCTTTCTAGATACTACCCACCCACCAAAGGCTAGTGGCTTCCTTATGGGATTACTTTTCATTTACATTGCATATACTGTGTATATGAAATTTTGTGCATATTAGTCACTCCTTCCCCCATGAGGGGGACCTCCTCGTAGGCGGGACCATTTTTGTTTGTTTGTTCTGCCTTTCTTTGAATCTCCAGGGCTTCAGATAGTGCCTGACACTAATTAGTAAGCACTTAATAGATGTTATGGCAAAGTTATACCAGCTTTGAAGATAATAAATCAATAAGCCTTTATTAAATGCCTACCTAGTACTAGGCACTCAAGATGCAAAATCAAAACTGAAAGAAGGAAAGACAGAAATAACTAACTATGTGTCTGCAATCCAAGGTTCATCCTAGGTTAAAATCAGTGAATTAAGTTAAGTTACCAGGCTATACCATATAGCTATGTCAATGAGATAAAAGGATTAGAACAGTGTCTGGCACATAGTAGGTACTGTATAAATGCTTATCCCCTTCCTTTCCCTTCCGTGTGATTTTTTTTTTGGAGGAGCATGGCAACATGAAAGGCTAAGATCTGCATTAGTAGAGGAAACGGTCTCAGAAATGAAGATACACATCTTTTCATAGCATCATAGACGTAGAGGTATAGGCCAGCCCAGGGGTAAAGAACCTGCATCTTCAAGGCCACATGTGGCACTCTAGGTCCTCAAGCAAGGCCCTTAATTGAGGACGTAGAGGACCACATGTGGCCTTGAAGCTGCCAAGTTCCCCACCCCTGATCTAGTCTGACTCCCTCATTTTACAGATGGAGATACTAAAGCAGAGAAATGCGAAATGACTTGCCAAAGGTCACACATGTAGATGGTAAACTGGTAGAACCAGTGTACTCGGACTCCAAAACCAACGAGCATCGTTGGGGGAGGGGCAGCGGGAAGAGGGGATCAGTTTCTCTGATAATGAATTGAAAGCCTTTACCTTTTGTTCTCATCATTAATAGCATTTGCGGGTAGAAAGCTAAACAGTATGCACGTGGGGTGGAAGGTGCATACTCTCTGGCAGTGCTCAGCAGTTGGAGTGTGCACCCCATCCACATCTCCTCCTTTGAAGAAGGTGTTTTCATAAAACTGAGTCACACACTCTGTAACAGAATCGGGAGAACACGGATCTGGCGCAGTCAGCAATGGATGAGTGCCTTCTTATTTACTTCTTCCCCTGACATTATCATCTTCACCCACCCTCTCCATTCTTAGCAATCCCCTCCCCCCACAATCCCAAATAAGATATGGCTCGAGTTCCCTAGATCATTTGGCAGTGAGACAGAGCAATAGATACAGGACTGGCCCTGCGGGCAGAAAGACCTCAGTTCAAATTTGGCCTCAGAACCTACCATCTGGGTGACCTTGGGCACATCATTTAACTTCTGTTAGCCCCTATAAAATGGGGGTGATAATAATATCACCTATGTCCAGATATTGTTAAGGTTAAATGAGGTCATATTTGTAAAGCACCTGACACACGGCAATTATGATTTTTATTACCATCATCATTATCATTGATGCTGTTATTAATTATTATTACTAATTATTATTATTATCATCATTAGACTCCCACCCATCTGTCTGGACTTCTTTCATAACATTGCCCTTCTCAATCTCCTCTTTCCAGCCAAATTGCCCTAATAATAATTAACATTTAATTAGTGCCTTTTTATACATATTATCTCATTTGATCCCACAACAATCTTGGAAGGTCAATGCTATTATGATTCTCATTTTGCAGATGAGGAAACTGAGGCAGACAAGAGCCCAGTAACTTACCTAGAATTATACAGCTAGTAAGCATCTGAGGGGCAGCTAGGTGATGAAGTGGATAGAGTGCCCAAGCTGGAGTTAGGAAGACTCCTCTTCCTGAGTTCAAATCTAGCCTCAAAAACTTAGCAGCTGCATGACCCTGGGCTAGTCACTTAACCCTGTTTGCCTCAGTTTTCTCATCTGTAAAATGAACTGGAGAAGGAAATGATAAATAAATCACTCCAGTATCTCTGCCAAAGAAACCCTAAATGGCGTCACAAAGAGTCAGAGACAAATGAAAGCAATGGAACAACAAGTGTCTGAGGTAGGAATTGAGTGGAGCACTCATCATTTTGCTCCCCAATCTCCATGTCTCTTCACCTGGCCTGGAATGCATTCCCTTCTCATCTTCACCTCAGGATCCTCGGCTTCCTTTAAGGCTCAGATGAGGTACCACCTCCAGAGGAAACCTTTCTCAGTCCTCCTAATTATTAGTGTCCTCAGGGGTGAGCTAATAAATGTTTAACAACTAGCTCTCAAAAAATATGTATGTATGTGTGTATATGTATGTATGTATGTATATATATATACACACACAGTACACACTTTTAAGTTGAATTTCCTTTATTAACATTTTCTCCATTACTCTCCATTTCTCCATTACAGTCTAGTCATTCATTAAAACAATAAATCAAGTCCTAGTTTGTAGTATTTGTCCATTTCTGAGGTGTGCAAGCTCACTACGAAAATTTAGCAATCAGCCCAGCTGGCTCCAGCTCACTCCTGAGTGTTTTCTATCCTTTCAAGTTATCTTGAATTTACTTAAAAGTAAATATCCTACTTGCTGGTGTCTTCGTTGTATACAACCAGTAAAATGTAAGTTTCTGTGGAGTGGAGACTATTTGATTTTTGCCTTTGTACCCCCAACACCCCAAATGGTACCTAGCAAATACAGTAGTAACAGGCATTTAAATAAATGATTATTGAATTAGATCAAAAGACCCCAGTGATCCTTAGTCTTCTAGATACGGTAAAGGAGTTAGGAAGTTAGGAAGAACCAGGAAATTTCCCTCCACCTAATCTAACGATTAATGCTAGGTTGCCATATGCTAGGAATCATCTGCTTAACCAAAACTTACATAAAGTACTAGAATGAGTTATGATTTCTCACAGAGGCTGAAGTAACCAAATAAAAGATAGATATAGATATTATATATATATATATATATATGTCTATACACATATGGGTCAGTCAATCAATCCACACAATTCGTTAGGCGCCTAATATGCCGAGCAGTGTGCTAGGCACCAGAGGTTCAAATATAAAGAGTGCCTCTGCCCTTAAGGTGTTTATATCCCACTGAAGAGGCATGTACAAAACATGTTCAAAATAAATGCAAAGATTTTTTTTGCAGGGGGGGAGGGAGGTTGAAATACTAGCAGCCTGGGGGATCAAGAAAGACCATGTAAGATCTGAACTTAGAAGGAAACTAAGGATTCTAAGAATTGGGGGGGGGCGGCAAGGAGGGAGCATTACAGGTAAGAGAAATAGGTTGGGAAATAGCATGGAAATGGGAGATGGAGAATTATGTGTGAGAAACAGCAAAAAAGCCACTTTGACTTTATCATCTGTGCATGAAGGGGACTCATATGGAGTGACTCTGGAAAGGCAAGTTGGAATCAGATTGTGAAGAACTTTAAATGTTTCACAGAAGAGGATGCATTTAATTCTATAGGGAATAGGGGAGCTACTGGAGTTTATTGAGGGGAATAATACATTGGATCTGTGTTTTAGGAATATAAATGAATGATTGAAGTGGTACATTGGAATCTCTGATATGTGGAGAGAGAGAGAGAAAGAGAGACAGAGAGAGTGACAGAGGCAGGCAGATAGAGACAGACAGGGACAGAGAGACAACAGAGAGAGACAGACAGAGACTCAAGAGAGAGAGGGAGAGAGAGGAAATCCTCCACCATGGACAAGAATTTTACAGAATAAGATGACATAAAGGGGGTATGATGTGGGGTAATTGAGAGTATCCTTGTAGGTGACAACACGGATCCATCAAGGATCTTATTATTTCTTGTTCCCTATAAACCGCAAGAGAGAAGGGTGTTTGTTTGGGGACCACTTGAGTACAGTCAAATGCAAACTGATACCTTCTAGTAGTGAAAATAAGTAATGATCCTGTCATATATATAGATCCAGAAGAGATCTCAGAAGTCATCTAGGCTATTGAATAGAATCTATTCCTTTTTTCGATAAAGAAACCAGGCCAAGAAAAATTTGATGATTTGTCCAAGGTCACACAGATAGGAAGCAACAGAGGTAAAATTTGAACTCAGGTCCTCTGCCTTCAGAGTCAGTGCTCCACTACAATGAAACAAGAATCCTAAAAGTGGGCATAGCTCTTCGAGTATAGTTCTTGGTTTTGTTTTTGAAGCCTATGTTGTTTATTCATTTCAAAGGTCTGTTTTCTTGGATTAGCAACCTTCCTCTCCCATCTGATTCTGCACTTCTGGGCCCCTCCCCCTGGTTCATGATAAAAGACCAGGACGGTAAGTCTAAAGAGCAGTTAAGTTAGTTCTTGTCTCTGGGCCCTAGAAGGGGAGTCAGATGGTCACAGACCCAGGGGCAGATTGCTTTTTAGTTTCCTATTCTCCCCAGAGAAATGAGCCCTCTTCACAGGCTGATGCCTAGGACAGCCACCCTCTCAACTTTACCAACTATGGAAAATTCTATTTGGATAAGATATATGTTAAAGCTGAACTTACCACTGCTCACCGTAGCTAAGAAGAACAGGAAGTAAACTACTTGGTGTGGGAAATCCATCCTAAAATGACAAAGCATGTGAACAAGTCTCCAAGCTAGGACAATGTCTCCTAAAAAAGCATGACCTGGAGTTATGGTGACCAAGTAATCTAACAAATCAATAACATGGTCATCTGTCTCTTCCTTGTTGATATATGTTAACTATGAATTCTGGGCACAGAATTCCAGGCATTGAGAAGATGGGTCAGCAGTAATTTTGTGTAATTTATCATTTGGAAAACAAAATCAGTGCACGTCAGAAAACATGGAGTATGACAGCAGTAAACCACTCCCAGATCTTGGCACCATGCCTGACACATAGTAGGTTCTTAGGAATGTTCATTGACTTAACTCGATAGCAGCCCCTCTCATCCACCTTCTTAGTTTTGTCTTTCTGAAGGACATTTCAGGCTACTTACTTACCTTATCTAAATCATAGCTACATATCTACATCCATATCTATGTCTATGTCTATATTTATATCTATGTCTGCATTTAGTTCTCCCTATATAACTTATATATTACATATTATAAAATGTATAAAATATGTTATAAAATTTTAAATTATATAACAATGTAATATATCATAAAATATGTTATAAAATGATATAACATAATGTAACAAAATATTATATCATGTAGATATAGCATTATATTATAGAGATATTTATATAATAGTTATATATATAGATATAGCTATATTAATATAGCTTTAACTCTATTAGTATTGGTGGGGAAGGAGGATAGAGAGGGAAATATATATGTATATAAGGAGAGAGAAATCTTTCTATCTCTTTCTATATATATATATATAAAATCATCATGCAACTGTTTAATCCTATATTATCCCTATTTATCAGTGATACAGCTTGTGATCTTATAGTAAAGAAACAGTATGGGAGATTTCTGCCCAGGTTTGATTGTAAATCATATTGATTTCCACACATATTGTAGAGATTTAGAGTATAATCTTTTTTCTATTCTACTTTGTATATGAAAATGTACGATGTATTAATGACAAGTTCAGAATGAACAAAAAACACATTTTATTTGAAAAGGTGACTTATACTCCATCTTTCCACTCATAGCTGGCTCATTTTGGCTTCCTAAATATGCAGTGATTTAGAATCATAACATCGCTTCATCGATGTGAAAAAAACACACCAAAACAAAAAACCATAGTCCATTTCAAGCAATGACCTATGGAGAAGTGATCAGAATAAGAGAGGTTCTCTACCTGAAATTTTGCAGGCTTCGATGGCTCTGGCGGTAAGGATTAGGTCTTCTTTCCACTTAAAAAGTTGGATGGTCGTCCCTTCATACAGAGGACTGTGACACAGCACGTATTTGCTTGGCTCTAACATTGACTCTGATCCTCTGCCAACTGACTGTCAGCATCTTTCTCTGTCAACATCTTTCATAAATGTCCAGCCCTCCTGGGTTCCAGCGACCTCATTAATATGTCAGCTATTTTGCTGTGCAACTGTGTAATTCAGGCCTGGGATTATTTCATGTTTTAGAACATCCTCTGTCATTTTTGAGCAAGTAAATTGCCCTTCTTGGACTGCACTTTTTCTATAGGAGCAGCATGAAGGGGGTCTGACACGGTGGATAGAGTCTATAGAGTTAGATTGAGAGTCATAGAATCATAAACCCAGAGGGGACCTCAGAGTCCATTCAGACCAACCTTTTTGGACATGTGGTTTGTCAAGGTTATACCAGGTGCAAGAGACAGGTGAGATTTGGATAGCAGTGTGTGGGTGGGTAAATGTTTAACAATAGGTGCTTTGAAAAAATGTACCATGACACACTTTTTATGTTTAATCTGCAGAACTAACATTTTCCCCATTGGTTTCTTAAGTCTGGAAATCAATAAAACAATAAATCAAGCCTGGATTTGTTGCATTTGCCCATTTCTGAGGTATAAATACTCATACTGAAAAATTTAACAACTGGCTCTCTAGCAAAAGCAAATTAAAGATAGCTCGCTAATTGAGTTCAAGTTGGATTTGAACCCAGATCATTTGATTTTGAACCCAGTGATCTTTCTACAGGATCCTGCTGCTTGGGTACAGAGCTCACCTCTGACTAGCTGTGTGAGCATGAATGATGAATCAAACCATCAACAAGCATTTATTCTTCATTTACCATGTGCTAGACTAAATGCTGGGGGTGCCAAAAAAAAAAAAAGTAAAAACATACTTTGGCCACAAAGGACCTTATATTCTTTTTTTTTAATTATGAATTTTTTATTTTAGACAAATACTAAAATTTAAGTACATAATAAGAAAAGAAAAGGAAACACAGGGGTAGCTAGGTGGCACAGTGAGTAGAGCACCGGCCTTGAAGTCAGGAAGACCTGAGGTCAAATCTGGCCTCAGGCACTTGACACACTTACTAGTTATGTGACCTTGGGCAAGTCACTTAACCCTAATTTCCTTCCCTTCTCCCCTGAAAAAAAGCAACATTATAAACTTAAATATGAAAGAAAAAAACATGTCATGTGCACAGCAGAACATAGGAAAGGATTCCGAATGTATAGCAATAACTCATCATTTCAAGAAAGCCTATATATTAAATTCTGTTCATTATGTTGAAAGGTGTCCATCTTTTCTTCGCTTCCTTGTAAGTTCTTTTGTTCTCTGCTGTATACTTTTTACTTTGTTCCTTTTCCCCCCTTCTTCCCCACTACCCACCACCCCAAGACTACAATTTGAGCATGGATATATTTATATATAGGTATTGATATATACATATATGTGTACAGACATACATACATACATAAACATATTTTCCCAAAGAGATTCTACTCTTAATATTGTTTTTATGTTTGTGCATATCTCTTTTTTCCTATCTCTCTTAACTCTTCTACTTTACTTCTACCACTACCACACTCTCCTATTAACCTACCCCCACTCCAGCAATCTATCTCTTATCCTCCCATTCCCCTAAATCTAAACACCCTTTTACATACCCCTTTGACCTATCTTGTCCGCCTCCCCTCTAAAGCTTCCTTAGCCTCTCATTCCCCTAAATCTAAAGACCCCTCTAGATCCCCTTTATAACCTATTCCCTCACCTTTCCCTCTAAAGATCCCTCCTTAATTCTGTCCCCACTCCCTATTCCCTTAGAATTTTATTTCTTTCTAAATTTAGAAGACTTTTATACTCTTCTAGATGGATATGTATTTTCCCCTCAAACCTATTCCTGATGAAAGCAGGTTTCCAGAACTAATAGCCTACCTCCCCATCTAATTCCTCTGTATTGGTTCTTCCTCTTGCACCTCATTTGTATAAGATAATTACTCTTCTAACTGTTCTTGAATGGTTTTCCTTTTTGATGTCATATCCAATTCAGGTCTACCCCAATCTTTCTTATAAGCTACTTAATTACTAGTAACAATCTTAGACATAGGTTTTACATTTTCCACACATAAAAGGTAAACATTCTATCCTTATTTAGTCCCTTGTAATTGGTCATTGGTATGTACCTTATATTTCTCTTGGTTCTTGTATGTCCAATCTTCAAATGAGTTCAAGGTTTTGTTTTGTTTTTTTAAACAGAGTCTGGAAAATCTGACAGTTGATCAAATGTCTATTTTTTTCATTCAGAATTATTCTTAGCTTTGCTGGGTATGATATTTTCAGCCAGAGTTCTAGTTCTTTTACTCTTCCATATATAGTGTGCCAAGACCTGGGATCTTTTAGTGTCACTAGTGCTAGGTCTTATGTGATTTCAATCGTGGTATCATCATATGTAAATTGTTTTTTTCTTGTTGCTCATAATATTTTGTCCTTGATCTAGGAGTTTCAGAATTTAACTATAACATTTCTGTGAGTTTTCCTAGTTGGATCTCTTTCAGGTGGTAATCAGTGGAATTTTTCTATTTCTACTTTCCTCTCTTGTTCTAATTCTTCAGCACAATTTTCTTTAATTATTTCTTGTATTATCATATCAAGATTCACTTTTTGATCAGAACATTCAGGAAATCCAATTATTCTTATGTCTTCTTGATCTGTTCTCTAGATCTGCTGTTTTTCTTATGAGATGTTTCACATTCTCTTCTAATTTTTCATTCCTTATTTTTTTTCATATTTCTTCATGTCTTATAACTTAGCTGTTTCCCCTTGCCCAATTCTGATTTACAAGGAGTCATTTTCATCCCTAAGATTCTGGGTCTCCTGTTCTAATTGGTTGACTTTCTTCTCATAATCTTCTTGTATTGTTCTTATTTTTCTTTTTAATTGTTCCTCAATCTCTCTCATTTGATTTTAAAGTATTTTTTAAGTTCTTCGATGAATTCTTTTTGGGCAGATGACCATTTGACATCACTCTTTGGGGTAGAAGAGGGTTTCTTTGCTTCAACATCCTCTTCTGAAGGTGAACCCCAGTCTTCTCTATTCCCATAGTAGCTCTCTATGGTTGGATTCTTTCTCCTTTGCCTGTGCATTTTTTTTTGGTAATAATTATCCTAAATCCTAACTCTAATCCTAAAGTATGGGAGATGGTTTCTTTGGCCTCTGATCCTCTTTGTACTCTGATCCTCCCTCTGACCTTGAACTCATATCAAGACCTCCAACCTCTTGTAAGTGTCCACAGCTGCCCCACTGCTTCTGTACTCTCAAGATATTTGCTGTTTCCTTCTCAAACCACTCCCCCACCGTAGTTCTGCCCCTCCCCGCCCCCATCAGCACAGCTGGGTCTAGCATTGCTTGTCAGTAGAGGTTCCCTAGATCTTCCCCGGGTCAGACACCCAGCTCCCCTCATTGTCCCATGTTCCTGTAGTGGGGCAGAGATGACCTCCCAACCCAGCTACCCCCAGGGCTTGTCACTTATTATTTAAGCAACTTGCTGATACTTGTTAAAGCCTGGAGGTTTTTATTCTCCAGAGGGAGAAAATCTAGTCCTGGTATTTTTCTTCAGGTCTTCTCAACTGACCCATGAGGACCCCTGTTCTGCCCCTGCTCTTATTTGTTTTCATGGCTCTATGTTCACCCAGAGGTACTATTTATCTCTTTTGTGTTGGAAAATCTGGAAAGCTTGAAATTTTCGGACCTACTCCACCATCTTCCCAGAATCCTCCCAGATCTCATATTCTAAAGGGGAAAATAATGTGCATAAAAAGATATATTCAAGATACATACAAAATAGGTATAAGGTAAACTTAGAGGGGAAAGTATTAGAAGCCAAAGGGGAAAGGGAGGTGATGTGACTGGCAAAAGTCTTGAAGAAATTAGTACTTTAGCTTTCTGTTGAAGAAAGCCAGAAGTCCTAACAGGTAGAGGCAAGAAGGAGATATATTTCACCTATGTTGCAAAGGCACAGATACAGCAGACTGAACATTGTGAATGAGGAACAAGACATTCGACCCATATAACTAACTGTAGAGTACTTGAAAGGAGTATATTTAAGAAACACATAAAGATAGGAAGAGAGCAGGTTGTCAAGTGTTTTAAATGTCAAACAGAGGAATGTATATTTGACCTTACAAGTATTAGGGAACCAATGGAGGTTATTGAGTAGGAAGAAAAGGTGACATAATCAGAGATGGCACTCTAAGAAAATTACTTTGGCAGTTCTGTAGAGGCTGCATTAGAATGGGGAAAGGCTTGAGGCAGGGAGTCCAATGAGAAGACAATTGCCATAATCCAGAGATGGTGAAGACTGGTTGTGGTTGTATGAATAGAAAGGAGATATATTTTATAGAAGTGGAAATTGAAATAACTAGATTTCTAAACTAGTTGAATATGCCAAGTAAGGCATCGAAGAAAACACCAAGGTGATGGTCCTAGGTAACATAATAGTACCCTCAGAAGTAATATGGAATTCATTTGATGTCTCTAAGCCTCAGTTTCTTCATCTGTTAAATGGAAATAAAACTATTTATTGTACCAACCTCACATGTTTTTGGTAGGGCTTGAGCGAATGAATTATAAAGTACTCTGTAAACTTTAAAATGTGCCATGAATATAGTGGCCTTTTGCTCAAGAAACTGGAATGCCATTGGAATGGAAGAGAAATCACCCCACCTCAGCACAAAGGACAAAAATTTAAAGGGAAATGAAAGAAGGGGCCCTAGCAGTACTAGATATCAAACTATATCACGAAGAGGTAATCATTTAAACAATTTGATACCGGTAAAGAAATAGAAAGGCTGATCAAAAAGAAACTGATTAGAAACGAAAATAGAGAAGCAAAAGAGCATAGTAGCCTGATATTTGATAAACCCAAATATCTCAACTATTAGGACAAGAACTCAGTATCAAACAAAAACTGTTGGGAAAATTGGAAAGCAATTTGGTAGAAATGCAGTTTAGGCTAACATCTCATACTGCATACCAAGAGAAATTCTAAATGGATACATGATAGATATAAAAGATTATATCATAAACAAATTTGAGGAACTATTATCTGTCAGATCAATGGATGAAAGGAGATTTCATGACCAAATGAAAAATAGAAAGGATCACAAAAGGTACAGGTGATAATTTTGATTATATAAAATTTGAAAGTTTTTGCATACCAATGCATTCAAAATTATAAGTTTTTGTTCAATCATTTTTCAGCCATTTGACAATTTGTGACTTTATTTGGGGTTTTCTTAGGAAAGATATTGGAGTAGTTTGTCATTTCTTTCTCCAGCTCATTTTACAGATGAGGAAATTGAGGCAAAAAGAGTTGAGTGACTTGCCCAGGGTCACATAGCTAGTAAGTATCTGAGGCCAGATACAAACTCGGGGAGATGAGTCTTCCTGACTCCAAGCCCAGCACTCTATCCATTGGTCACCCAGCCGCCCAAATTAGAAGAGAAGCAGATAAATGAA
The DNA here is from genome assembly GCA_028646595.1 of Phalanger gymnotis. Classification (NCBI taxonomy): domain Eukaryota; kingdom Metazoa; phylum Chordata; class Mammalia; order Diprotodontia; family Phalangeridae; genus Phalanger; species Phalanger gymnotis. Next base: position 267,611,165 of record CM053623.1, on the reverse strand, counting down.
GAAAGAGCCTCATTTCTAAGAAATATAAGGAACTGATTCACGTTTACAAGAATAGAAGCCATTTTCCATCTGATAAGCAGTTAAAAAATAGGAACAGGCAGTTTTCAGAGGAAGAAATCCAACCTATCAATAATCATATTTAAAAAGTGTTCAAAAACGCTAATAATTAAAGAAATGCAAATTAAAACAACTCTAGGTTCTACCTCATACCCATTAGATTGGCAAAATTGAAAAAAAATAAAAAGGAAAATGACAAATTTCACAAGGGCTGTTGGAAATCAAGTATGTTAACGTACTGTTAGTGGAACTGTGAACTGGTCCCGCCATTCTGGAAAGCAATTTGGAGCTATGCCCAAAAAACTATTAAACTATGCATACCTTTGGTGCAGTGATACCCCTACTATTCCCTAATATTCCATGGACTACTAGTCCATACCCCAAACAGAACAAAAATAAAAGAGGAAAAGAACACATATGTACTAAAATACAGCAGCTCTTTTTATGGTAGAGATGCAACATGGTGCAATCAAAAGGGCATTGGACTTTGAGTTCAAGTCCTGGTTCAGATACTTCCTTACAACCAGTCATCCAATATGGCTATTGACTACATGAAGAAGAAGAATATACAGTATGGCTGGAGTCAGATTGTGGAAGGTCTCAATTGCCAGGCTAACTCTGGAAGAGAATGAGCCTGACAACTTTGCACAGCTCTGCCTCACTTAAATCACTGAATAAATGCTTATCAACTAATACATATCTGTCCATATTGTATCTTCCCCATCATCACTAGAATGTAAGCTCACTAAGGACAGGAACTGTTCTATGTTCATTCAGTAGAATAGCAAAGAAGAGATTGAGACAAAGTGTTGGGAAGAATTGGAAGGCAAGAGAGATCTACTTTCTTTCCACTTTTCCACTCTTCCTCCCTGAAAAAGGTGCCACATTAAAAAAGAAAGGAAGAAAGAAAATAGATATGAAGTACCTGTTATCCAGTCTAGAGCAGCTAGGTGTTAGAGTGGATAAATTCCTAGGCCTGGAGTCAGGAAGACTCAACCTCAGCCTCAGACACTTACTAGCTGTGTGACCCTGGGCAAGTCACTTAACCCTCTTTCTTTGGCTCAGTTCTTCATCTGTCAAATGAGCTGGAGAAGGAAGTGGTGAACTACTCTAGTATCTCCAGACTTGAAGAAAAGGGGACTTCTTAAGCATCTATACTTTTATGAAAAATAAAAGTTAAATGTCAGCATTTCTCTTTTTAAAAAAACATTTTATTTCCTTGATTTATTTGGATCTGTAAATAGATGACAATAAATCAATCTATGTCCTCCATGTCAGGAAACTTGTTACCTGCTCATCCTGTGATTGGCATCAATGACCACTGGGAAACATTTCGAGGACATGGTCACTACCAACTTTTATACTGGTAATTGATATACCCAAACTTTGTTTTCACAGCTCTAATTCTGAAGCCATTGAAAACAGACAGATCATACCTTTGAAATGGGTCTCCAGATTTCCTCCAGACAGAAAAATCACCACAAAATAAACATAGACTAGCAAAAATAAAAGAGTAATTGTCTTCCTAAGAAAACTTGAAAGGCCCTCAGAGAAGACTCCAGAGGTTGAGGTTTAGTCTGAGTGAAGTGTGGACATATCCAGGCCAACTGCATTAAATTAAAGGACAGCAGCCCCTAGGGGCAGTTTGGTGGAGGGGCACACTAGGTCTCGAGAAATTTCATCTCACCTTGTGAGCTTTTACCTCACAAACTTTCATCTGACAGACAACACACAGCTGAGCGGGGGCATATTGAAGGAACCCTGATGTTTATTATAACCAGGTGGGATTTGTAGCAGGGATGGTTAATCAAAAGGAAAACTATTTCCTATTCTGATTCCTTCTATTTCTTTTTTTTTCTCTTATTGCTATTACTAGGATTTCCAATACAATATTGACTAATATTGGTGACAGCGAGCATCCTTGTTTCACACCTGATCTTACTGGGAAGGCCTCTACTTTATCCCTGTTACAAATAATGCTTGCTGATGGTTTTAGATAAATGCTTTTTTGTAAATTTAAGGAAAAATCCATTTATGCCAATACTTTCAAATGTTCCAATAGAAATGAGTGTTGTGCTTTATCAAAAGCCTTTTCTGCATCTATTGATATAATCGATTTTTTTACTTTTATTATTGATATAATCAATTTTGTTGATATTGGTATATATTATACATATATATGTTATATTCATATGATCAATTATGTTCATACCCACCTCCTGCCAGGTACTGGGCTCGAAATGGAGAATCAGACAAGTATTTTTGGACACAGTTAATATGGCAGTTTGTTTTGCTTGACTATGCATGTTGGTATACTGGGGCACTTATGTTATTATGCACAGAATATTATATGTGTGTGATGTGTACTATATACACACATACATACACGCACACATATGTAAGCATACATATATGCTTATCTGTATTTTGGAACAGCTAGGTGAGAGTGTATAGAGCACTGGGCCTAGGGTCAAGAGCTCAGATCTGGCCTTAAACACTTGCTAGCTATGTGACCCTACACAAGTCATTTAACCTACTTGCTGCCTCAGTTTCCTTATCTGTAAAATGGTGGTTAACTATAGTGCCTACCTCTCATGGATTGTTGTGAGGTTGTTATTAGCTCATTATCAAACGAGTTAATAATTATAAAGCATTTACAGTGCCTGGCATAGTAGGTACTATGTTAGCTGTCCAAAAGAATAGCTACAATTCCTTTGAGATGAAAGATCCATTTTGTTTTGATATTTAAAAAAACCCTAATATTTTGTTCTTTTGATCTAGGGGATCTTAAATTAATTTTGTGAATTCTAATAATTTCACTTGCAGTAAGAATTATTTTTAAGCACTTCATATTTTCAAAGCACTTAATAGTCTTTATCAGTTATTCATAATTTACATAAACAGAATTTTTACAACCAAAGGAGATCTTACAGACTTCTAGTAATCTATTTTTATTCTACTATTTTAGTAATCTATTATCTAGTAAGCTATTATTATCTATTCCAAAGATTTTCTTTTTCTTTTCTTTTTCCTTCTTTTTTAAGTGAGGGAGATGGAAGAAAGAGAAGAAAACTGTTTAGAAATTGAAAAAAACAACTTTATTTCCAAAAATCAGTGCCTTCATTTTAATCCTTTAGATCCCATACATGATTATTAGACAACTCAGTAGGTATATGATAACCATGACCATGTTAGACTGAGAAACAGAACCATTCCACTTACATTTTATCTGTACACGCTCACTAAGTGAATCCTGCTCCTGTAAGCAGCAAAGGTGGAAGCGTTTCCCCTCTGATTGCAAGGCAATCTGGCATATTTCTACTTCCTATTTTTACTCTCTTATGCCATCAATGCACCTATCGCTAGTCTTTTGATCCTCTTCTTCCTGTGCCACACACTATATGATTTTCTGTGGATTAAGAAACTAGAAAAATGATTTTATTAGAATTATGTGCTGAGTAAAAAAGTAATAAACCTTAAAGAAGGTACATAGACGTTAAGGCATCTGCTTTGTGACATTTGTTTTTGGCTCCTCAGAGGCCTTTTTGCTTCCCTTCAAATGATAGCTTTCTTGGGGGTGGGGTGGGGGTGAGGGTGTGAAGATTGCTAGGAGTCTCTAAGATCTCCTTTGGCTCTAAAAATTCTGTTTCTTTATGTAAATTATGAATAATTGATAAAGACTATTAAGTGCTTCGAAAATATAAAGTGCTTAAAAATAATTCTTACTGCAAGTTAAATTATTATAATTCACAAAATTATTTTAAGGTCCCCTAGAGCAAAAGAACAAAATATTAGGGTTTTTTTCAAATATCAAAACAAAATGGATCTTTCATCTCAAAGGAATTATAGCTATTCTTCAGGATGGATCCCATCAATGAAAGTGTAACTGACTTAAAGAAAAAGGGGTTTCTTAAGCATCTATGCTTTTATGAAGAAGAAAAGTTAAATGTCCGTATTTCCCTTTTTAAAAAAAATGCTGATTTCCTTCATTTATTTGGATCTATAAACAGATGACAACAAATTGATCTATATCCTCCAGGTTGGGGAACTTGTTACTTGTTCATCCTGTGACTGATGTGAATGACCACCTGAGGAAACATTTCAAGGACGTGGTCACTACCAAC
>CM053623.1:267595032-267606884 GCA_028646595.1 Phalanger gymnotis | reverse complement strand
TCTCTCTCTCTCTCTCTCTCTCTCTCTCTCTCTCTCTCTCTCTCTCTCTCTCTCTCTCTCTCTCTCTCTCACACACACACACACACACACACACACACACACATCTTTCAGGCTAGATGATGAATTGCCAATACAATTGATCGAATTTGAGGTTCCTTCCTATTTTCTCCTCTTCAGCTTAATCCAGATGCCGTTCTTTGGCCGGAGAATCATTTCTCCCACCAGCTGAAGTTCTTCTCTTTTTTGAATGGATTCGATCCAAAACTGCCTCAGCACCCAGGAAATGACAGTCTTTTCTTCCATCATTGCAAATTTCTGACCTTAAAATTTAATAGACACATGGTCACTTCAAAGTCGATTCACAGACAGATTTCAGTGTTCTCTATGATCTTAGGTAAGATATATGTGAAACATCTTCCCCTCCTCCTCTTACCTGTTGACTCCCTACATATCTTTCAATTCAATTCAGTAATCATTTATAAAGTGCCCACTATGTATAAGGCAATATGCTAGAAGGTATGGCTCCAGACACAAAAACTAAATAGAGGAGAGGGGAACAAGTGTTTATTAAGTGCTTACCATGCAACAGATACTGCTTTTAACAAATATTATCTCCTCTCCCCTCCCCTGTACTCCCCTTCCCTCCCTCTCCTCCCCTCCACTTCCCTACCTCCTTCCCCTCCCCTCCCTTTCTCTTCTCTCTCCTTCCCTTCCCTTTCTCTTCTCTTTCCAGTAAGCATCTGAGGCCACGCTGGAACTCAATATCACTGACTTCAGGTCTAGAGTTTTACCTTCTGTATCACCTAACCATCCTTGAGGATACCATATAAACATAAGTAAATATACAAGCAGAATAGGGAGAGGGATGTTTCAGCTACAGGAACAGGAAAGATGGAGGAAAGGAGTCAGCAGCTGAGCCAATTCAAGCCTGAAGAATTCTATGGATTCTAAGACATAGTGGTAAGAAAGTAAGGACATCCCAGGTATGAGGGAGGCAGCCTGTGCAGAGGCAGAGAAAGAAGAGATGGGATATCAAGTTAAAGCTATAGCTGACTGTTTTTCCCATTTGTATGGAACATGAAGTCTGTGAAGGGGAGGAATAGAAAATGTGTTTGGAAAGGTATGCGGAAGCCAACTTGGGCAGAGTTTTAACTTCCAGGATGATGAACTTGTATTTTATTATGGCAGCCACAGGCAGTCACTGGAGCTTTTCTGAGAAGGAGGATATTCGGAACGTGTTTAGAACTACCAATCTGGCAGTGTTGTGGAGGAGGGAAAGAGACTCTCTCACCGCCTCTTCCAGGAATAATTTCTCAATCAATGGCAATTCCTGGCACATAGTAATAAATCTTAGGAAATGACTGTTGATTGGTTGTTTGAATCCTCCCAATTGACAAAACCTTTACCCTCAGGACTTAGGTTTGTAACTCTTTGATGTTGATATATTCATAATGTATATTATGTATATTGTATATTATATACAATTGTATATACAACTGTATATTATAACTATCTTTGTTGATGTATTCATCCCCATGCTAGACTGGAAGATCCATGAGGGAAGAGACCCAGTCACCTTCACCCCTAGCATATCAGCAGCATTTAATACATGCTTATGGAACTGAATCACATTAATCCATTGTCTTCTGACATGATTTTCTTAATGAGTGTTTTCTATATAGACAACTAAGGCATACTTCTTGAATATGTACATACATAATGCCAGATGGCATTAAGTACACAGAGGAAATAGAATACAGAGTCTGGAGCTCAATAATATAGTACAATTGGGAATTTTATTATCTATACCATATAACGCTGTGCTTTGCTATGCATGTTACAATATAATAAAAAATGATATACCATATTATTTTGTATTATATTACATATATTAATTATATTAAATTATATAATTTTGTACATATAGACATATATATTTAGTATATAAGGCAGCTATGTGGCACAGTGGATGGAGTGCAAGGCCTGAAGTCAGGAAGACTTATCTCCCTGAATTCAAATCTGGACTCAGACACTTACTAGTTGAATGACTGTGGGCAAGTCACTGAACCCTATTTGCCTCAGTTTCTCATCTATAATATGAGCTGGAGAAGGAAATAGTAAGCCACTCTAGTATCCTTGCCCAGAAAACCCCAAATGGGGTCATGAAGAGTCAGACACAACTGAAAAATAAAAGTCAAATCGTATAATTGGGCAGCTAGGTGGCACAGTGCATAGGTGCATAGAGCACTGGTCCTGGAGTCAGGAAGATTACTGTGTGACCTTGGGCAAGTCACTTTGCCCTGTTTGCCTCAGTTTCCTCATTTGTAAAATGAGCTAGAGAAGGAAATGGCAAACCACTCCAGTATCCTTGTCAAGCAAAAACCCCATAAAGGGTCACAAAGAGTTGGACACAACTGAAATGACTGTACAACAAAATCATATAACCGAATTATATTTATCCTCATATTAAGATGTTATATTATATTATCATACTATACTATAATATTATGCTATATCATGGTATGTTACATTGTTATATTATATCATATTATTACATGTAACAGTCACATGTTTAATAGTCTTTGAACAAATGCAAATGATTAGTGCTTATCCGTGTCTTACTCTTTAAAATTGTTTATCACTTTGGTCAAATATTAAATGACAGTTGATAGATTAATTCTGTTAAGCATGTTTTAAGTATACATTAGTATGTTTATCTAATTAATAAAACAACTAAATAAATGGTTTTAAAGACAAAGTATCCCAAAAATCTTGATGCAGTTTAACCCTTTAATAGCACAAAGTTGAACTAAGATTTCTGGGACACCCTGTATTTAGAGTTCATTATTGTGACTTGGAGAGGAGTTGTTATTGTGTGTGTGTGTGTGTGTGTGTGTGTGTGTGTGTGTCTGTGTCCATCTCTTCTTGTTACAAATGTTGAATGAAATATGCTCACTTGTTTCCATGGCATCTGCAATCACTCACCCTCCTTACTGCCTACCCAACCTGTGTATCAATACAAGAACCACTGAAGGTGTTTACTCCACAGAGTAGAAATTTCAACCTGAAGGATTTTTCATTTAGAAATAACAATGTTTTCCTGGTATTTTGTGCTTCCCCATGACCCCTATCAGTAGCAACATTCCCCTCCCCTTTCCCCCCCCCCGCACCATTCTGACATACTAAGCAGATAATAGTTTCCTTTCAAAAGTAATCAAGAGGAATTTAAAAGAAAGAATCAATATTCCAGGCAGAAAAAAAATGAAATTTATTTCAATGCCTCTGGTGACGGAGGAAATAGTATTGCCTTAACATGAAGCCCTTGCGAACAAATTTTGCCACTATCACTAGAAGATAGAAGTTAAAGAAATTTTTCATTTCCAATCCTAGCAAATTTATAGTTCTGCCTAAGATTGCCTTTCTCTTTGGAACCCTAAAGTTAGCCTCTGATAAGATCAATGAGTATAACAAAGAGTTGGACACAACTGAAATGACAGAACAACAAAAAAATGCTATATAAATGCTGCTGCTTATAACTACTACTACTAGTACTAGTAGTACTACTACTACTTCTACTATTGCTACAACTACTATTACTTCTAGTACTAATACTACTTCTAGTACTACTGCTACTACTACTTCTAGTAGTACTACTACTGCTAGATTTCAGATCTGGGGTTTAGCTGGGTGAATGATAAAGTAGTAATGTGATGCCCACATAAAGGTTTTTCACAAGTTTCATTCTAATTCAGATACTATACATACCAATACAGTTTCTAGGTCCAGCAGAGAATGGAACATAAGCATAAGGATGGCGTCCATGAGCATTCTCGGGGAAGAATCGTTCAGGCTGGAAGTCCTCAGGGTCTGGAAAGTGCTTTGGATCTCGGTGCAGGGCATAGGGTAAGACAACGGCTTCTGCCCCTTTTGGAACCTTGTAACCAGCTACATGGAAAGAGTCCAAGAGACACGAGTGACGGTCTATTGCCAACAGAAGCAAACTACCCAGAAGAGATAGTTCCCCTCTCGGCCTAAACATGAGATGCTTACCAATGAAGCAATCTGAATTGAGAGTACGGCCAAAAAAAGGAACAGAGGGAAAGAGACGAAGGGTCTCCTTGATGACACAATCCAAATATTTAAGTTGTTTCAGATCGTCCACTGTAACAGGGCGGTCAGATTTTCCTTATTTAAAAAACAAAAAAAAAAAACAGTGAAAATGAAGAAAAGCATCAAAGAAGTATAAATTAAACACATAAGGCTGAATATTCAGAGTTAAATAAGACATGGCTAATAAAACCTAAATTAAAAATCAGTATAAGGTAATTATTATGGAACACAGATGTGTACAGGAATAGTAGTATTATGTTCGCCATAATCAAGAATACAGGATAGTTCATCTTTGAATGGCAATAGTTGTAGCAAAAAAAAAAAAAAAACTAATGATGGCACCAGTCTCTCACCTATCCTAAGATTGCCTATTGGCAGCTGATAAAGGCCTTGAGGCTAGTAGATTTTAGCTGGGTCTTATATTGTGGTTATGTGGCTGATAATGTTGGAAGAAGGAAGAGTGGTACAGTACAGTAGCTCTGGGGATTCTGGTTTTCTGAATTAATTTTCATCTTTGTTTTTATTCCCTGCCACTGTCTACTCTTCCAGAAAAGTCTTTGTGTACTGTGCTGGGCTGAAAACTGCCTGAGGTCGAGACACAAAATACACCTAAGGGCTGGATGATAATTCTTCACTATAAAGTCAGTTTCAGCTGCTTTCCTGACAACACTATCTGAGACCTTTCCTAGTCTCTCAATTATGCCATTAGAGGCCATGAGACTACTTGTCAGAACAGATACATGGTTCGTGCTATATCAGGAGTCCTCATGAAGTAGACCTTCTGTTTCTTCTCAGTTTCTTCTCCTGTAAAATGAAGGGGTAGACTGGATGACCTTAAGGTTCTTTCCAGCTTTAAATCTATAATCACATAATCCAAGTATGGCATTCATTTTCCCAAGTAGGAATATATATATGTATACACACACACATATATATACATATCAACTTTATACCCCTGCATCACCTAATAAATGAATAAGTCTAACATACCGAAGACTTTATCCAGTTCCTTGTGTACTTTGTGCTGGACTTCTGGGTAGGAGCCTAACAAGTAGATGATCCAGTTCATAGCTGTTGCTGTGGTGTCATGACCCTAAGGAGAAAAATAAAAATGATGGTAGAGAATTGAGGGGGAGATAGGAGAAGGCAGAAGCACAAAAACTGTGATATAACGTTATTTCAGATGGAAGATGACCAGGAAAAGAATATAATTAAATGCAGAAATCAATAACAACTCTAATGCTATAACTTTGAACAGTCTTTGATGAAGGGGTAGTGCTTCTCCACATCAAGGCCAACCCCTCCTATATGATCTCTTGATTCCATTCCAGCCTCGGTCTTCTCTAGCAGGCCACCTCCACTTTTATCTCATTATCTCACTAACCTTTAACCTTTCCCTACCTAGTGGCTTCTTCCCTGATGCCTACAAACTTCCCCAATTCTCTACCATTCTTTATAAACCTTCACTCTACTCTAACATCCCCTCTAGCTATTGTGCTTTATTTTTCCTTTACTTCTGAGTGAAGCTCTTAGAAAAAGCAATCTCATTTACTGCCTCCATTTCCTTTCCTTTCACACACTTCTCAACACTTTGTAATCTGGCTTCTCACCTCATCATTCAACTGAAACTATCTCCTCTAAAGTTACCAATGGCCTTTCCAATAGCCAGATCTGATGGCCTTCTCTCAGTCCTCATTCTCCTTGACCTGTCTGCCACACACCTGACACTGCTGAAGATACCTTCCTCCCTAAGATTGTGCTCTCCCCCTACCTATCTGACAGTTCTTTCTCCATCTTTCACTGGAAGTATCAATATCACATTCCATCCACTACTTTCAGAACTATAAAATAGAGACAATTATATACATAGGAAGAAACTTTTAAGTTCCTTGGCAGGAGGGGGGAAACAACTTTATTTTATCAGTCTAAGATAGCATGATACATGTTTGATTAAGAAGAAAAAAAGACTATTGTTCTCCTTTTTTGGATGAATGATCCATTTTGGGTTTTAAAAGCTTATCACCCTAAAAAAGGAAGACTGGTGGGCATGTGACGAAGGAATATTTCGAATCTGCTGAGTCAGCCTATGCCTGCTCGATATCTCTTTTGTATCTTTATATAGATGAGTTTAAGACTTTTCTGGGTATTCCACACAGCAGCTATCCTCTGACCAAAGAACTCAGAACTCAAATGAGCAGCAACCACATCCAGCTCCTTTTTTACATATTTATCTTGATATTATACTTCTTAATATACTTTCCTGGATTTGGCAGAGGAATTGATCCAGGACAGAATATAAATGGATTTGAGTTATATAAATAATAGATAGATACACACATATATACATATATATACATACATTTGTTGTATATATACATATATACATGCATGCGTATATATACACAATTGTTGACACACATATGTGTTTATGCATATATATATATATATATGTGTAGCTAGGTGGAAGAGTGTATAGTGCACTGGGTTTGAAATCAGAAAGACTCATCTTCATGAATTCAAATCCGACTTCAGACATTTACTAACTATGTGACCCTGGGCAAGTCACTTGACCCTGTTTTCCTCAGTTTCCTCATCTGTAAAATGAGCTGGAAAAGGAAATGGCAAACGACTCCAGTATTTTTGCCGATAAAACCCCAAAAGGAATCACAAAGAGTTAGACACCTCTGAAATGATTCAACAACAACAAGTACGTGTGTGTATATATATCATGTGCATACACATACACATATAAGTATGTGTATATATGTGTATCACAAAGCTCACATATATCAAAGGCTCATATCACTTTATTTTTTATAAAGAAGCAAACAAGTGGAGAAATTTGTTTTTTAAAAATCTAATATAGTCTCTATCCTAGTAATATAAGAAACCCCAGAAGAATGTGGTTATGGGTATGAAATAACACTACATGTGCTAAGAATCTCTTCAATGGTATTTGGAAAGCCCCATGATATGACAGCTTACTTCAAACATGAAAGTATCAACTTCTTCTTGAATGTCCTGATGACTTAGTGCATTCCCGTCTTCATCAGTTGTATTAAAAAGCAAGTCTAGAAAAGCCTGCCTCTTGATGTTTTTTGCTTTCATGTCCCCATCCTTCTGTGCCTCATCTTCCTTCATTTGTCTGGCTCGTTCTTCAATAATCTTTATATTGAAAGAAAAGAAACTCGTTTTTCTACATTCTGCAGTTTAAAGGGGCCATCCTTTGACTCACTTCTCAAAGTGGCCTATTCACTGAATGGGGTCGCCTCACTCTAAGTGAGAACCTGAAAAGGCCTGAAGCTAAAAGGGTCAGGGTCTCCCATTGCATCCAGTAATCCTGATGAATATCTGGTCACTGGATCCAGATGGCTCTGGAGGAGAAAGGGAGGCTGATGACCTTGCACAGCCCTCCCTCACCAAATCAAAGTCAACTACAAGTCATGTCATCATCTCACTGATGTCATGGTCCTCTTTGAAAACTACGGACAAACACAACAACAACCAGCAGTTTAACAACATTCCTGCAGAAAAAGCAATGGTTTCAGAAGGCCCCAAGGTGTAGCATGATAGCTTTTCCTTAGAGACTCTTCTAAAAATCCAAATGTTTAGGTCTCATTGCATCTACGTTTTCCTCAACAAGGGGATATGACTCTAATGTATTATTCAATGCATTAGGAATGTCAGCTGGGTGCCAGCACTGAGCAGGGACAGTAGTAGGGACAAAAACAAAAGGATCCCTCAGTCTCTGCATTCAGGAAGCTTCCAATTCTCCTAGGGAGAAAAAAACGAAAATTACTATGGAAATGTTGATGTGACTCCATAAAAGGCAAATGTGATCCAGTCAAAAGCAAGCAAATCTTGAAATCAAAACTCAGTTTTGGATCTGACACTATACGACAGCTCACACATCACTTTACTCTCTATACTTCAGCTTCCTTATCTGTGAAATGAGCATAACCCACTAAACTATATGCTATACATACCCATAGTGTATACTATATATCACACAGGATTGTTAGGAGGAAAACACTTCATAAATTTTAAAATTCTCACTAAGGTAGGCACGTACACAGTTTTGTTTGTGTGTTTGCATTTGCATGTATATGTATGCAATAGCTATAATGATTAAGGTTGGCCCTGAAGCAGAGAGGAAAAACTGCACCTTTCTCCCTTCTTAGTACAGATAAGGGATTGTGGGTGTCAAAAACTGCATATTCTTTCAGACTTAGTTGATAGATCAGTTTGTTTGGCTGAACTGGTTTTTTTCTTTCTTTTTTATTTTTTGTTATAAGGGATGGATCAATGGAGAGGACAATAGGAGATCTATTTGTAAATAACGATGATATAAAAATAAAAGATATAAATAAACATTTTAAAACAACCTTAAAAGTTCATTCATTCTCTTCCAGGCCCTGTCCCTGACTTTCTGGGTTTCAATATCATGCCTATTCTATTGATGGTTCATCCCACAACTATTCTCATCACCTGGTGCCACCTTGCCCTGGAACAGCCTACCAACCCTGCAGTCTGCTCACCCTGCACTATTCCTTTACCAGGCCTTTTCCCCTTTTCTCACTGGTGAGTTCCTCCTGGGCCATCCATTTTGTCTTGACCCTGTTCCTGGCTTTTTGGACTTCAAAGACCCTGAACCAGGTTTCTGTCTCTCTGTGTCTCTCTGTCTCTCTTTGTATCTATCTCTGTCTGTCTCTGTCTCTCTGTCTCTCTCCGTCTCTCTCTGTCTCTCTCTCTCTCTCTCTGTCTCTCTCTCTCTCTCTCTCTCTCTCTCTCTCTCTCTCTCTCTCTCTCTGTCTCTCTTTCTCTCTCTCTCTCTCTCTCTCTTTCCCTTTCACATGTTTATTTCCCCCATTAAGCATTGACCCCATTAGAATGGAAGCTACTCAGGGGTAGGGATTGTCTTTCTTTCTGTTTGTATTTGTATCTCAAGGTTTAGCACAGTACCTTGACACATAATAGGCACTTAATAAAGGCTTATTCCATCCCTCTCTTCCTTCTTTCCTTCCTTTGTTTTTTCCTTCCTTCCTTCCATTCATTTCCTTCCTTCCTTCCTTCAAGTGATTATGTCCAGGAACAGTTTGTAAGATGATATTAACTAACACAAGTTCACTCCAAACAGGTAAAATCAATTGCTTTTCAGCAGAATATCTATTAACTGGTTACCTAGTTAGCTGATCTAGTAACAGTAAAATAGATGAATGAAACCATCAGCAAACCCAATATATGAAAAGATAGGTTTATATGAGAACATGAATCAAGATGGCAATTGATTACTTTAGATAAGAATTCACAATAAAATTTCTTTAAATATCTTTCCTGTGGTGTTTAAAATGTGATTTGGTATACTACCTCCTCCTCGCCCCACCCAAATCAACTAACATTCGATTTTTCAAATCCATACATTTTACACCAAGTGAAGTACATTTAAAAGGTGTCACCATCTCTCATTACTTTTTTAGTTTGCTTAACCAGCTATTTTATTTTGGAACTTGAATGTTTTCTCAGGTAGCACAACTCAGAGAAAACCCAACTACTGTTGCCTCTGAAAACTGTCTATACACACTCCTGCAAAAGGTTTTAATCTGAATGTCTATTTAATTTTTATCATCTTCTATAGGATTCAGGATGCTATAAAAATGGGATGTGGGGGAGAGGAGAAGGAACATACTTTTTCTGTGAAATCATGTAGGATTTTTAGACTCCTCTTGTGTTCCCATCCTTCTTTAAACAGAAGATACCACGCATCAAGCCAAAGCCAAGGCATCTTGATTCTGCGAAATATTATATCTGTCATCCTACAATCAAAGATTTAAAAAAATGAATCAGCTAAGACTGAGACTAGAATGAAATCCAACAAGAATCCCTCAAAGTAGTACCCATCTGGCATTATTATTGCATTCCCTTATAGATCTTGAATGCTAATTACTTATAGTTACTAAGTTATAACTAGGTTATAAGTATATACTTACTAACTTATAGTTTAGGTTATAAGTTTATAGTTACTAACCTATAGTTACTAAGACAAGGTCAAACATGGATAGAGCACCAGGCCTGGCATCAGGAAGACCTGAGTTCAGAACCAGCCTCAAACATTTACTAGCTGTGTGGCCCAGGGCAAATCACTTAACCTCTGTCTTCCTCAATTTCCTCAATCATAAAATGGGGATAATAGCAATATCTACCTTCTAAGGTTGTTGTGAGGATCAAATGAGATAACATTTGTAAAATGTTTTTTAATATTAGAGTGTGATATAAATACTACCTATAGTAATAATTATTATCATTATTATATTAAGCTCATCATTAGTTCAAGACACTTGGAAGGGAGCTACTCAGACTAGAATATGTTTTGGACACCAAGTCCACGAATGAAGTCAGTGTGTTTTTAATCAAATTGTTTATAATTAGGACTTGCATTTGAGAAATCTTTCATCATTCTATTGAATTCTTTGGTTTTTATTTAATAAAAAGGTGCATTGATAACAATAGCATTTCATAAGGTCATTGTTAGGATTAGATATACAGAAAGAATTTTGCAAATAACCAAACATTGAATAAATGTCAGCCAGCATCATTATTATCATTTCTCATTGTTGTCATCTTTTTCAATGGGGTTAAGATAGAAATGGCTCACTTCTGGGAGCCAGGATAGTGGAGTGAGAAGTAAATTTCTGTAACTCTCCCATATTCACCTCCAAACAACCATAAAATAGCACCCCAAAACAAATCCTGCAACTGCAGAACCAGCAAAAAGATGTGATGAAACAATACTTTAGCCCAAAAAACTTGTAAGATAGGCAGGAAAGTCTGTATCACTCGGGTAAAAGAGGAGCATAGCCTAGGACAGGAGGTGTCCCAGCGAGCCAGCAGGAAATCCTGAGCCCCAATGTGGTGAAGCAGGCAAACACCAACACCAAGATCCCCCACATTCCTCAACATAGCCAGGGGAAGGGGCAGACTCCAGGTGTGAGAACCACTATGTGCTTCAGCATAGCCCTGGGCAAACAGGCAACCTTCAGCAGCCAGATCACCATGTGCTTCAGTGCAGTGCCAGGAAAGTGAAGAAACATCATCCCTCAGCACACCACCACTAGGACCCTGACTCAGGACCAGGTAAGCTGCCAGAACCCTATATCCTCCAGCAGTGCCAGCCACACCCATACCCACCTCACCTCCTCCAGGAGGGTCCCCTATGGGCCTCAGGACAACATCATTCCAACACCAGGTAAACAGCGAAAGCCTGCAGACCCTGGCACAAGAAGCCTGAGACAATGTCCCTTCTATCCTGAGAGCAGAGCTCAAATTTAAAAGAAAGGAAAAAAAGACCAAAAAAAGAGGAAAACACAAACAAACAAAAGAATCTAACTATAGAATGATATTATGGTGACAGGGAAGATCAAGACACAAATTCAGAAGAGGACAACAATATCAAAATACCTATGGGCAAAGCCCCAAACTAAAACAGGAAGTGGTCTCAAGCCCAGAAAGAACTCATGGAAGAGCTTAAAAAGGAGATTAAAAGTGATGTGAGAGAGGTAGCAGAAAAATTGAGAAAAGAAACAAGAGTGATACAAGAGAATTATGAAAAAAGTCAACAGCTTGGAAAAAGAAAACAACTGCTTAAAAAGTAGAACTGGATAAATGAAAAAGGAAGAACAAAAGCTAACTGAGGAAAATAACTCCTTAAAAGTTAGAATTGGACAAGTGGAAGCTAATGAGTCTAT
>CM053623.1:267563849-267594532 GCA_028646595.1 Phalanger gymnotis | reverse complement strand
AAGGGGGATGGGAGGGGAATTGGGTGACGGAGGGGAGGGCAGACTGGGGAACAGGGCAACCAGAGTGTATGCCATCTTGGAGTAGGGGGGGAGGAAATGGGGAGAAAATTTGTAATTCAAATGCCTGTGAAAATGCTGAAAACCAAACATGTTAAAAATAAATTAAAATAAAATATAAAAATATAATAGAAAAAAAAAAGTGTTGAGACCATTCTCATGACTTGGTTGCTGCTCAGGTGACCAAAGGCTCAGGCTGTTGAAATCGCTTCCTGGTTGTTCAAGTACGCAACATCCATGAGGTACCCCAGGCACCCTTGCTGATGCTTGGCCGTCAGACCACTATGGCTAGCTTGGGCAGGGGAGCTTCACTCAGCCAAATCAATTGAAGGTATCCTCAGTGCCTATGCTTATTGAGGGTCCTTTTGCTAGGGCTAATAAATCTCCTTTTGTTAACTGCTATGAGTGTCTAATTTTGTCCCACTATCAAACATAAACCACCAGGGATCTCCCCAGAGGTAGACCCAGCCCACTTAGAATTGGGCTTCTCCAAGACAAAAGCCATAGATATGCAATACTGGGCAGGACTGGAGCTGCTTCCTGACTCAAGGAAGCCAGAGAGAAAATACACATTGTACCAAAGACTAAGTGATTATTTCTGATTATCCATACAGTTGGGCCAGTCATAGGCAAAATTGAGAAGTAGGATGCTCCGCCTTCCCATTTTTCTCCTCCAGAGCCATGATTTCTGATTTCTAGCTCTCCCTTCCTTCCCTCACCTTCCAATGGAGATCTCTCTCAGGTAGTTCAATTTCACTTGTGAAAGAGTTAATAGCTTAAGAAATGTTTCACTTCCCAGGGGCAAGTTCCCTTCCTTACTCACTTTGAGAAGCATCATAGTGTAGTAACTAGACCTTGAGTCAGGAAGCCCCGAGTTTAAATCCATCCCTTCCCCCAAGGCTTTACCAGCTGTGTAAATCTGTGTATCATTTAACCTTTCTGTCCCTTCAGTGTCCTGATCTGCTAAATGAATGATTAGATTCAATGGCTTCTAAGGTTCCTTTTTAGCTTTGATTCCATAATTTACCTTTTAAAACTTCAGGCCAGGGGGTGGAGAACCTGTGGCTTGAACTTGAAGGCCTTCTAGGTCCTTGGGTGTGGCCTGTTGACTGAATCCAAGTTTTACAGAATAAATCCTTTTATTAAAGGAATTTGTTCTGTGAAGTTTGGAAAGGGCCACACTTGAGGACCTAGAGGGACACATGTGGCCTAGAGGCCCTGCTTTAGGCAAAAGGGATGCCGGGGAAATAGATTGAAATTTAAGATTCATTTTGACAATTTTCAAGCTGAAAACTTTTTGTCAAAGCCATCTTTAATAGTAAAGAATAATAGTGATAATACTTTGTGGTGGGGAGTCAGGGGGATTTTAAGTCAGATTAATGGATCCTTTCCTACTCCATGGCAAAATATGCAAGGTGTATACACCAGGGCAAAAGGAGAGGGCAGTGACAGGGAGAGGCAAAAATATGAAGCCCTGTCAGTTTACAGATGGAGCATTGAGATCTTGTGTCATCCAAAGTTGCCTACAGATTTTTTTTCAATCTTCTTTGGGGACTTCTAGCTCAGTTAACCAACTGGCATTTTCTGCTGCCATGTAAGTCAGAAATGCTTGCATTCATGTGTTGCGAGTCAATCAGATGGTGAGTGGCAGGTTCCAGATGCCCATCTACTCGGAGATTTAAAACAGGTCACTACCACCTCGTCCTCAAAGGGGCCACTTCACTCTAGAGATGCCCAGAACTCTAGAACTGGCTTTCACGAGGTAAGAGAATCTCTTTCTGAGAAAGGCTCATGTTCCATCTCTCAAAGGACAAGGGGTATACTTGAGTTATGGAATGAGGCACACAGACTGTACTATACTTGTCTGTTATTCATCACATTACACTCCTTAGATTTGACTCTACCATCATTTAATCATCATCCCCTACCCCTCTCAAGAAAAGCTCATTGCCAGGAAACTCACTGTCATGAAGATTGCATCGAAGCCGTATCTCATTGGCATCTTCAGTTACCTCTACAGGGCAGAGCAAAAAACTTCTACCAAATCTCCACATAAAGAGGGCTCAGAAGCCCAGCCAATTCTTCTTTTGCCAGTAGTTTTGCCTTCTTTGGACTTGACTCCTCTACCATTACCATGCCCCACATGCTTCTCCTGCATTCCAACCCCATCTTTTAGGTTTCCTTTTTGTTGTTTTCCCCCATTAGGTTGTAAACTCCTTTAGGTCATGGACTATCTTTCTTTTTTTTTTTTTTATTTGTATCCCCCATCATTTAGCACAGTGCTTGGCACATAGCATGGGCTTAATAAATGTTTGTTTTATTGTGTTGTATTGTACATAATAGGGGTATTTTGCACATGCCCCAACCCCAACTAATGTCACATATCTTTTATATGCTCCCTTTTCTTCTCTGACACTACTGCCTTGATACAGACCCTGATTACCCGTTACCTAGATTACTGCACCAGCCTCCTGGTTGGTCCCCCTGAGTCAAGTCTTTCTCCTCACCAGGTCATCCTTCATTCAGCTTTGAAATTAATTTAAAGAGAAGATCTGACCATATTACCTCCGCCCCCCCCCATTCAATAAACTCCAGTGGCTCTGTATTACCTCCAGGATCAAATATAAAATCCTCTATTTCTCCTTCAAAGCCCTCTATAAACCGGCCCTCTCCTAGCTTTCCAATCTTCTTTTACTTTATTCTGGGAGAATGTCTTAGACTATTGGAGGGATGTTTTTGTACCAATTGTATCATTTCAGCAAACATAACCTTATTATCTCCAGCTGGCTAATTGATTTTGAGGAATAATTATTTGCAGATGATATGATGGATCCTAGAGAATCAACTAAAAAACTACTTGAAATAATTAACAACTTTAACAAAGTTGCAGAATATAAAATAAACCCACAGAAATCATCAGCATTTCTATACTACTAACAAAGTCCAACAACAAGAGATAGAAAGAGAAATTCCATTTAAAGTAACTGTAGACAATATAAAATATTTGAGAGTCTACCTGCCAAGACAAACCCAGGAGCCATATGAACACAATTACAAAACACTTCACACAAAGTCAGATCTAAATAGTTGAAAAAAATATCATGGTAGGCCGTGATAGGCCATTCAACTAAATAGTTGAAAAAAATGCTCATGCTAACAATAATAAAAGCCCAAGCTAACATAATAAAAATTCTATCTAAATTAATTTGCTTATTCAGTGCCATACCAGTCAAACTACCAAAAATTATTTTATAGAACCAGAAAAAATAATAAAATTCATCTGGAAGAACAAAAAATCCAGAATATCAAAGGAATTAATGAAAAGAAATGCAAGGAAAAGTGACCTGCCCATAGCAGATCTAAAACTGTATTGTAAAGCAATAATCATCAAAATAACGGTACTGGCTAAGAAATAGAGGGGCAGATCAGTGGAATAGGTTACATACACAAGACACAGTAAGTCAACAACTATAGTAATCTGCTGTTGATAAACCCAAAGACCCCAGCTTCTAGGATGAGAACTCACTATTTGACAAAAACTGCTGGGATTTTGAGAAACACATGAGATTGGGGGCCAATAGATAGTACTAGAAACTCTCCTGCCCCTTAAGATTTCCTCTAGATGCTGGAGTGGAGCAGTAGTCATTTTGTCCTCTGGTTTTGTCCTCCACTTTCCTAATGTGAGTGGAAGCCCTCAGATGGAGAGTTCTAATGGGGAGTGAGTAGTCATCATTACAAAGAGATAGTAATGCAAAAAAAAATCTTATTAATGCACAGATGGACAGATAGACTTCAGTTCACTTCAGAGCTGAATGTAAGAGTCACACAGTGGTCACTCTGCTAAAAGTATCTAAAAAATAATGGCTACCCCCTATAATAAGCAAAAATCCAGTCTTCATTTTATTCCCAGTGAATAAAAATATTAAATCAGTCATTCTGGCAGCTTTCACAGTGGTGGTATTCACCAGAGGCTATAGCATTTTTACATATTCTTATCTATATATACTTTAATTTTTCAGTCCTTATCAGCATATCTGCCACAGTTGGGGATTCTTAAATGAAAACAGGTGAACCATTTGGGACTAACATGGGGAGCCACATAGCCACATATGGTCCAAGCAATATCCTAACCTCTAGCCCCCATGCAAGTCAGGTTAGCTTTTCCTTAAAAGTACTGAAGCTGTGCTTGAAATTTGATTAGCTCTGTGGACTAAAAGGTTCTAGCTATTAACCTCACTTCCTGGTTGCTTGTGTATAAGCCACAATGATCTCCAGCCTTTCTCTGAAGCTTGGCTGTTGGACTATAATGGGCAACCCAGAAGCTTGAAGCTTTTTTCCGCTGAATCAATTCACTGTGCTTCCATGAGTCACATCATTGTTAAATATCTTTCTCCTTCCATGGCTAAGTAAATCTTTTGTTAAGTGTGGAACTCCTTGATTTTAATTATTGAACCTAAACTATCAGGGGACCAACCTTAACCCACCTAGCCTAGAATACCATAAATGAATGTACCAACTTTACAAGCCATAAAGTGTCCAGATTGCATAGACTTAATGAAAGCAAAAAGGGCATTGTTTCAAAATTTCACTGTTTTGGCAACTTCTGTCCTTCCAATCTATTTATAATTTGTTAAGAAATTTAGAAACAAAGACAACTGCGAATGATCTCTGCCCATCAGAAAAACAAAATTGAGAATTAAATATATTATACAAACTGTATACAATGTTACACAAACTGAATACAATGCCATGAAAATGAATTGTGTTTCTTAATTTGTATAGCTACCTTTTCAAAATACATCAGCATAATTATTTTCCTTAAAAATAAACCCAGTAGTTCATGGTGGCATTTCATTATTTTACTTCCCTTTTCTCTTCCCCTGCCCCCACTCTCACTGTTGATCTGTCTGATTATGTCCAAAGGCCTTCTTTTCTCCTCTGAGATAAAACAATGGAAATTACACAATATAGCTAGTAATTGAAATATGAAACTGTATCTAAGAAGAATTAAAACACATCATCAATTTCCTTAGAATAAAAATCCCTTGGGGTGAATTGATGATTTGTTAGTGGTTGGTTTATTAAACACTGTCCCAAGTGTTCTTGTTTTTTATTTTTTAGCATTTTTATTTAAAGTTTTGAGTTTCAAATTCTATCCTTCCCTCCCTCTTTACCCTCCCCCGTCCCTGAGATGGTAAGCAATTCATGTGGATTATATGTGTGCAATTATGTAAAACATTTCCATATTAGTCATTTTGTACAAGAAAGGAAATGAAAGTGAAAAATAGAATGCTTCAGTCAGTATTTAGTCAATATCAGTTCTTTCTCCAAAGGTGGATAGTATGCTTCATCTTTAGTGCTTTGGGATTATCTTGGATCATTGTATTGCTGAGAATAGCTAAGTCATTCACAATTCTTCATCAAACAATACCACTGTTACTGTGTACAACATTCTCCTGGTTGCTGTTTACATGACATCCTTGTTCCAAAGAGTCCAATTTCTTGTCCAACTAATTTAAATTAGGCCAACTAATATAAATATTAGTTGACTTATCTGTCAATCTCATGGCACCTTAGAAAGACATGTCTGTTTTATACAGGTGAATAACTGGAAAGCCATAATTTCATTTGTCAGAGACTGTCAGGTCTTCAAAGACTCAACCCTTTGTTTTATCTTTGAAAATGCTCTTTTCTATTTTTGCAAAGTACCTAATATACATAGCTTTTAAATAAACTATTAACCGTAGCTAATATTTTAAAATTGTTACCCAATTGGCATTAGGCATTTCAAAGAGCCTGGGCCACAATTTAAATTCATGGGTTCTCTGTGATACATGAATGTAAGAGAGTGTTTTTGTCATTGTTAAGTCATTTTCCAGTTGTGTCTGACTCTCTGTGAACCCACTTGGGGTTCTCTTGGCAGAGATACTAGAGTAGTTTGCCATTTCCTTCTCCAGCTTATTTTGCAGATGAAGAACTAAGGCAAACAGGGTAAGTGACTTGTCCTGGGTCACACAGTTAGTATCGGACATGAGATTTGACCTCATGAAAATAAGTCTTTTTTACTCCATGCCCAGCATTTTATCCACTGTACCACCTGGGTGCCCCAAGTAATATTATTGTGCTATTGTTCACTCATGTCCGACTCTTCATGACTTGATATGGGTTTTCTTGGCAAAGATACTGGAGTGGTTTGCCATTTCCTCTCCAATGGATTAAGGCAAATAGAAGTTAAGTGACTTGTCCAGGCTCACACAGCTAGTGAGTGTTTGAAGCCAGATTTGAACTCAGTTCTTCCTGACTCAAGCACTCTATCCACTGTCTAGCTACACATTATTATGTTATGAGAAACGGCACATATGAAGAATTCAAGAAATTTAAGAAGACTTGTGAATTGATATGTAAGGCGGTGATCAGAACCAGAACAAATTACATGATCCTCGCAGTTTATGCAAACATATACACTGTTGATAGGCTTCAAAACTCTGGTCAAAGCACCCTAATTGTGACTCCAAAACACTTGGTAGAGAAGCATGCCCCCTGCCTATGAATAAAGAGGTGGTGGGCAACAGGTACAAAATGAAGCATATATTTTCTGACATGTTCAATATATTGACTTGTTTTGCTTGATTGTACATATTTGTTATAAGGGAGAGTTCTACTGGGGAGGTGGTACTCATTGGGAAGACCTAATAATATAAAAAGAAAGATAGGAGTATCAGTTAAAAACATATTTAAAAGATCACTGAAATGAAACCTTTCTTACCTTAAAGGTTCTCATGACAATCAGTCATACTTATTACCCTTTTCTCATTCCAAAATATCCAAGCTGCTTTGGAAAAGAGGGGGGCCTCACAGAGGCATGCCAAGCTTCTTTGAGAGGGAGAGGGCTATAGTAGCACACACAACAATGTCAAGGGAACATCTCAACAATAACTTCTATGCACTAGACTCCGTGTCTCCATGTATATTTGTTCTTTTTCTGGCCTTCTGATTTCATCCATGCACAGAGCTCCCAGGGAGGGAATTTTCTCTACCAATGAAGACTGGTATTTGCTTTTCCATCTCAAAGTCTAGTTTCTTGACCTGGGATCCAAAGAAGAGGTCTGTGGGTAGATTTCAGGAGATCTGTGACATTGGATGGGTAAAATGGGTAAAAAATTATCATTTTATTCAGTTATTTAAAAACATTATTCTGAGGAGTCCATAGGTTTTGCCAGAAGGCCAAAGAAGTCAATGACACACACCAAAAAAGGTTAAGAATTTGTTGTAGAGAGTTTCCTGGGCCACTGATTGGGGAAGGGATTTGTCCAGGGTCACACATCTGGTGCGTGGCAGAGACAGGAAGTGTACCTAAGTCTTCTTGAATCCAAGGCCCCTGGAAATTCCCAGGAGACTTTCATTTTGATAATTAGTCTCTTAGTTTAAGAATCATATTTCTTCTAAAAACATTTCTGTCAGCGTCATCACCAAAATTAATGTATTAACATTCCCCAAATGCTTCGGTTCGAATTCCCCACCCCCAGGAGCTAAGCATGGAAAAAATATCCTGGACTTAGCTTTCCTACTAAAACATGGATCTTCAGCTATCGGTCAAATACATATCTATACCAGAACCCCAATTCCTTATTTTCCACATATTCTAATGCCCTTTCTTTCTATTCTACTCAGTCTGGGTGATCCTAGAAAGAAAAACTAGGGTATTAAAGAGCTTATGGTTCAAAAGCATCTTCTATCTGTAATCTGATTCTTGCAACAGTCCTAGGAGGTAAGCACTACTATTATCACTCCATTTTACAGATGGGGAAAGAGAAACTAACAGAGGATTGATGATTTGCCCAGGGTCACAGAGCTAATGAGTGTCTAAGGAAAGATTTCAGTACTCTATCCACTGTGGCACCTAGATGGCCACCATTTACATTGTCAGTCATTGTGGATGCTGGTTTCTTGATTCTGCTTACTCTACTTTGTATCAGTTCATTCAAGTCTTTCTAGGGCTCTGTATTCTTCATACTGATTTTTTCCATTGCATTCAATCTGATACGTTTAATTCAACCTTCCAAACATCACTTCACTTTATTAGAAATCTAAACTTCCCTTGAGAACATCACATCATTTACAATTCTCTCCACTGGAAACCAATCTGTCTACTCACCCCAGCTCACTTGGTTAGAAGCATCAGTATATTCCTTGTGCTCCTGGCATGGGACATTTCCATCTTTATACCTACATGGTGACCTCTTTGTGGTATATGTTTAATACTGCTTAACATATACAGCTAGCTAGCTAGATAGGTAGGTAGGTAGATAGATAGATAGATAGATAGATAGATAGATAGATAGATAGATAGATAGATAGATAGATAGATGATTTAGATATATACACACATATATATGTGTATACACATATATATAATACATATACATATAAACACACACATATAGATAATTCTTATTAATGGTGCTCATGGTTGTACTGGACTAAAGTGCAGATGCCTGCCTTACAATAATACTCACACACATATGTGTGTATTACATAACACATATGTAGTACTATTATTATATAGTAATATATAATAATGAAAAATTGGAAACAAATTGGATGCCAACCAAGGGTGATATCACAAAACAAATTGTGGTGCGTGAACATTATGGAATATTATTATGTCATAAGTGATGGTGATAACAAAAGATATAGAGAATGTCCTGGTTGTGGTTTGTGTCTGATGCTATAGCTCATTCATAGCTTAAGGGTTCAAACAAACACTCCTTTTCCTAAAATATATTCCAATACCCCTAGGTAAAAGCAATTTCTAAAGTCATTCGAGAGCAATTTTGGGAGAAAAGAGTCACCAGCAAAGAGATTAATAGCAGCAGGCAAGAAGCTTCCCTGGGATCACTGGAGCTCCCTGCCAAAATCTAAACCAATACTTGTATACAATACTCTTCTCCTGCAAGGTGATGAAATGTGGGTCCCAGATCAATCCACCTCATGGCAAAGTGAACTCAAGCTGCCCCAAGTCTTCACCATAGCTTTCCTTGCATACAACAGTCATGGTTGGTATTGTGGAAATGTAGGGAATTAACTTACACCTCCCCAATTCCACTAATTTCCTGGCCCATAACATATGCCCACGGCATAGAGACCAAGACCAATATGAACTAAGTAGAATCAGGAAAACAATAGATGCAATGACTTTAGCAATATAAAAAGATAGAATGACGATGAAAACAAGCATCAAAACTGAATGCTGCCATATAATCATGACTAAGTTTGGCCCCAAAGAAGAGATATGAGTAAAAGTCCTTCTATTCTTTGCAGAAGTGGGGAGTTACATGGGGCAGCTAGGTGGTGCAGTGAGTAGAGCACCAGCCCTGGAGTCAGGAGGACATGAGTTCAAATGTGACCTCAGACACTTGACACACTTACTAGCTGTGTGACCTTGGGCAAGTCACTTAACCCCAACTGCCCTGCCTTCCCCTCTCCAAAAAAAAGAAGTGGGGAGTTATAGATGTGCAAAACTGAATGTATAATGACAGACTTGGTTGATGTGTTGATAAATTTTACTGGGTTGGGTTTTTTTCTCCTCTTAGTTATTAGGGAAAGCTCTCAGGGATGGGTGGGAGGGGTGATGGATACAAAAAAAAAAGACAATAATTTCTAAAAACCTTATTGGTCATAAGTATAGCATCCTAAACAGGAAGAAGAAAAGAAAAATGGTAAAAAAAAAAAAATAGTCTTTGAAACTAGCCACTATAATCTTTCTTAAATGGATACATGTTTCGAGTCTCTTTAAAAAAAATTAAAAACTTGTCATGCATGGTCACCACTGAAGTCTTCCTCTGAGGTTTCACAGTCATAAGATAGGGACCTATAACTCCTGAATGCATCAGAGGGTAAGCTCTGGTAGGTTCTCCTAATCTGGAAAGGTTTCAAGAATAGATCTGCTGGCAGAAATGGTGTCTGCCCCTAAAGACCTACTTGATTACTTTCAAAGGGGCTCTTCACTAGGAGGTTGGACACCCGGAGATGAGGTTTTGTGGCCAGAATGACTCACAAAGTCTATCTACTAGAAGGAGTAATGATTCTGGTTTATACTGGTGGGAAAAGCACTCATACTGATGATGTCACAGATCTCTGAGGTTCATCAAAGGTAGATGAGTCTTTTTAAAGAGAGAAATGCTATAAAATTTTAGTGGAATTATGCTGCAAGGAGAAAACAGTAAGTATATTCAGATAAAAAATTACAAAGCTGGTTTGTTGTCTTTTTAAAAATCGCACATTTTGTACATAAATCAGAATAAAAGTCAATCAGCAGCTTTAAAATGATAGATCCCAGTCAGAGGGATTAAGTGATTCGCCCAACTCCACATAGGTCATATCTTTGAGCACAAGAAGCAGAACAATACAGATGCATCCATACCCCAAAAGTCTGTGTGTATGTTTGGATTGTGTCTTACTGATGATGCAAAGTTATGGCACGTTCCAGTTAAAAATGGACATGTTTATTATGATTGGTTTTCTCCAAGGGTCCTGTCTCTGGGACCAGGAGACAAAAGGACACATCAAGATAGCATAATACTTGCTGTTACTTCTCAAGTAATAAAGAGTAAGTTGAGACTTGGCAGAATTCACTGAATATAGTGACTGACCAGCCAAGTTGTATCAGGAAGCCACTGGAAATCTCCTTCTTGAAGATGAGGTATTTCTTTGATAAGATTTAGGTAGATTCTGTGAACCTGAAATCACAAATACAAGGAGAAGTCTAAGAAAAGACAACTATATCAAAAAAGAGGTTAACTAAGGTTTACATAGGTTTGGTTTTTCTCCCCAAAATCCATGATTTAATATAATTAACATTTTTACTGAAGAACTGTGATGATATAGTGAATTTTTTTTTGTCCTGGCCTCTAGTTTCATCAGGATAGGTACATACAATATTGCAGGGCTGGTACATCATAGGCACTTAATAAATGCTTGTTGACTGTTTGACAGTGGGAAACTTCCAATGTGGAAACTCCTGCCAGCATTGAATATTAGCATTCTGAGTGTGGAGAGCTCAGCAGCAGGTTAGCTTCAGTGGGACAACAATTAAGGCTATGCAAGTTTCATAGACAATCTATCGAGTTCTTTACAGGGATATTGAGATTTTCATCAGTGGAAGGACTACCCAAAATGATTAAAATGTAAATTCTTAGAGTATTAAGCGGGAAGGAAATAAGCATTTATATAGCATCTACTATATGCTAGGCACTGTGTTAAGCACTTTTACAAATACAGTTATCCCTTCCACATTGTGACTTTCCCCATCATTGTTTCACTATATCACAGGTCACATAAGAAATTAAAGGGGAATTTGGGGGAGTTTTACAGAAACTTCAGACAACACACAAAAGCCAGCAGATGACACAAAAAGTTTCAAAACTCAGAAATTCATAAAATATATGTATAGTATTGTCATATTGTACATATATGCATATATTATATTGTATACATATAATATGTATAATATTGTGTAACACTGTGTAATAGCAACCCAAATTTTACAAAAAAAAAGTACTGTAAAAAAAATAAAAGAAAAAGAAAAAATTCAGACTTCTTCTTTGGTACAAAGAGAGGGCCAAAAAATTTTACACGGATTTTCCAGATCATAGAGGCACCATGACCCTAACCCCTTCGATGTGGAAGGGATAACCGTATTATCTCATTTGATCTTCATTTTACAGTTGAAGTAAATGAGGTGAACAGAGATGAGTGACTTGCCTAGGGTCACACAGCTACTAAGTGTGTGAACTCAGGGCTTCCTGATTCTAGGCCTGGCACCCCAATCACTGTGCCATCAGCTGCCCCCCTCCACACATTATTAAGTTACACATTGTGAGAAATGGTGGAAGCAATTTTGTTTCCACAGGATGGTGATAGCAGAATGTAAGTCAGGTGACTGGTTCTAAATCAGAGCTGTGATCTAGCAGAGACCAAGCTTCTGATCAGGTGAAAAGTTAGAAGCTTGTACATGTGCTTAACAAGCCATCTGAGGAGGCCATGCCATAGGTAGTCAGGGGGTTACATCTGGCCAATGAAGAGCCTGGTGGGAAATTTGAATTGAGAGTCCACAAAAGGACTGGTGTTTGTCTGAGTCCTTGTACTCTCCTACTCTGTTCAGGGGATGTACCCATTTATTCAGAATGAATAAATGTAATTAAAACCTTCCTGGCTTCCCAATGAGCATTGTTTATTCCTAGACAATGTGAATATAATTGTAACACATATCAAAGTTTCTGTTTATTGTTATCTATTTATTAAGGCAAAAATTGTTTGATCCATCTTTAGAAAGATGTCCAGCCTAAACGGCTTAAATTTAAATTGTATAAATACTTAAAGGTATTTATCCACCAGAAAAATAGGTATAACCATACTCTATATGGAATGGTAGTATTTCATGTGGCATACTATGGTGAGAAAAATTAATTAGTTATCCATATATACATACAGATAGAGTTAGGGACTAATCCTAGAATCTTACTGGCAGAGAGAACTCCCAGGCAAGAAATTCCCTCTACTTCCATAAGCTTTTGAGTTTTAAATTTTCTCTGCCTCTCTCCCCTCCCCCCTCCCCAAGATGGTGTGCAATCTGATATAGGCTCTACATATACATTCACATTAAACATATTTTCACATTAGTCATGTTGTAAAGAAGAGTTAGAACAAATGGGAGGAACCACGAGAAAGACAAAACAAAACAAAACAAAAAAAGAGAGCAAATAGTCTGCTTCACTCTGCATTCAGAATCCCAAGTTCTTTCATGAGTCTTTTAGAGTTGTCTTAGATCTTTGCATCTGCTGAAAAGAGCTAAGTCTATAAAAGTTCAGATCAGAAGCTTTTTCTGCTCCTTATAATCTTACAGGATCGTTTGAGGTACCAAGAAATTAGGTCACACAACCCGTAGGTTTCAGAGGCAGGGCTTAAAATCAGGTCTTCCTGGCTTCAAAGCCAGCCGTTTATCCATTATGCCATGCTTTTTATTCAACATATAAAAATATATATTTAATGACTTAATAACCGGCTCATGTTTTTCTTAGTTCATAGGATCATAGAATTAGAATATGAAAGATACCTCTAATTCCCTCATTTTACAGATGAAGAAACTGAGGTCCAGAGAGGTTACTTGATTTGTCCAAGATCAACTCTTTACATGTGTAGTAACCAGTTGGGGTCTGAACACATGGCCTCTGACTCCAACTCTAGCCAGATTCTATGCTACCAAATCATAGAGTTCAGGTTAGTATAGGGTGATGGAAAGCAATAAATTTAGAGACCTGTCAGAAGGGAAAATTAGAGTAATTGTTATTTCCCCAATGGGGGCAATTGTTCACTGTTTATGAAAATGATTAACCAGAATATCTAGACGGGACAATTTTGCCCCTAAAATAAAATGGCCCTGTGTACTAATTGGCACTGGTTCTTCCTGCCCTACAGAAAAATGTGACTCATGAAAAAGGGGAAAGGACCTACTTGTACAAAAATATCTAGAGTAGCTCTTTTTATGGTGGCAAAGAATTGGAAATGCTGAAAACTAAAAATAAAAAAATAACCAGAAGTTTCATTTAAGTCAACCAGTCAGTGTTATTTTTACATTTTCTTTGGAGGAGAAGACAGGAAGGGGAAGTGTTGTGTTATGTTTTAATATCTTTGACATGTTTAAAAAGGAAGAGAAAATTTAAAAAAGAAATAAAATAGAAAACTGCGACTCTCAGGTAGCAATAGGCTAAGACAAAAAAAATGTTTTGAACTAATCAGCACTACTCTGAGGATTTTGATATGCATTAAATTATAAAACTTTACTCACCTGTTAAGAAACCCTGACCTGTCCACGTGTGGTTTACAAATTCCATTGGTGTCAACGACCTTTTTTGAGGAGTATCAGACTGATGGGAGAAAAGGAGGGAAAGAAATGTTTACAATGTTTGCAAAAAGGAATCCCAAAAAGGAATCTCTGATCAGAGCCAGAACTTACCCTGAAGGTGTGAGTGGTATTGGGCCTTGAAAACTGCTCGGAGACAACAGTCCTTTCCCGAAGAGGTGGTCTTTCAATATTGCCAGGCACAGCACTTAACACTCGGTTTTGAGGATATCTTCCTCTGTGCTTAAATTAAAAAACAAAAAAAGCAGTAAATCCAAGTTTACCACAAATTTCATTATTAACATAGTTAACTGAACAATCGAGAGACTTAACTCATTCATTCCACAAGTATTTATTGAGCCCTCAATATATGAGCTATTGCAAGATAGCAAAAATAGAATTGGGCTTGGAATCAGAAAACCTGGGCATGATTCTTAGCCATAATATTCACTACTCGTGTAAATGTCATGTTCCTGGATCGGTTTCCTCATCTGTAAAATGAAGGGGCTGAACTATATGTTCTCTGAGACCCCTCAAAACTCAAAATACTATGATCAGATGGCACTATGAATCAATTATTAAGCATATAGGACATGTAAGCTACAATGCAAGGCTTATTTAGTCTTTTAAATAAATTTTTATTCCTATCTTTTGTTTCAATATCACTAATACTTCCCCCATATCCTTTCTTCTCATCTTCCCAGAGAGCCATCTTCTATAACAACGAATTAAAAAAAAAAAAAGAGAGAGAGAGGAAGAAAAAAATGAACTCAGCAAAGTTAATCAATACGTTTTTAGAACCCACTGTTCTGTACCCATAGACCACCCCTCCCCCAGCCTCTGCAAAGCAATGTGGAGAGGTGTCTATTTCTCAGCTAGGTTTACTTATAAAGTCACAATTGTTAACCCTGATAAGATGCTAAGGAACCATAAGTATTTAATGGTTTAAATTTTGAAATTTGGAAAAATCAATTTATTTTATTTTTTTGTTTATTTATAACTTTTATTTTTAGATCATCTACATTTCCCAGCACAGGTGTTCTCTCTTTGCCCACTCAGAGAGAAATCCTTTGTGGGAAATGATGAGAAGAGTTTTGTTTCTACAGAGTTAAAAATATCTTCTTCCCCCCCCCTCCCCCCCCCCCCGCCCCCTCAGCTTCAGCAGAACGTAAGTCAGGTGACTGGTTCTAATCAGAGCTGTGATCTCGGGGGCTTCTAATCAGGTTAAAGGTTAGAGGATTGTAAGCATGCTTAGGAACTATTTGAGGGAGGCATGATGGGGGCAGTTCAGAGGGTTGCATCTGGCCAATGAAGACCCAGGTGAGAGATTCGAATTAGGAGCCAATAAAAGGACTGGCATTTGTCTGAGTCCTTGTACTCTCCTGTACTCTGTTCAGGGGAGTACCCATTTATTCAGAAAGAATAAATGCAAGACCTTCCTGGCTTTTCAATGACTATTGTTTATTCCTAGACAATGTGAGTATATTTATAACAATTTGGGGGGCTCTCCCGAGATTTGAAAACATTTCAAGCAAAAAGTGGTGGAGTACGAGAAAGACGTATCCCATTAATTTTAAATGGTTCTCATGCTTACACGCTTTTGCTTGCAGACTGTTAAGAATCTCAGGACCAGATAATTAAAGTGGACAAGAAGAAAGGAGGGGTGGATTCTCCTGGAAAGAAAAAAGGAGTGGATTCTCCTGCCCTAGGTAAGGCGCAAGAAGGAGTGGATTCTCCTGGAAAGAGGTGGATTCCCCTGGGGGCGGGGGGAAAAGGGAAGGTTCTCTTAAGGATCATTAAAAGGATTATTTCTCTGATGAATTTCGAGGCTTATATTAGGTCTCACTTGGAACCTCAAGTGAACATTAGGGTGTGAGACCTAGGAAGAAGGATTTGAAACACTCCAGCATGTTATAGGAGCTAGGGTAGGAGAAAAGATCTTGAAGGGGTCTCTGTGCAGGATATCGTTTTGAAATTGGCTAAAAATGTCAGAGCAAATTACAGCTGAGTTTTTTTTTTGACTGGACTGAATTTGAATTCTAAATGGTTTCCAATTTTTTTTTTTTTAATGTGCGCTGCCTTGTAAATGTCTTTGTCTAATATCTTGTCTGTGTGTTTAAGAAAAGTTTCATGGTTTGGAGTGAGAAATTTCTAAGGTCTGTAATTAGCGAAAAAGAACATGGGGAAAAAACTCCCATTTTTAGGCTTTCAATGGGAGATTAAGATCCTTTTTGGTTCCATCACTGGTCAAGTTAGAATATTAGACTAAAAATTAAGTTATGAAAAGTCTTTTTAGAACTAATGAGGAATCAGAGCCAAAGCAGCCCAGGGGAAGTGAGGGCTGATAGGGAGAAGAAAGCTGAGGGTTTTGAATTAAGGTTTAATTAGATCCTAAAGGTTAGAAATCTGTATTTTGTGTTTGTATTAAATCAGTAATATCTGACATCAAGCAAAGTGTTTTAAAACTGCAAAAATAAGTGGGGGGAGGTCTTCTGTATTATGTTAATGGGATGATCACTTTAGCAATTCAGTGGTCTATTTAGAATGCAATTAAGTTGTTAGACATTTAACTTCTAGTCTTTAAGGTACAGAAAAACTGGATGGAATTGATGAGTATAATTTTTTTCATTTATTTGAAATGCCTGAAGTAGTTTGGGTTGAGATTAGATAAAGAGAGAAACTGCTACAGAATGAGATAATCCTGTGCTCCTCTTCAACTCATCTTGTCAATTCTCTTTAGCATTTGAGAGAGACCCTTTCTCATGCTAACTGAGGCAAACAAATGGAAGGGAAACTAAAAATACTTTAGTTTGGTATAAAGAATTAGTGTGTATGAAGATGAGAGGGGTGGGGGAAGCAGCAGACCCGTGTGCTCTTAAGAGCCACTCCCTCCCCATCTTTCTTTAGATGATTTGGGGACTTTAAAGAGTACAAGGAAGTTAAGTAAAAGTGAAAATTTGTAAAGGAATTATGTCTATCCACATTTCAGGATGGATCTGGGCAGGAGGGTTATGTTAAAAACTGGGTTAAAAAATGAATGACTATGGTAAAGATATGCTTTACTGTGATTTGTAATTATTCAATTAATTATTAAGCTCCAGAGTTGGCCTAGCACATTTTAAGCTAACATAATTTCAAATTCTTACACTTTCTTCAGAAGGAGAGTTATTCAGTGTTGGGAATATACAGCTAAATAAAATGTATTGGAGGGGCGGAGCCAAGATGGCAGCTGAAAAGCAGGGACTTGCCTAGGGCTCTTCCCCAGGACCCTCCAAACACTGATAAAAAGTGTCTCTGAACAAATTCTAGAACTGCAGAACCCACACAATAGCAGAGGGAAACAGGACTCCAGCCCAGGACAGCCTAGATGGTCACTGGGTAGGTTCTATAGCATAGAGCTAGGAGCGGAGCAGAGCAGAGCCCAGCATGGGCCACGCCCTGCACCAACCAGGCCTGGAGCTGGGCGGAACAGGCCCTAGAGCCCTGAATCAGTGAGCTGTGGCAGTTACCAGACTTCTCAGCCCACAAACACCAAAGACAACAGAGAAGGTTAGTGGGGAAAAAAACTGCAGGCATAGAGTGAAGGGAGTTTGTGGTTCAGTCACCACCCCGGGGGCAGCAGAGGAGGTGCAGCTACAGAACTACAGCTGCAGTTACTTCTGGCCCCAGCCCACTCTTTGGGAGGAATTAAGTGGCAGATCAGAGCAGGAGTGCTTAAATCTGAGTGGAAGTCCTGGTTGGCAGCTCTTGGGGGAGGAGGAGCACTGGTGTGGCAGAGCTTGCTGTGTAGAAATAGCTCTGAAAATAACAGTGCAGCCCCTCAAGCTTGGGACAATGTATGCTTTACAAGCAGTCACACCCTGACAAAAAACAAGGGCCAAGTAGTTGGCTGGGAACATAGCCAGGCAGCAAAAGCAGACTCAGATTCAGACTCAGACTTTGGAATCTTTCTTTGGTCATGAAGAAAACAAAAACATACAGCCAGAAGAAGTCAACAAAGTCAAAGAGCCTACATCAAAAGCCTCCAAGAAAAACATGAACTGGTCTCAGGCCATGGAAGAGCTCAAAAATGATTTGGAAAAGCAAGTTAGAGAAGTAGAGGAAAAATTGGGAAGAGAAATGAGAGTGTTGTGAGAAAACCATGAAAAAGAAGTCAATGACTTGCTAAAGGAGACCCAAAAAGTACTGAAGAAAATAACACCTTAAAAAACAGATGAACTCTAATGGCAAGAGAGCTCCAAAAAGCCACTGAGGAGAAGAATGCCTTGAAAGGCAGAATTAGCCAAATGGAAAAGGAAGTCCAAAAGACCACTGAAGAAAATACTACCTTAAAAATTAGATTGGAGCAAGTGGAAGTGACGTGATAAGAAATCAAGATATTATCAAACAGAACCAAAGGAATGAAAAAAATGGAAGACATTGTGAACTATCTCATTGGAAAAAGCACTGACCTGGAGAACAGATCCAGGAGAGAGAATTTTAAAATTATTGGACTACCTGAAAGTCATGATCAAAAAAAGATCCTAGATATCATCTTTCAAGTAATTATCAAGGAGTACTGCCTCGATATTCTAGAGCCAGAGGGTAAAACAGAAATTGAAAGTATCCACAGATCACCTCCTCAAATAGATCCCCAAAAGAAAACTCCTAGAAATATTGTCGCCAAATTCCAGAGCTCCCAGGTCAAGGAGAAAATACTGCAAGCAGCCAGAAAGAAACAATTTGAGTATTGTGGAAACACAATCAGGATAACACAAGATCTAGGAGCTTCTACATTAAGGGACCGAAGGCCTTGGAATATGATATTCCGGAAGTCAATGGAGCTAGGATTAAAACTAAGAATCATCTATTCAGCAAAACTGCGTATCATGCTCCAAGGCAAAATATGGATTTTCAATAAAATAGAGGACTTTCAAGCTTTCTCAGTGAAAAGACCAGAGCTGAATAGAAAATTTGACTTTCAAACACAAGAATCAAGAGAAGCATGAAAAGGTAAACAAGAAAGAGAAATTATAAGGGACTTACTAAAGTTGAACTGTTTTGTTTACATTCCTACATGGAAAGATGATGTGTATAATTCATGAGACCTCAGTATTAGGGTAGGTGAAAGGAATATACATACATATATATACATGTACATATATATATATAGGGCACAGGGTGAGTTGAATATGAAGGGATGATATCTAAAAAATAAAATCAAATTAAGGGATGAAAGAGGAATATATTGACAGGAGGAGAAAGGGAGAGACAGAATGGGGTAAATCATCTTGCAAAAAAGTGGCAAGAAAAAGCAGTTCGTTGGAAGAGAAGAGGGGGCAAGTGAGGGGGAATGAGTGAATCTTTCTCTCATCAGATTTGACCTGAGGAGGGAATAACCTACACACTCAATTAGGTATCTTACCTTACAGGAAAGAAGGAGGAAGGAGATAAAAAAGGAGGGATGACAGAATGGAGGGTAGATAGGGGGAGGAGGTAATCAAAAGCAAACACCTTTGAAAAGGGACAGGGTCAAGGGAGAAAATTGGATAAAGGGGGATAGGATAGGAACATGAGTATTGTGGAAGGGTTTTGCATAATGATACACATGTGGCCTATGTTGAATTGCTTGCCTTCTTAGGGAGGGTGGGTAGGGAGGGAAGAGGGGAGAGAATTTGGGACTCAAAGTTTTAAAAGCAGATGTTCAAAATAAAAGTTTTTGCATGCATCTATGAAATAAGATGTACAGGCAATGGGGCATAAAAGTATATCTTTCCCTACAAGAAAGTAAGTGAAAAGGGGATGGGGGGGAGTGGGGTGACAGAAAGGAAGGTTGACTGGGGAATGGGGCAATAAGAATATATGCCATCTTGGAGTAAGGGGGGTAGAAATGGGGAGAAAATTTGTAATTCAAACACTTGTGAAAATTAATGCTGAAAACTAAAAATATTAAATAAATAACAATAAAAGTGTATACCATTTGACCCACCAATACCACTACTAGGTCTGTATCCTGTAGAGATTTTTTTAAAATGGTGGGGAAAAGGCTTATTTGTACATAAGTATTTATAGCAAAATATTTTGTGGTGGCACAAGAATTGGTAAGTGAGGGAATGCACATTAATTGGAGAATGGCTGAACAAGTTGCAGCATACGATTGTTATGGAATACTTTTGTGCTATAAAAAATAATGAGCAGGAGACATTCAGAAAAACCTGCAAAGAGTTACATGAACTGATGCAAAGTTAAGTGTGGAGAACCAGAAGAACATTGTACACAGTAACAGTAATATTGTATGATGATTAACTGTGAATGACTTAGCTATTCTCAACAATACAGTGATCTAAGATAATTCCAAAAGACTCACAATGAAAAAATACCATCCACCTCCAGAGAAAGACCTGATAGAGTCAGAATATAGATCAAGTATACTTTTTTACTTTCTTTACTTTTCTTGTTTTGTTTTTGTTCTGTGGTTTTTTTTTCACAACACGACTAATACAGAAATATATTTTGTATCACTGCACCACATGTATAACCTATAACAAATTACTTGCTTTCACAAAAAGGGTAGAGAGAAGGGAGGGAGGGAGAGAATTTGGAACTCATCATTATAAAAAAAAAAACAAAATTTTTGCAAGTAATTGGAAAAAAATATTTTTAAAAAAGAAAATAAGTGATAGAGTGGAGATGACAGAGCAGTTTGCCATGGTAAGGCATCAGGCCGCCTCTTCATATGAGACAGGGGTGAAGGAGGAGACAGTGGCAGAAGGCATCTGAGTCGTATGAAATGAGGAAGAGAAGAGGGAACTCATGTCAAATGCCCTCAATTTTTTGATGTAAAATATGAGGCAAAGTTCTTAGCAGACATGGTTGGGAGAGAAGGAGCCATGGAAGACTTGAGGAAGAATGAAAAAGTTTGGAAGAGCTTCTGTTGAGAATGGGGCAATGAGGTGATAAGTGAGGTATAGTAAAATTGTCCAACATCAGTGTGGTCCCAGTTGAAGCTCTGTAACAAATTTGTAGTGGACTGGGTTGAGAATGGCTATCTGATTTTCCCCACCTTCATTCAGAAGCATGTGTATGGGAGCAAAGACAATAAATGGTAGGATTTGTCCAAGGCTAAAGCTTGGTGGAGCACAATAAGAAATGTGATAATGGGGCTAGAGACTCCAGAAGAAGAAAGTGTAGAGTTGAATTGGCTTACTAAGGGGTCAAGATGGGGAAAAGAAAACAGAGTGGTTAGTCCTGGGGTGTTGGCCTGGGAGAGAAATAAGGACTCAAGGAATTGGAGATTCCTTGGAGATTAGAGTGTGGAAAAAGAGTAGGATTTGGCGAAGGAAGATAGAGGTAAAAGTAGAGAGCCAGTAGAGTATGGTCAGACAAGGAATTCTTGACCATGGAGGTGGTGCATTTCTGGATGATGGCAAGATCAAGAGTATGACTATGGCTGAGGTGGGGTGGAATTTTTAATTCATGGGAAGTAAATAGGGTGAGAAACTGAGGTTTTCACTCCCTCAAACTGAGAGAATCAATATGCATGTTGAAGTCGCCTGGTATGAGGGGATTTGGCAGGAGTTGCAGAGGAGAGAAAAATTATGAGCTAGGTAACAAATTCATTGAGAAAGGAATAGGAGTCACTGGGAGATCTGTAGACAACATCTGCTAGGATTTTAATTGGGTGGCAGATATAATTTGCATGAATGTCAAATAAGGAGATGTTACTGAGTGATGGATGCAGAGGGAGAACCTGGAAGTTACAATGGGGAGCAAGAAACATTACAACCTCCACCTTCAACCAGAGAGCCAAAGAAAATGAGTGAAGGTGAATCTGGTACCAGAAAAGGTGGTAAGGAAGATTGTCATTACGGGAACCAGGTATCAGTGACTGCTAGGTGATTGCTGGGAGAAGAAAAGATTTAGGATGAGGGGAACTTTGTTGTTTATGAAACAGGCATTCCAGAGGGCACAGTGTTTGGTTGGAACTTTGGGGTGGGAGGTTTGAGGTGAATGGGAATAAGGAATTGGGGGGGTGACATATCGGGAATTCAGAATCACTGGAATGTGCAGGTATGACCAGGTTTGAAAATGCTCATCACTGAATGGAAGTTAATTCTTCTCTTTCCAAAAGAGACTGGAGATTAGGAAGGAGACTGTGTAGCAGGAGTTGGAAGGCAAATCTGTATAGCAGGAGATGAAAGTCCTACTCCTTACCAACTTTCATCTTCTTCTTCCTTTAGTGAACAGAAGAAGGTACCTAGGGGGCCCCTCTCCTCCTCGATACTCTACTCTCTCTAGGTTTTCAAGACATCATTGTCTTCTGGTTCTCCTCCTACCATTACTTTTCTGTCTTCTTTCCTGGATCCTCCTGAAGATCACACTCGCTAACTGGGGGTGTCCCTCAGGGTTTTGTCTGGGGCCCTCTTCTTTTCTACCTCCATACTACTTCACTTGGTGATCTCATCAGCTTCCCTAGATTTAACTACCATCTTTATTCTGATGATTCTCACTGTGACCTGTCCTACCCTAACTTCTCTGTTGACCTCCAGTCGCCCACCTCCAACTGCCTTTCAAACAACTGGATATCCTGTAGACATTTTAAACTCAATACATCCAAAATGGATCTCATTATCTTGCCCCCCAAACCCTCTCCATCTTCTTCCTTCTCTACCACTTCACAGAGCAGCATCAGTCTGCCAGACTCTCAGGCTCACAACCTGGAATGTTCAGTATCTCTCACCTCCTATATCCAATCTGTTGCCAAGGTCTATTGATTTCATCATTGCAACATCTCTCCAATACATCCTACCCTTCTCTCCTTTGACACTGCCACCACTCTAGTGCAGGCCCTCATCACCTCATACCTGGATTATTGCAATAGCCTGCTGGTGGATCTTTCCCCATTCCAGTCCATCCTCTTTTTAGCCACCAAAAGTCAATTATATCACCCCCTTATAAATAAACCTCAGTGGTTCCTACTGTTCACAAGAGCAAATATGGAATAATGTTCTGTATGGCATTCAAAGACCTTCAAGGCACATAACCTAGCCTCTTCTACCTTTCCAGTCTTCTTTACACTTCCCTCTTTGATATGTATTCTTTCATCCAGTGACATTGACCTGGTTATTCCATGAAGAAGACATTACATTTAGGCTCCAGACATTTTCTCTGGCTTTAAGAGAGGACATACAGAGTTAGAGACTCCCCTTTTTTTGGAGATGGGAAGGCAGGGCAATTGGGGTTGGGTGATTTGCCCAGGGTCACATCAACTGGTAAGTATCAGGTGTCTGAGGCCGAATTTGAGTTCAGGTCCTAACTCCAGGGCCATTGCTCTGCTCACTGCACCACCTAGCTGCCCCTAGAGACTCTCTTCAGAGAGAAGTTCCTAAAGGGAGAGTAAAGGAAGAAAACCAAGAAATAGAGGAGCCAATGCCTTGAATGTGTGCGTATTTCTTTGGGGAACCCTCAGGTGATATTGGGCTCACATTCTCTCTGTCTCTATCTTTGTCTCTCTCTGTTTCTGTTTCTGTCTCTGTCTGTCTCTCACATCTACCTAGAGGAGAGGGGGAAAGAAAGAGGGAGAGAGACAGAGAGAACTAATTCACTGTGAGCACTGGTACATCTTATCAGTACCCTCAGTCTATCTGATTGGACCCTTCAAATGGAGGGCAGAACCAAAGGCTCCAGGGCTTGTATTTAATGAGGGGTCCAGGCACAATTTTTCTGCCCATTTCCTACTAGCTACACTGCTTTTTGGACTTATTGGAACTTTTCATCATGCCTCTTCTTCCTGTCCCTCAGTTTTTCATGTCTTCCCATGTGTCTTCTCCTCTTTCAATGTTTTACCATATCGTATTTTAAGCTCCTAGAGGTCAGAGAGTCTCTTTGTTTTTATTTGTATCTTCAACACTTAGCACAATACTTGGCACTAATAGGTGCTTAACAAATGTTTATTAACTGCCTGTGTTATATTCTCATCTATATAGCTTTTCTGATTTCTGTTTGCTTGGATAAATAGATTTGTTTGCTGTTCAAAAAATAAAATAAAATGTATTTAAGGGAATATATAAGTACCAGGATATAATTAAAATGTTCGCATATTTTTATTTGGCAACAGCTGGCTACCTGATAACTTTGATGGTGGTTTTTAAAATACAAAAAGTATAGGATCAGTAATTTCTATATGTGATAATCTGGAAATGTAATTGATGTCATCTTATTTTTAAAATGTATTTTTAGAGTTCTCTTAGGTTGGAAAATTTGAGAGACCGTTGTAATCTAGAAACAGTATCTGAATTTTGTAATATATGAATTGATCTTTTAAAGAGGGTGTGATAAAAATGTGATAGTCTGAAATTGTTATATTCAAATATACTGTTAATGAATGGGTTAAATAGAAATTATAAACTTCCAAGTTTGGATCTTTATTTAAAAGGAAGTTTCAGTTAAAATTGTTTTGCTATCACTTGTAGCATTTGTGAGATTGTTAACTAAGTGAGATCTTCTCTTGTAATTTTTGTCAATTATGTACAGAAGGGTTTCATGACAATTTGGCACTTTGTGATATCTAGGAATTTAGTTGTTATAATACCTAGGGAATTTACGAAAAGCAATTCCTTTTATAATCTAGATGTTGTTAGATTAAGGCTTGTGCTTAATCAAGAATTGAGGCTGTTAACTAAAACAAAGACTTTTGGAATCATCTAGTCATAAATTCTTATCAACCTTGTGTAAAGTCTTGAATTTTGTGGGTCTCTGGTTGGGTCAAGATGCAAGGGAGATATGTACAAGCTAAATGTGCCTCTTAGAGATACCCAGACAAATCTGGGGCAATGTTAATTCCCCCCTATTGTTGAGTAATATGGAAAATGATGCCTCTTTGATCAGGATCCAGTGACCTTTGTCTACCCCAGACTTCATTTTAATATAGCTTCCCTCCCAGCATGTAGGCCCATCAATTGGCTCCCTTAGGAACATCTACTCTTTGAAGGGCATATGTTTTATAACTGCCATTTAGGAAGATTGTTAGCTAAGTTATTTATGGTTACTGTTTTAATGTTAATTAATCACTTTTTATGGGGAGATGGAGGGAGAGACAGGAAATTCTGTGAAAGGAGACTTTGGGATGCCTTCAGGACTGCTAAGGTTTTTTTTTTTTTTGCTTGCTTAAAACACCACCCTTACTGTCTCCTCATTCCCTTCCCCCTTCCCCTCCTTTCCTTAGTCTAGATAAGAAGAGTTTTACCTTTTCCAACCTGGTAAAATGGAAGGAGTGGGGAGGGGCAGCAGCAGCAGTTTCTGGGATTTCTATTTGTATAATAAGGGGCCCTGAGGCTGGGAAAGCCTGGAAGTTTTACTGAAAGCGAGAGAACAGTGGGATCAGAAACTGGCCAACCTCAAAACCTGGCTTTTTAAAGTCACCAGAAGTGATTGGTTTTTAGGACAAATTTTAAAATTGGAATTTGAGATGTGGGGTCCTGGTAAAGTTTTGATTAATGAGACTTGCCACCTGATGTAAAAGAACCCACCCTCTGGGGGAGATGTCATGAGTTACTTAAAAGAAAGAACAGGTGGATGTGATGCTGTATGTGGAAGGCTATGATGTTTTCTTTTTTTATGGCAGGTCTCTATAATCAAAACAAGTAGTTGGTGATAGAAGAAGACATTTCTGTTGGAGGTTGTTACTATTGTGAAGTGAAGTTGTGGTACCTTAAGATCCAGAAGGTTTTATGGGTAAAAATGAAAGTTTTGATTAATGCAAATATGTGAACTCTTGCTGTTTTAGATCAAATAATTGGGCAAATTGGTACTCTTGTGTAGTCATGTGAAAGATAACATTGTTTCTAAATATTAATGGAAATAATTAGACAAAAAGGAAAAAGAAGCTTGTGAAATAAAGATACAAATATAATGTTGAATCATTATCCCATAGACTAAGGCTGGGACTTAAAGTTACTTTGCACCTATGTGGAATAAGGTCCTTAGTTTCAAAATGATATAAGAGCAACTGGGTATTAATACAAATGGTGTAATTAATTACTGGAACCAAATGAGAGACATCGTCAATTTTGCGGAAAAGAATTTCAGTGTAAGTTTCATAGGGAGAGGTAAGTTGTATAATACTTTTGCACTGATGTAAAATGTTAAATGTGACTGTTCTGATTTGAATTCATCCCATGGTCTAAAACATAAGATAAGTTAATGTTTGAACCTATCATATTTACATGGTTCAATTCTTGGGGTCTATTTCATTAGAAACTTGGGAAACTGATGCAAATATGTTAGATCAATAACTTATGGTCTTAATGGAAGATTTTATGAGCAAGTGTGGAAGTACATGCAAGCTACTCCAGGCTCACTTTAAAAATGTTCCTTAAGCAATGTGAAATTATAATCATATCTTAAACTGATTATTGGAACTTGCTATTCAAAGACCTAATGGGAAGGCTAACTGACTGTTTTTCTGAGTCTGACTCCAGGTATGAAAATCAAGGAAGGCTGTCTGAGCCACTGATCCGTGATGCCCTGTGAGGGGCAAGAATGAACTACAGGTATGAATTGCAGGTTGAGAGGGCAACTGTTCCACATGTGCTGAGGTGGGACTCTCTTGACTTGATTCCTTAACTGAAACCTGGCACACTTTACACCTGGCTCAATGCAGTTTGCAGTTTGACACACACAACTTCTTCCTGGAATCGACATGAAGTTGGGCAAATATTGTTCCTTTACAAGTAGGTAATCTCTTAGTGACAAATTTCTATAATCAGAAGGGCTTGTAAGTACAGTAACAAATCTTTTGAATAATTGACTATGGAGAGTCTTAGGTTACTATAAGATTAAGCATTAGGCTTGGGATTTTGGCCCAAACAACTATACATACATATATACACGTATATGTATATGTATGTATACATGTATGTTTGTATGTATGTATATGTATGTATTTGTGTGTATGTATATATACATATATTTGTGTGTATGTATATATGTATGTGTCTGTATATATGTATATACATGTGTGTATGTATATGTGTGTATATGTATATGTTTTATATAATATATATTTGTGTATGTATGTGTACAT
Source organism: Phalanger gymnotis (assembly GCA_028646595.1). Classification (NCBI taxonomy): domain Eukaryota; kingdom Metazoa; phylum Chordata; class Mammalia; order Diprotodontia; family Phalangeridae; genus Phalanger; species Phalanger gymnotis. The sequence continues at coordinate 267,567,512 of CM053623.1, read as the reverse complement.
ATATGTGTGTATATGTGTGTATATACATATATACATATATATACACATATATATGTATATATGTATGTTCCTATATAAGTTAGAGTCCTTTAATTCTTTGTAATAGTATGGAGACAATTAGGTCAAGGGCTTGTGAGAATGTTATTTTGTTATTTGATTAATATCATGCTTGTCTAAAGTTTTGTTACAATTAGTAATGTTAAAAGAAGAATGGCTTGTGGTTTATTTTGTAAATGCCTTAGAAGAAACATGGCATGCCTAGGATTTGGAATTATTTTACGATTTTATATGTTCTGTGTTAAAAATTGATTATTTAATGTATTTACGTATGTGGCCTGTTATGAATTCCTTAGTGAAATCTCGTCCTCTTGATGGGGGATTAATAATGGATTAATGTAAAGTATAAGAAACTGGGTTCTGATGTGAATTTCTTAAACCCGACAATTGTCGAAGGTTCCAATTTTGAATTTGTAAAAATGATCAGGGTATAAGGATTAGAAATGGTAACTTAAAATTGTGCTGCAGTCACTTTTGTAAAAGGATGGACATCAGAAGGCAGAAGACAAGAAGGAGAAGATGCTGAGATGCTATGGTGGAGTTGACTGGAACAAATACCAAGGACCAGAGAACCTCATCAGATGATCCCCACCAGATAGCTGTATGATAAGAGATTTCTGAATCTTAAAGAGACAATAGATTGTTCATTATTATTTTCTTTTGGGCCGCTGTATCTGTATTTGTTTGGACTGCTCCCTTTGATTTGTCAATGCCTCGATCAACCTTTTCTCCTTCCCATATTTATTTAAAGGGAAGGGTTGATGGTTAAAGGGAAGAATTCATATGAGACAGTAAGGGAGTGTTAAAGAAGCAGAAACAAAAATTCAAATAAAAGAAAAAAGGGTGAATTGTGGGAAATGATGAGAATAGTTTTGTTTCCACGGAGCTGTGATCTAAGGGGCTTCTGATCAGGTAAAAGGTCAGAGGCTTATAAGCATGCTTAAGTAGCTGTTTGAGGGAGGCATGATGGGGGCAGTTCAGGGGGTTGCATTTGGCCAATGAAGAGCCAGGCAGAAGATTCAAATTAGGAATCAATAAAAGGACTGGCATTTGTCTGAGTCCTTGTACTCTCCTGTACTCTGTTCCGGGGACATACTCATTTATTCAGAAAGAATAAATGTAAGACCTTCCTGGTTTTCCAATGAGTATTGTTTATTCCTAGACTAAGTATGTTTCTAACATCCTTTAATGTCTTTAATCTTTTATTTTAAATTAAATTTTAAAATAAAATTAATTTTAAAATAAAAACAAAATAGAACAAAACAAAATAAAAAATAAAAAGGGGAGCAGAGAAGAGCCACAGTTTACTAAGATGAAATAACATATGGAAAAAGTTAACATTGTATGCAGTGGTCTATACCCACTGTCCTCAAACTGCAAAGAATAGGGGAAAAGAACTGATCAAACTCATTTTAAAATAACATACACATCAAAATCATGTTAGGTGCCTAGCATTTTGAGAATAATAATAATAAAAATAGCTAACATTTATATATCATTTACTACATGTCGGGCACTGTGCAGGCACTCTTTACAATCATTATCTCATTTGATCTTCAACCCTACAAAGTAGGTGCTTTTATTATCCCCATTTTACAGATAAGGAAACTGAGGCACGTAGAGGTTAAGTGACTTATCCAGGGTTACACAGCTAGTAAGTGTCTGAGGCTGCATTTGAACTCAGGTCTTCTGCCGAATTCTTCCCCTTCTCTATAGCCTTCCCTCACCTCCTATCACTTCATCTCATGCCACCGATTTATAATGGTACAACCAAACAAGCCTTGCAACTCTTATCTTCAGTAAATAACATATTCCACTGAGCATGACCCTCCACCTTTGGACTCCTGCCCTTTTCTCTAGTCCTGGAAGCCTGTGGTCACTGGTCTCTTTTTCTTTTTTTCTTTTTTTTTGTTTTTTTTTTTAAATTTAATTTATTTAATATATTTAGTTTTTAGCATTGATTTTCACAACAGTTTGAATTATGAATTTTCTCCCCGTTTCTACCCTCCTGCCCACTCCAAGATGGCACATGCTCTGGTTGCCCCCTTCCCCTTTCAGCCCTCCTGTCACCCCACTTCCCCTCCCATCCCCCTTTCCCTTCTTCTCTTGTAGGGCCAGATAAATTTCTACGCCCCATTACCTGTGTGTCTTATTTCCTAGTTGCGTGCAAAAACTTTTTTTTGTTCGTTTTTGAATGTCTGTTTTTAAAACTTTGAGTTCCAAATTCTCTCCCCTCTTCCCTTTCCTCCCACCCTTCCTAAGAAGGCAAGCAATTCAACATAGGCCACATGCGTATCACTATGTAAAACCTTTCCACAATACTCATGTTGTGAAAGATTAACTATGTTTTGCTCCTTCCTAACCTATCCCCCTTTATTGAATTTTCTCCCTTGACCCTGTCCCTTTTTGAAAGTGTTTTGTTTTTGATTACCTCCTCCCCCTCTCTACCCTCCCTTCTATCATCCCCCCTTTTTTATCTTTTTCCTCCTTCTTTCCTGTGGGGTAAGATATCCAATTGAGTGTGTATGGTATTCCCTCCTCAGGTCAGATCCAATGAGAGAAAGATTTACTCATTTCTCCTCACCTGCTCCTTCTTCCCTTTCTAGAGAACGGCTTTTTCCTGCCACTTTTATGCGAAATAATTTACCCCATTCTATCTCTCCCTTTCTCCCTCTCTCAATATATTCTTCTCTTATCTATTATCCCTTAATTTGATTTTATTTTTTTTAGATATCATCCCTTCATATTCAACTCACCCTGTGCCCTCTTAATATATATATGTGTGTGTGTGTATGTATATATATATACACATACACACACACATATATACCTACATATATACATATATTGACACACATGTGTATATATATACATACACACATGTATATATATGTATATATGCATATTTCAGCTACTATGATAACTGAGGTCTCATGAATCATACACATCATCTTTCAATATAAGAATGTAAACAAAACAGTTCAACTTTAGTAAGTCCCTTATGATTTCTCTTTCTTGTTTACCTTTTCATGCTTCTCTTGATTCTTGTTTTTAAAAGTCAAATTTTCTATTCATCTCTGGTCTTTTCACTGAGAAAGCTTGAAAGTCCTCTATTTTGTTGAAAATCCATATTTTGCCTTGGAGCATGATACTCAGTTTTGCTGGGTAGGTGATTCTTGGTTTTAATCCTGGCTCCATTGACCTCCAGAATATCATATTCCTAACCCTTCGGTCCCTTAATGTGGAAGCTGCTAGATCCTGTGTTATCCTAATTGTGTTTCCACAATACTGAAATTGTTTCTTTCTGGCTGCTTGTAGTATTTTCTCCTTGATTTGCGAGCTCTGGAATTTGGCAACAATATTCCTAGGAGTTTTCTTTTTGGGATCTTTTTGAGGAAGCAATCGGTGGATTTCTATTTTGCCCTGTGGCTCTAGAATATCAGGGCAGTTCTCCTTGATAATTTCTTAAAAGATGATATCTAGGCTCTTTTTTTGATCATGGCTTTCAGGTAGCCCAATAATTTTTAAATTCTCTCTCCTGGATCTATTTTCCAGGTCAGTGGTTTTTCCAATGAGATATTTCACATTGTCTTCCACTTTTTCATT
>CM053623.1:267543043-267563349 GCA_028646595.1 Phalanger gymnotis | reverse complement strand
GGCTCTTTGACTTTATTGATTTCTTGCTGTATGTTTTGGTCTTCTTTGTCACCAAAGAAAGATTCCAAGGTCTGAGATTGAATCTGAGTGTGTTTTCGCTGCCTGGCCATATTCCCAGCAAACTTACTTGACCCTTGAGTTTTTCAGCAGGGTATGACTGCTTGTAGTGTAAAGAGTACTTTGTTCTAAGTTTGAGGGGATGTGCTGTTGATTTGAGAGCAATTTCTATACAGCCAGCTCTGCCACACCAGCACTCCTCCTTCCTCAAGAACCACCAACCTGGACCTGATGAAAATCTTAAGCAGGCTCTGCGCTAGGGCATGTTCCGCCTGGCTCCTGGTCTGGTTGGTCCTGTCTACGCTGGCGCTGGGCTCTGCTCCCCTCTGCTCCGCGCATGATAGACCTCATGCAGTGACCATCCAGGCTGTCCTGGGCTGGATCCCTGCTTCCCTCTGCTATTTTGTGGGTTCTGCAATTCTAGAATTTGTTCAGAGCTATTTTTTATAGGTTTTTGGAGGGACCTGGTAGGGAGCTCACGCAAGTTCATGTTTTCCAGCCGCCATCTTGGCTCCGCCCCACCCACTGGTCTCTTTTTCAAGATTACAAGTGACATTGGCTGGATGTACTTGAGAATTGTAATACTAGTTTAAGAAGATATTTTTTTAAATGAAGTTTAATAAGTTAACAGCCTCAGATTGTGCAATACAATGGAAAGATCCTTGGCTCCTGGTCAGAGGATCTGAGTTTAAATCTCACCTTTGATGCTTGCTACCTCTGTAACCTTGAGCAAATCATTTAATCTCTCTGGGCCTCAGTTTCCTAATCTGAAAAATTGAGGAGAATGGAGTAGATAGCCTGAGGTTCCTTCCAGTTTTAAATCTATAACCCCAGCCTTTTCAGAGCAGGCTGCTGTACTGGGAAGATAATGTCTCTCCCCTGAAGATCTCCCCTGAAGAAGTAGTCCATAGAATTATGGATCTAGAGCTGAAAGTTTATCTAGTCCAATCCTGTCATTTTACAGATGTGGAAACTGAGGTACAGGGAGTCTAATTGATTTGCCCCAGGACACACAGGTAGTAAGCAACAGAGCTGGAATTTGAACCAGGTCCTCTTTCTCCAAAACCAACCTTCTTTCTGCTGGACCACACCACTTCCAGTTAAATGAAAACTGTATCTGTAGCTTTATAAAATGAATCTCCATTTGACATCTGAATGTGTTAGCTCAATTCCATGATTCCATTGTCCTACACCCATGTTTCCTGGTATTAAATTAATTGATTAATTAATTTTAAATTAATTAATTTCAGGTGCCCCCCTGAAAAGATCATGGAAATGATTTTGAGTAGAGCCCATCATAACATTCTGTTCTGTTATTGATTTCTATTATAAGCATTAAATTCTTCCCAATGCCTAGTTAATAGCTACATTTATTTATTTATTTTTTTTGGGTGGTCTGGACTTCTGACTTCATCAGTATAAGGAATTCCCAGTGTAGAAACATTTTCCAGTGATGCATTCAGGCCACTCACCTGCATCTTAGAGTATCTTAGTGGAGCTGGGAGCAGTTCAGAGTTAGGTAACCTGCCCAGGTTAATACAACCAGTTTGTTTCAGAGATTGGAATTAAGCCTAGGTCACTGTGAGGATGGCCAGGTTTTTTCTATGCCCTACTGCCTCTTAATAGCTTAATTAGCATACAATAAAGTATGTCTTACAAAGGCTTGGCGGGATCCAGGAGAAGCAATGTTCTGTTCACCAGCCTCTGACCTTATGGGTGGCAACCTGTTTCGAGGCACTTGAATGGATGGAGAAGTCAAGCAGTCTGAGCCAATTTGCCTGTAAAAACCAGTCACAAAACAAATAAAGACTTATTAAGCACATACTGTATGCAAGGCAATATAATGTGTTGAGTCTCCCACTAGATTATGAGTTTCTTGAGTTCAGGGGCCATCTTACCTTTCTATTTGTATCCTCGATGCTTAACACAGGGTTTTGCACATAGTAATAGGAATTTAATAAATGCTTTATTCATTCATTCATTCATTGTATGAAGTGATGAGGAAATAGAGACTTAAAATAAACAGCCCTAAAAGAGATGACCTATACTATATCAAGAACCAGCTTTTGTAACCAAAATAATGTTTTTTTTAAAAACCCATATATCAATTGATATGTTTTATAACTATTTGAAATTATTGACCTCTATTATGACAAGAGTTAATGCCTTTGCTAGCCATTAAAGAGCACAACACTAAAGAATCTAGGCTTCCTATCAAATGAAACATTTATTTAGTGTTCTCTATGTCCTCAATGCTGCTAGACTCTGTAAGGAAATAAGGAGGACCTACGACAGCCCTTAGGATCAAAGAAATGGCAATTTGTTTGGGAAACAAGACTAATCACATACGAAAAATTTATAGAATGGAAGACATCATGGAATTTAGTACTAAATTGTGTGGTTAAGGTCATGTTAACATGAAGGTGTTCCAAAAACTTTTTTTGTATAATCAATTCTTTGGTAGTCTAGTAAAGCCAATGGAGTAAAGGTTTAAAAATGTATAAAATAAAATACATGGGATTCCAAAGAAAAGCAATTATGCCGAAATACACACATACACTTATATATCATCTATTACATATTTATATATTTCACATATATTAAATATACACACATATATACTCATATATTATATTTATATTATATACATACATCATATATTCATATATGCACATATATGTATACACACACACATATATATATGTAAAGAGAGTGTGTGTATGTATGTATATAAAGTTTATGGACACATTAAGAACCATTGCTGGAGAGGAAAGGAAGGCTCAAGTCAGGGCAGCATCATGGAAGTGCTAAGCCTTGAATTGTGGGCTGAAGCATATATAGAATGTGAGTTAAAAGGAGAAAGAAAAGAAGGAAAGCAGTCTATAATGATGGAATAAAATAAGCAAAGGCACCAAGAAGAGCATGATAGTGGGAGTCAAGGGTCAACTCTCAGCTCTTCCACTTACTACCTGTGTGACCATAGACAAGTCACTTAATCTCTATTGGCCTCTGTTGTCATCATCTCTAGAATAATCTTTTAGCTCTGAAATCAGGATAAAGCTTCCAGAAGAAGTTATTATTCACTTGTCACTTAATCCAAATTAGCCAGGCATAAAAGAAACATTCTCATAAAAATGAAAAACCTTGTACAAAGACTGCCCCTTAAGTATTGGTGATTAGACTAATTTGAGTCTTTTTCAAAGATCCCTTAGAAAATAAGCAATAGGAAAGTCTGGCAGAAAGAAATTTGGGGAAAAGTGGTGGGAAGGCTCTTTGTATACAATTCATATTAAATAATGTATATTAGAAAGTGCAGGCATAGGAAACCAAGAGAAAAGGCATTTTTAGATGATGAACATTCCATTTCCTTACCAACTCTAAGTTCCCCAAGCCCATTGTTAATTAACTTACTTCTCAAATGGATGTGTGATCTCATCAATTTGAGAGTTTTCTCCAGCTGTACAGAACACAACCTGCCCATGCCTGCCTATCCTGGGTGATTCTTCTCTGTGTACTCTCAGAGTGTACCCACCCAATCAAAGTCTTCTTTGATTTCTCTTGACATCACAAAAGACACCACTGCGGTACTGTTGTCCACATGTTGTCCCTGATCACATGACAAGTCCTCATTTTTCCTATCATACGTTTCTCTGATAAAATGAAAATAAATATCACACCCACAGCAAGTGAAAGATGCATGGTGTCTGTGAACATGCTACATTATAAGCAATGACGAACTTGAAAGAAAAAAAGGTATAACAGGTATATTTCTTACTTTATACATTTTTTCCTTGCATTTTCTCCAGATGCCTATGTCTTAAATACTGTCCCATTTCAAACTAAGTTACCTGAGTTCCAAACTTGCCTCAGCCACTTAAGAGCTGTATTATCCTGGACAAGTTACTTCACCCTCTTCATGCCTCAGTTTCCTTATGAGGGGATTGGACTCAATCGCCTCTAAGATCCTTCCTATGATCTACGATCCTGGAAGAAGTCAAATTTGTTTCCATGTTGTTTTCTATGATAAATGTCAAATATTTAAAATGTTCAGTACTCATTAAAGGAAGAGCTATAGCCCTAGGAACTATAAATTCCAGGGAATCTATGATTAAATGAACTGGGATGAGAAAAAAAAATGCATTGTTTTCACTAAACTTTGATTTCCTTTGTAATCCTATTTTTTTTTCCATTTTACACATTCAGAAATGAGTGCAGAGGTTTCACCAGACATCCAGAGGGGTCCCTAACATACACACACACACACATACATACACACACTCATTAAGAACCCCTTATTTAGAGACATAATCAATGAGCCCTCCTGGAACACTTCCTTGTCATGTTGGAGGAGCTTGCGTACTATGCAATGCAGATTGACAGACCACAGTAGAGAGTTCTGACAAAAGGTTATCCACTGGGGAGAGAAATGGCAAACTACTTTAGTATCTCTGCCAAGAAAACCTAATGGACAGTATTAAATTGTTAAAAGGTATTACATCGGAAGATGTAATAGGTCAGGTCACAAGGTGTGCAATGCATTATGGGGGGAGAGCAGAGGGAGATTGCAACAAGCACCAGAAAGAGTGAAGCAGCTGGGCTAAAACCAAAAGAAAGCTCAGCTGCAGATATATCTGGTGATGAAAGGAAAGTCCAATGCTGTAAAGATCCGTATTGCACAGGAACCTGGAATGCAAGATTTGTGAACTAAGGCAAGCTCGATGTGGTCAAAAAGGAGATGAGAAAGTTAAATATTAAAATCTTGGGTTCTGGTAAACTTAATGTCCAGGAATGGATGAATTTAATATAGGTGATCATTACATATACTACTGTGGACAAGAATCCCTTAGAAGAAATGAAGTAGCCCTCATAGTCAATAAAAGGCTGGAGTACAATCGCCAAAATGGCAGAATATGTTTGAATCCAAGGCAAACTGTTCAATGCTACAGTAATACAAGCCTATGTTCCAATCACTGATGTTGAAGAGACCAAAGTTACTCAGTTCTATGAAGACCTATAATTTCTAGAAATAACACCCAAAAAAGATGTCATATTCATCATGGGGAATTGGAATGCTGAAGTAGGAAATCGAAAGATAATTGGAATAACACACAAGTTTGCCCTTGGAGTACAAAATGAAGCAGGACAGAGACTAATAGAATTTTGTCAAGGAAATTCACTAGTCATAGCAAATGCCCTTTTTCAACTACCAAAAGGCAATTCTTCACATGGACATCACCAGATAGGGCCAAAATCAGATTGATTATATACTTTGCAATCAAAAATAGTAGAGCTCTATATAGTTAGTTAGAACAAGACCTGGAGCTGACTGTGGCTCAGATCATGAGGTTCTTACTGCAAAATTTAGACTTAAATTGAGGAAAGTAGGGAAAACCATGAGATCTCATAGGAATGGCCTCACATCCCTTAGAAATCTATAGAGGAAGCGATGAAAAGATTTAAGAGATTCGAGCTGGTAGATCAATGGATAGAATAGGAGGCATCAACAACAACAAAATAAACATCCCAAAGAAAAAGAAAACCAAGAAAGCAAAATGGCTTCTGATGAGGCTTTATAAGTAGCTGAAGAAAGAAGGAAAACAAAAGGCAGAGGACAAAGGGAAAGATATACTCAAGTGAATGCAGAATTCCACAGAATTGCAAGAAGAAATAAGGTTTTCTTAAATGAGTAGCACAAAGAAATAGAAGAAAACAATAGAATAGAAAAGAGATCTTATCAGAAAAATTAGAGCGATAAAAGGAATGTTTCATGCAAAAATGGGCATGATAAAAGACAAAAATGATAAGGACTTAACGGAAGTAGAAGAGATGGCAAGAAAATGCAAAAGAACTATGCAAGAAAGATCCTAATAAATACTAATAACCACAATGGTGTCGTTACTGACCTGGAGACAGACATACTGGAGGGTGAAGTCAAGTGGGCCTTAGGAAACATTGTTAACAATAAAGCTAGTGGAAATGACAGAATTCTAGCTGAACTGTTTAAAATCCTAAAAGATGACACCGTTAAAGTGTTGTGCTCAATATGCCATCATATGGAAAACTCCACGGTGGCCACTGGATTGGAAAAGGTCAGTTTTATGTCCCAATCCTAAAGAAGGGCAATGATAAAGGATGTTTGAACTATCAAACAATTGTACTCATTTCATACACCAGCAAAAATTCTGCAAGCTAGTCTTCAGCACTACATGACAAGAAAATTAACAGAAGTATAGGTTGGTTTTTGGAGAGGCAGACAAACTAGAGACCAAATTGCCCACATTCACTGGATTGTAGAGAAAGCAAAAAAGTTCCAGAAAAAAACATCTACTTCTGCTTCATTGACTACACTAAAGCCTTTGACTGTGTGGATCACAACAAATTGTGGCAAGTACTTAAAGAGATGGAAGTATCATATCATCTTACTTGTCTCCTAAAGAATCTGTATATGGGCAAGCAGCAGTAGTTAGAACCAAAAATGTAATAATTGATTGGTTCAACATTGGGAAAGGAGTATGTCAACGTTGTATATTGTCACTTTATTTATTTATCTTTTAAGCAGAGTATATCAGGTGAAATGCCAGGTTGGATTAATCAAAAGCCAGAATTAAGGTTGCTGGGAGAAATATTAATAATTTCAGATATGCTGACGATACCACTCTGATAGCACAAAGTGAAGAATTAAGAAGTCTCTTGATAAGGGTGACAGAGGAGAGTATAAAAACTTACTTGAAGCTTAAGATTAAAAAAACTAAGCTCATGGCATCAGGTCCCATCACTTCCTGGAAAACAGAGAGGAAAGAAATAGAAGCAGTGTCAGATTTTATATTCTTGGACTCAAAGATCACTGCAGATGGCAATTTCATCCATGAAATTAAAGGACTCTTTCTCCTTTGAAGGAAAGATATGGCAAATCTGGACAGCATACTAAAAATCAGAGATATCACCTTGTTGATAAAGATCCATATAGTCAAAACTATGTTGTTTTTCTAGTAATAAAATATGGCTTTGAGAATTGGACTATAAGGAAAGCTGAGCAACTCAGAATTGATGCCTTCAAATTGTAGTGCTGGAGAAAACTTTTGAGAGTCCCTTGGATAAGGACAAGGAGATCAAATCAGTCAGTACTTAAAGAAATTAACTCTGATTACTCATTGGTAGAACAAATAATGAAGCTGAAGCTTAAATACTTTGGCCACATAATGAGAAGACAGGATTCATTGCAAAAGATTCTAATGCTGAAAAGATTGAAGGCAAAAGAAAATGAGATGGCAAAGAAAGAGATGGATAGTGTCAGAAGAAATGGATATGTTTGGACAGGCTTTGAGAGATACTGGAGAAAAGAAGTATTGATGTGCTATGGTCTATAAAGATGGTCCATAAAGAGGGTCATAAAGTGTTGCACATGACTGAACAACTGAACAAAAACAATCAATAGGCATTTATTGAGGATTTACTATGTGCCAGGCACTGTGTTAACCATCAGGGATACAAAGAAAGGAAAAAACAATTCCTGTTCTCAAGGAACTCACAGTCTAATGGAGGAGATGATGTGCAAACAATGATACATAAACAAAATACATACAAGAGAAGTTGGAATTAATCACAGAAGGAAATCACTTAAGATTTCAACGCCTTCAAGATAACATCCCCTCAGTCCTGATGGGAAAAAAAAATGCCTTGGCCCAAGTTAATATTCACTTTAACGAGAAGGAAACAAGACTTACAGCTTGGTGCCCCTGAGAACTTTATCATTGTGTACATTGGGAGTTTTCGATTGATGTGGATCTGAAGAGAGAGATGGCAGCCTCCTGTGGGCAGGTGTCTTCCTTGCAGACACAGGTAGCATCCGAGACGAGGAGAGCACACTGTGATCTGAGACTTGCCTCAATCGATACCGCGTTGAGGAGAGAGCACTGGACCCTACAACCAGCAATCCATCATCTTGATCATGCCTAGGAAGAAAGTCTAAGTTATATACTGCTCCCATCTAGACCAAAGAATCCTTGTAGAAATGCACCAAGGTTTTTCATTGTTTACAAACAAAAACCAGCACCCAAAAGGTTTAAGTTAATGAGTATTTTCTCCACTTCTCCCACCTCCTTTTTATGCTATGGGATTCATGGGAGGCTAGCTCCTAAGTATCTGCTATCAATTACCTCCACTACTACTGGCCCACTATTCCCTAACATAGGTCTATTATTTTATATTATAAAACTAGAGTCCATAAGGATAGACATGGATCAAGAGAAAAGGTAGGAATAGAGGTTGGGAGGTAACAAAGTATAGGCAAAAGGAAGAGAATTGGATCATGGGGTTAGATTAGACCTGAGGTTATTAAGCTTTTTTAGTGCTATGGACCCCTTTTTCATTTATGCCTATGGACTCCTTTTCTAAATGTTTTTAGATGCATAAAATACATAGGATTTCAAAGGAAACTCATTATATTGAAATAAAAATGTAATTTTTCCCCATCCAAGTTCCCAGATCCCCTAAAATCTATCCAGGGACCCCAAGTTAAGAACTCCTGGAGTACACAATTTCTGTAAGGCTCTTTCAACAAAATTCCATGAGGTCTTGAGTCGTGATCTGAGTTTGGATTCTGGCGAAATCATTAAATAGCTGAGTAATATTGGGCAAGGCTCTTAACTTCCCTGATTTCATTTTCCCTTGTCTGTAGAGTTAGGGGTTTGAACTACTTGGCCTCTCAAGTTCCTCTAGCTCTGACATTCTATGTCTCTTTGGCCTTCGTAACAAAGAAACACACACAGAGACGTTAGCTTACTGTACTTTACAATCCTCAGGCTATGTTTCTCTCAGCCAGGAAGTTAGGTACATTTGTTTACAACTAAAAGATGTCTCTGACAGCCTTTCTATCCTCAAAAGCCTTAGGCACAGGAGAGTTGAGACTGGGTCATTTCCCATACGTACAGTGTCCTGTCTGCAAAATGCGTATGTCTCTGTTGAAGGGGTTTTGCTTGAATTGTCATCACACCATTTAAATCACTGTAAAAACTACTGGAGGAGCGATGGTTCTAGAGAAAGAAATAAAAATGAAAGTTATTGTAGCCCTTGTTATTTGTCTGTTTCATAAATTGATATGACCAAAAGTAAGAATAATCTGTCCCCATGGTATTGATGAGCCATTCTACATTTAGCCAGGCTAGTCCTTGGATGACAAGTACAGTCTGTTGCTGGATTTTCTTTGTAGCCTTTCCAATTTGGGGAGACGTGCTAGAGTTTTTACTCTGAAGGCGTAGTCTTCTAGAACCCAGGGCCCCCTACACCATGTTCCAGGATCACAGTAGGTTTTTAGTGGATGTGGACTGCTCCAAAATCAAAAACTTCAAGAAAAGGGACTCTAGTGTTTATGGTAAGGTGTGTTTGGAAGGAGGTTGGAAAAGGAGAGTGTGACAGACAAGAATCAGATATGGTAAAAAGTCATGGAGGAGTTCCAATCAGTATCAAGACTGAAGAAATCATGGGTATGCCCAAGTATCAAAAGACTGCAATTTCACAATAACGTAGGGATGGACAAGTTACGCCTTCTGTTGTCCAGTTGTTTTTCAGTCATGTCCTACTCTTCATGACCCCATTTGGGGTTTTCTTGGCAAAAATACTGAAGGGGTTTTTGCCATTTCCTTCTCCAGATAGGGAAACTGAAGCAAATAGGTTTAAGTGACTTGCCCAGCTAGTAAATGTCTGAGGTCAGATTTGAACTCAAGAAAATGAGTCTTCCTGACTCCAGACAAGGTTCTCTAATTATCATACCACCTAGCTGCCCCCAAAGTTACACCTATCCTTTGCTAGTATCTGCCTTTGCCATAAAATCATCAGAAGAATCATAACAGTGTAACAGTATTTCTTAGCCTTGTTGTCCTTCGTTCTCAAAGAGAACCATGACATTAGGGAGATAATGACATGACTTGCAATTGACTTGGATTTGAGTGAGGGAGGGCTGAGCAAGGTTACCAGCCTCACTTTTTCCTCCAGAACCATCTGGGTCCAGTGGTCTGATATTCACCAGGATGACTGGAGATGGCCCAGGATGCAGTGGGGGACCCTGGCCTTTGTAGGCTAAGGTCTTTTCTGATTCTTACTTTCAGTGATTTAACACCCATTCAGTGAATAGGCCTCTTTAAGGAGTGAGTCAAGGGATGAGCCTTCTATTTTAGTTCAAGGATTAATGCAACCCTTTTACGCTGGGTGTCTATGGGAGGGGAAAAGCATATTGGTTGGCAATAATAGACACGAAAAAAATTAGATTTAATTTTTTGAAATCAATTAGTTTAATTGCAAATAGTTACAGTTTAGGTGATTCTACTGATGTCCAACATTCAGTTTTTAATAGATCACTTACAGTTAAGATAAAAAAGAAAAAATATAATCACTCCATAATAATAACAGCTCACATTTATATAGCTCTTGAAAGTTTGCAAAGTACTTTGTAAATATCTCATTTGATCCTCACGATAGTCCCTTGGGACAGGTCATTTTAATATCCCCATTCTATTATGTCTAATCCTTGCTTTGTATACAAAACAATCAACTGATAGAAACCAAAATCAGAACTGCTTTGCATTTAATCATATTAAATCAGGAAGACCTGAGTTCAAATTTGTCCTCAGACATTTACTAACTATGTGACCCTGTGCAAGTCACTTAACCCTGTTTGCCTCAGTTTCCTCATCTGTATGGCAAAAACTACTCCAATATCTTTGCCAAGAAAACCCCAGATGGGGTCAGGAAGAGTTGGCCATGACTGAAACAACTGAACAATGACAAATATATGTGTGTGTGTGTGTGTGTGTGTGTGTGTATGTATATATGTATGTGTGTGTATGTATACACATACACATACATATATACACCATTTTGCATAATTTTAAGATCAATTATTTTCTGGGGTAAGGGAGAATGGTGTAGTCCAATGGTGTCAAACTTAAACAGAAATGGGGGCCACTAAAACATACATAAGGATCCCTGCAGGCTGAAGATTGACTTAGCAAACCACATGTGGTTACGTATTTCTTTCTTCTTTTTTATTAACACATCAACACATTAAAATCATATAGGAGCCAATTTTCGTCTGGTTTGTGCCACACTTAGAATTGTTGTGAGTCCCATGTTTTGGTGTAGTCGATAAAGAGCTGGCTGGGGAGCCAGGAAAATCTGAGTCTACCACTTACAGGCTGGCTGTGTCACCCTGTGTAAGTCACTGAAAGTCTTAGTGTCCTGGGCAGTTTTTAAAGAGTGTAAGTTGTATTAGTAGAATGAGTTTCCAACATCAAGAAGATCACAGGTCCAGGTCCACTGTCTCAATCCTCATTTCCTGCAATATTTGCAATACAGAGAAAGTAATGTGGCATAGAGAGCTGGCCTCAAAGTTAGGAAGACGTTCTAGTGCTTAGCGTGGTACCTGGAGGATACTAGGCGTTTAATAAATGTTTATTGTCTGACTGACTGACAGCAGTTTAAATCCCACTTCTGATACATACTGGTTGTGTGACCTTAAACCAATTATTTAACTTTTCTGTATCCCAGATAATTCTATAAGAGAGGTGTTCTTAATTTGAGATTCATGAACTTTAAAATTTTTTAAATATTTTAAATATTTTTATTTTTATATTTATTTGATATTTTTGATATTTCAATAAAATTATTTTTCATTATAATCTGATATATTTTATTTTATGCATTGGAAAATATTCTTGTGAAAAGGGGTCCGTAGGCTTCACCAGACTGCCAATGGGTCAGGGGGCACCAAAGAAGTTAAGAATTCCTGAGGTAAGCTACAGAAAAGGTGCCAATCTCTATTGTTTTGCCTAACTGGGAACTCTTTAACAGAGATAAAATCACAAGCCCAGTCAAAAGAGAACTAATAAGCACAAGATACAAGTAGTTTATAGAAACATTCTGAGTTGGCAGGATAATGAGACACCAGTATAATTGCCACGTGCTTTGCTTTTTAAATCTCCATCTTCCCTGGGTCTACCTGCTTTACCAGATGTTTTCAGGTCTTTGCTTATTCTGTTTTTAAAACCTCACTTGTAAGATCCTCATATTAAATATGCAACAAAGCAGATAACAATAACCCCTGCTTCCTTGTGACAATGACTTTCACGCTTGGCCAGTTCCCGACCCTGGACCACGCTCTCATCATCCACCAGCTGTCCTCCTACTCCCGTGCTGCTGAGGAAGTCACAGAATTGTGCTGATGAGGATATAAACACATTCAGATTATCTACACCCACCTTTACCCTCATTGCTGCATGGCAATCCTTTTAAAAATTCTTCCCTGATTCACTTTTATGCACTCCACAAAAGTGATTACAAACTTTTCCTCTCTTTTCCAACTCTCTATTCTTCCGTCCACCAGCTTTCTTAGCAAATGACTGACTTCTACTTAAATGATAAAATTAAGGCCACCCTTTATGAGTTCCCTCATTTCCCTTATTCCATATTTCAAAATCTCTCCATTCTTCACCTTCTCTTCTTTGCTCCAGTCTCCAAGAAAGCTGCTTCCAATCCTTTATGGAACAACTCATGTTAACAGAACAGTTTAAGGTTTGGAAAGCACTTTACAAATATTATCTCATTTTATTCTTACAACAACCCTGCAAGGTAGGTGCTATTATTATTCCCATACCCATTTTATGAATGAGGAAACTGAGGCAGAGAAAGGTTAAGTAAGCTAGTAAGTGTCTAAAGCTGGATTTAAATTCAGTCTTCCTGCCTGGAGGCCTAGAGCTCTATCTGCTGTGCTACCCAACTACCCCATTACCACTCATCCTTTCTCACCTTTTCCAAGAGCCTGCCTTTCTACCATTCTCTCTATGATTACCTCCTTTCAAAATGGCTGTTTTCCTGCTTCCTGAAAACATGCCAAGGTCTTCCTTATTTGTCATATGTCTCTTCTCCTTTTCACTGCCCAGTGCCCAGAGAGAGTTATCTATTCCCACCCTATTCCCTTTCTCACCACCCACTCAGTTCTCAAACCTTTGCATTCAGGTTTCTGACCCTACTAATTAACAGAAACTGCTCTCTTCAAGGTTGCAAAGGAGCTCTTATCTGCCAAAACCAATGGCTTTTTCTCAATCCTTTCTATAGATTACTATGACACTGTTGACTATGCCTTCTACTGCCCCCTTGGTTTCCATGACAACACCCTCTACTGCTTCTTCTTCCTGTTCATCTATTCCTTTACAAACTTCTTTGCTGGATCCTCTATCTCTTGCCCTTTAAGCATAGCTTGACCTTAAGGCTCTATTCTGGGTCCTGGTTTTTCTTTACACTCTCAATTAGTGATTTCATTTGCTCCCATGAGATCAATTATCATCTTTGTGCATATGACTCCCTAATTTTTATATCCAGCCTCTCAACACTAGTCCCACGTGGCCAATTGCCTGCTAATTATCTCTAACCAGATGTCTCAGTGAAATATCAGACTCAACTGTCTAAAATAAAATATCAACTTTCTAAAAATGCCTTTATTTCAAACATTTCTGCTAAGGGCACTGACATTTCCCAGGACCTAGGTTCTTAACCCCAACCACTTGACATTTCCCTCCTACATATCTCATCAATTTCTAAAACTTCTCTATTTTTATCTCCATAATCTATTTCTTATCATTTCTTTTAGGTCCACTCTTGCATCGACCAGGCTAACGTATGCTCTCATCATCTTTCACCTTAACAATTGCAACAGCCGCCTAATTAGTCTCTCTGCTTCAAGTAGTTTTTTCTTCAAGCCATTACCCCCACAAGTTAAAAAATAAAAATAAAAATTCTTGCTAAGGAACAACTATGACTATACCATTCTTTTTCTCCATACTCTTCAGTAGTTCCCTATTGCTTTTAAGATCAAATACAAACTCTTCAGCCTGGCATATAAGACCCTCCACAATCAGAATATTGAAGGAATCTAAGTGTTCCAAGAGATGAAGATAGTGAGGGAAGAGCATACGAAGAAGAAGGACAGCTTGTGCCAAGGCATGGATATAAGAGATGGGAAAGAGAGAATTAACAGGTTGTATGAACCATTGGAAGCATCTGTGAAAGTTAAAGTATAATCCACTTGGGAAGCTAGCCCAGAGCCAAAGAAGTCTGGATTTTGTACCAAAGGCAAAGGAATACCACTAAAGCATTTTGAACATAGAAGGGATATAGGAGAAGGCTTTAGGAATATCAGTTCAGCAGCCATGTGGAGACTGGATTGGAGATGACACTGAAAACAAGGAGATCAGTTAGGACCCTATTATAACAGTCCAGGCAACAGATAATTGGTACCTGAATTAGGGAGACTATGGTGTGATTAGAGAGAAGGGGATGGATATAAGAGATGTTGACAAGGTGGAATGGGTAAGACTTGGGAAATTGTTGGGGATGAGAAGTTAAATGAGAGAGAAGAATCAGAAATGCCTTCTAGGTGATAGAAGAATAGTGCTACTCCTTACAGAATTAGGGAAATGCAAAAGAGGGTAGAAAGATAATGAGTTCTATCTTAGACATATTGAGTTTGCAATGCTTGCAGGACATAGTGATGGGGATGCCCAATACCCATTAGAAATATATGACTGGAGCTCAAGAGAAAGATAGCTTTACTGAACAATGTGAGAGTCACATGCATAGTGACTGAATTCATAGGAGCTGATAACATCACCACGAGACAGTGTGCAGAGTAGGAACTGTCAGTCTATTTTGTGTCACAGACCCTCACTGTAGTCCGATGAAATCTATGGACCCTTTCTCAGAATAATATTTTTAAATGCATAAAATAAAATATGTAAAATTACAAGAGAAACCAATTGTATTGGAATACAGCTAATGAAAAACTTTTTTAAAAAATGTGACCTTTTTTTTTTCAGAATTCCCCCTCAAGAATTAGTACCTAGCTAGTACTCAATAAACACCTGTTGATAACTTTTTCTCCTTTTTCTGTCCAGTTTTTCAAGGCTACAGATTCTTCTCCCTTTCCCTTAGCTGCAGTGGAGAGGGCTCTGGACCTAGAGTCAGGAAGAATCCCTGGGTGCAAATCTGGCCTTGGACATTAGCTGTGTGATCCTGGGCAAGTTACTTAAGCTCTGCCTGCTTTGGTTTCCTCAACTGAAAACTGGGAATCATAATAGCACTTACCTCCCAGGGTCGCTGTGACATGCAAATGAGATAATATTTGTAAAGCATTTAGCACAGTGCCTAGTACATAGTAGGTACTTAAATAAATGCTTATTCCATTCCCACCTCTTTATTACTCCAAATGATTAAAAACAAATTTAAAAATAAAACATTCTCCACCTCCACTCTCTAACCAAAGCAAAAAAAAAAAAGAGGTATCATGGAGTAGTAACTAGAGAGATGGCCCTGGAGCAAGGAAGACCTAGGTTCTACCACCAATACTTAACAGTTATGTGATCATGGGCAAGTCATCACCAGTCATCCTGACCTACATCTTGCAACTGGACTCAGGTGACCCTGGAGGAGAGAGTGAGGCTGGTGACTTTTCACAGCTCTGCCTCACTTAAATCCAATTCACTTATAAGTCAAGACATCACACTGCTGGTGTCATTGGTCCTCTTCAAGAATGAAGGACAAACAACAACTTTCAATGCTCTGAACCTTCATCTATGAAATGAGAACAATAAGCCATGCCTGTAGTGCCTACCTCACAAAGGCAAAGAGTAAGATTTGGTAAGATTCTATAAAAGTTCTATATAAGTGTCAGTTATTGCTATTAGCAGAAACCTGGAGATCAAGGGATAAGATTTTTACTCCCAGCTATATCATGAACTAGCTACGTGACTTTGGACAAGTCACGACAATTCTCCAGACCTCTACTTCCTCATCTGCAAATTGGATTAGATGATCTCTATGGCCTCTTCCATCTCCCAAATATAGGACTCTATGGTCTTTGTATCATTCAATCAAGAAGAAAATTTCTTCCATTTTTTTTTTCAAATATAAATGGATAGGATTCGGTAAGACCTTATATTCAGGTCTGGTCCTTCTGGGAGATGATTCTAGAGGAACTATCACAACTGTAGAAACTAAGAGAAGCTTCCAGGAGACAAGAACAGAATTGAACAGAAAAGCATCTGACCTGAGATGGACCCAGATGAGAACCCAATGACATGCTGTGGGTCTCAGAACCTCTGGAAGGGGGAACACTCGATGGATTGGGTGGAATACGGGAACTTGCTAGTTTTGTCAATTTATTTCCAGCTGTCTTCAAGTTTTCTCTCTGTTTACTTCCTCCTGCAACAACATTTAGTACAAATAACAATTGAAAAACACTACCATTTAGCCAATGTATGCAATGCAATTATGCAGTTTTTCAAGTTCTACCAGTTAAGGGAACTGTCAGCTTTCTTAGTAAAAAAGTTAGCCATGAAGAATCAAACTAAAATTCTCCATTTTATGATACCACAAGGCGTCAAGAATCTCCTCCTCAGTCAAAAGAGAAAATATGACCAATAATGAAGGAGCATTCAATTCAAAGAACACTTATTAAGCACCTGCTGTCTGCAAGGACTTGTGTGAAGGACTGGACACATAACAAAGAGCAAAGAAGGAGCCACTGGTACTTTTTGCCATCTGTACCCATTTTGAAGGGCAGCCAGATGTCAGAGTGGGTAGAACACTGGGCATAGAATCAGGAAGATTCTTCCCCAATTGATAAATGGTCAAAGGATATGAATAGCAGTTTTCAGATGAAAAAAGGCAAATCTATCTATAGGGATATGAAGAAGTGCTCTAAATCACTTTTGATTAGAGGAATGCAAATTAAAATTACTCTGAGGTACCACCTCACACCTATCAAATTGGCTAATATGACAAAAATGGAAAATGATAAATGTTGGATAGGATGTGGGGAAATTGGGATACTGATGCACTGTTGATGAAGTTGTAAACTGATCAATCCAATTTGGAACTATGCCCAAAGGGCAACCATACTGTACATACCCTTTGATCCAGCAATACCACTACTAAGTCTGTATCCCAAAGAGATAATAAAAAGGGGGAAAGAACCTACATGTGCAAAAATATTTATAGCAACTCTTTTTGTGGTGGCAAAATATTAGAAATTGAGGGAATTTTCTTCAATTGAGGAATGGCTGAACAAGCTGAGGTATACAAATGTAATGAAATACTATTGTGCAATAAGAAATGATGAACAGGCAAATTTCGGAAAATCCTGGAAAGACTTATACAAACTGATGCAAAGTGAAATGAGCAGAACCAGGAAAACATCATACACAGCAACACTGTGTGATAAACAACTATGAATGATTCATGTGTTCTCAAAAACACAATGATCCAAGATAAGTATAAAGGGCTTACGAAGGAAAGCGTTATCCACATCCAGATAAAGAACTGATGGACTCTGAATGCAGATAGAAGTACAGTTTTTCACCTACTTTATTCTTTTTCATGGTTTTTTTCCCTTTTGATCTGTTTCTTCTTTCACAATTGTGACTAATATGGACATGTTTTACACAATAGCACACGTATCACATATATCAAATTTCTCACCATTTTCAGAAGAGAAGAGGGAAGGGAGGGAGAAAAATTAGGAACTCGAAATCTTGTAAAGACCAATGCCAAAAAATGTCTCAACATGTAATTGTGAAGACAAATAAAATACTATTTTAAAAAAGAATCAAGAAGATTTATCTTTGTGAGTTCAAATCCAGCCTTAGACACTTAGTAGTTGTGTGACCCTGGGCAAGTCACTTTACCCTATTTGCCTCAGTTTCCTCATCTGCAAAATGAGCTGGAGAAGAAAATGGTAAATGCCTCCAGGATCTCTGCCAAGAAAACCCCAAATGGGGTCACAAAGAGTTGGACACAATTGAAAGTGACTGAAGAAGAGCAAAAACAATAAGCATCCATTTTTAAAGAATTGTTTTGATGTATGGTGAGGTCATGACTTATGCATAGCCCTCCATGTCTTTGTGGGGGTTCTACTTTTCTCCCTCTGGAGGGAAAGAATTAGAAAAATTAGCTTTTGGGTACTAATTATATGTAATTAGTCATCAAAATAGGTCACTGTGATTTGTATTTCTGCATCATGTCAATCTTTGTCAGTCTACCAAACATTTTGTTTGTTTAAGTAATCACTGGAAGCTAAATAAACCGTAAAGCCAGTTATGACTTTTTTGACCAGATAAATTTCTTGAATCGCACTTCCTCACAACTCCTCCAGTGTCAGCAAAGATATGGTACAAAATAATCAATAAAATTTTCTCCCATTGAGAAAGTATTAGAACCATTACTTTGAGGAGAAAGAATGTTTTCCTTAGGACACATAATAATGGGATGTGCCTGAAACAGAAACTGGATAGCCCTGGAAAATATTCCTTTAAAGTGGTTTTTTTTTTAGATTTTTTTGTTGTTCTTAGTATTTTTAGTAGGTTGTTTGTTATTGTTTTAGATTAAAGTGTCATGTAAAGGACATTTCTCAAGTACCTTGAGGGACAATTTCCCATGTTTTTCTAACCAGCTCTTCCAACATTTCAACCACATTTCTCCAAGCATGGTCAAACACTTCAGCAGCTGCCGCATCTTTAATGCAGTCCTCAGGGGAAATGGGAGGGATGCCATGTTTATTGCTTTGTTGACCGACAACAGCCTTCTTGGGTTCCAGATTTTCATCATCACTTAAAAGAAAAATAAGGAAATTCTTGTTGCTAAAATCAGCCGGTTTTTGCTAACGAAAATAATTTCCCTTATAAAAATCATTAAAAGGGTCAAACATGCATTTGTTCCTCAAAGAATTTGTGAATCACAGACTGATAGTAAACTAGATACCTAAGCATTAAGGATTAAGTCAGTGGTATATCAACTGGGTGAATAAAGGGGCCATAAGGAAATTTAAAAAAAAAACTGCACCATCTCATTGCTAAGCATTACAAATTAGAACTATCCTATTTATAATGCTAGTGCCTTTCTTCTGAGACTCCCGCCAATTTACCCTGTATATATCCTATATGTACATAGTTGTTTCCATGTTGTCTTCCTCCAACATTGTGGAAGCTCTTTCAGGGTAGGGATTGCTTTTGCTAGTGTCTTGTGCATGGTAAGTACTTGATAAATTAATTGATTGATCGTCTTGAGAGCCAGGGAGCCATAGTGGATAAATAAAGTCAGGCAGATCACGTCCCAGACAGATACTGGGTGTGTGATTTCAGGAAAGTCACTTAATCTCTTAAGAGTTTTAGGAAACTTTCTAAGATTATAAAGTTGCATTGGTACAAAAATTTTCCATCTTCAGGAGTTGTCTATATCAATGAAACATAATGCATAAACTTCGCTATTTCATTGCTAACCGTAACAAATTAGAATTATTAATATTTGCAATGTTAATACCTTTCTTGTGAGACTCCCTCCAATTCACCCTGTATGTATACAGCTACAAGTTGTCTTCTTCATTAGAATATAAGCTCTTTCTGCATGGGGACTGTTTTTTCCAGTGTCTGGAACAGGGCAAGTGCCTGATAAATGGATTTATTGATCATCATGAAATAATTGAGCTGGGAGGGACCTTAGAGGAATCATCTAGTCCCCCTTATCTTACACAGGAAGAAATCAAAGTCCCCAAGCTAATGAATATTTTTCAAGTCACACAGCTAGCTGACTAGAGAGGCGGTATTACAACTCATGGAATGACTCTCTAGCAGATGCTCTTCTTAGAACACCTGTGTTACTTTGCAATAAAGAGGTTTGTAGGAATTTGGGAATTATAGCATCATTCTAGAAAGCAAAGGAATTTGAAGACTTAACTCAAGCTAAATAATGTCACCCTTGAAACTGTCCATCTCAGTGAAATGTTGTACTTACAGTTCTTTTTTGTCAAAAGCAAAATACTCTTCAATTTCTCCATCCACATCATATATCTCTTCTTCTAGGAATGAAGCAGTTACATCAGAAACAACAGAAGAAATCCTCGTGTAATCTTCTGGGACAAGCTTAGAGCCTGAGATGCACAGCCTATAGCAACCAAAGACAATAACCATAGATTATATTTGTCAAGATGTTCCAACAGTACCAGACCAGCACCAGCATGATTATGGCAGATGCTTTCACTTCTGCTGAAATAATATGATTCCATAGGAAAGGATCAGTCAGATCAAAATTTATTTTTTGAAGAAATAAATATATTTTGGAGAAATAGATTAATAAATATATGTTTTGAAGAAATAAATATTTAAATATATTAATAAATGCATATTTTGAAGAAATGAATATTTAAATAC
>CM053623.1:267500693-267542543 GCA_028646595.1 Phalanger gymnotis | reverse complement strand
ACCAGCATGATTATGGCAGATGCTTTCACTTCTGCTGAAATAATATGATTCCATAGGAAAGGATCAGTCAGATCAAAATTTATTTTTTGAAGAAATAAATATATTTTGGAGAAATAGATTAATAAATATATGTTTTGAAGAAATAAATATTTAAATATATTAATAAATGCATATTTTGAAGAAATGAATATTTAAATACGTTAATAAATGTTTATTGTGAAGAAATATATTAATGAATATATTTTAAAGAAATAAATAAGTTTTAAAGAAATAAACATTAATAAACTATGTATTTTGAAGAAATAAATCTTTTAAATATATTAATAAATGTCTATTTTGAAGAAACATATTAATAAGTATATTTAAAGAAATGTTTTGAAGAAATGTACATTAATAAATTATATACTTTGAAGAAAAAAATATTTTAAATATATTAATAAATGCATATTTTGAAGAAACACATCAATAAATATATTTTAAAGAAATAAATGTTTTAAAGAAATATACATTGGGGCAGCTAGGTGGTGCAGTGAGTAGAGCACTGGCCCTGGAGTTAGGAGGATCTGAGTTCAAATCCGGCTTCAAAGACTTGACACATGAACTAACTGTGTGACCTTGGGCAAGTCAATTCACCTCAATTGCCCTGCACCCCAAAAAGAAAAAGAAATATACATTAATAAATGTATATATTTTGAAGAAATATATATATATATAGTATGTATATATATATTTGAAGAAATAAATATACTTTTAAAAATAAAATAAAATCCAAACTTCACCCCTCAAAACCCAAAATCCTCAAGAGGCTTTCTACAAACTCTGATCACTCTATGAGGTCCAGTTCTTCTTTCCTGAGCAGGAGAACTCTATTTGAATGTTACCCACCTAACAGCCTCCCCTCATTTCAAAGGGATATGGGGTAGGAATAGACTGCCAGGCAGGCTTTATCCTTTAATTCTGTTCCTACCCTCACCTTGTGATAGATTGGAGTAACATCACCCTGCTCTTTGTGCCACTATGAGGTTCCTCTAATATTGGGACTAATTCACCAGGTAACCAAGCTATATAACTAGGGTGGGGAAACTGGAGCTTTGTTCTAGAAAGCTGACATAGGGGAGGGCATTTCTCTTTCACCACAATCCTCAGGATCTCTGCACAATCTTTGTACCTGCTACCTCACCTGGACCTAGGCCACCACACTATGAGGGCCCCAACACTACAGCAGACTCACTTTTCCCTCCTCTTCCCAGTAATTAGAGGACTCAAGAGACAGGGCTCAAGCGATCAGGGATCATTTAGAGTTGGAAGAGGTCATCTAACCAAACTCCTTATTATACAGATGGGGAAATAGAGGTTCAGAGAGTTAAGTGTCTTACCGAAGGTCACATAGATAGATAATGTCAGAGGCCGAATTTGAACCCAGCTCTTCTGACTCCAAAGTCAGTGAATTTTTATCTTTAGCACATTACTTCCCCTCATCAATACTCCAAGGGATGGAGACAAGGCTCTCTGAAAGGCAGTCCCCTTTCATGGCACAAATGCTCCTAACTGAGGTAGATTAGTCTCTTCCCCATCCTCCTCGAATGAATGAGCATCAGAATTTCCAGTTATAGCATTACCAGGAATATTCTTCTCCAGTCTTTTTAAGGCAGGGGCTTAAGCCAAAGCCATTTAACTGGACCCCCTAATCTAACTCATACTCCAAACAGGGATTTTTGAGAAGCTGCTCTCTCCCCATCTTCTACCCAAATCCAAATTTCCCTCAGTGGTGCAGCTTTCTGGTGTGTTGGTCTGCCAATAGTTACTGATTGTCAATTAAGCTTTGATTGGACAGACAGAGAGATGCTCACAAGTAAAATACGCCTTTCTAGAATAACTCATAGAAACAATGATAGAGTGAAGAAAAGTACACCAAATGAGGTGGAAGCAAAATCATAACCCCTCAACCTCATATACATTAAGCTTTCTTTAAAAGGTAATGAAACCATCATCAAGGCTTGACTAGCTCAGGCTGTTGTTATGACTTCCTGCTCACTTAAGCAGAAAGAGCCACAAGAACCTCTGATGCTTGGCTGGCAAACCACAATGGACAACTCAGAAGCAGGGGAACATCACTCAGCTGAACCAATTCAGAGTGTCCTCAATGTATATCCTTGTAGAATATATTTCCCTTCCCTCCTTGACTAAATAAATCTCCTTTTTTAATTGCTGATCAATCCACTAACACCTCGTTTCATTCCAGCAAAAAACCCAAACTTACCAGGAAGCTGACCTGAGTCAGCGCAGTGCAGAACGCTAGGAGAGGAGCATTTATAAAGACTACAATAATATAATGAAAACAGAACTCAGATAAATCACAATGACCAATCCTGGTCATAGAAAATAGATGATGAAATAACATTTGCCAAGATGGACAAGTACAGAGATGGAATGTTGTGTGCATGCTATAAGGTGCAGTCCTTTGTGATCAGGTCTGCTTAGAAGCTTTGCTTGGTACACAGGACAGCTCTATGACAGGGGAGAGGGACCAGATCAGAAAATGACAAATGTCACTCAGAAGGCATCAATAAAACTTAAAGAAAAAAAAAAGAAAACATACTCTTTAAGACTGTTATTGCTTTCACAGAGATCAACTGAAGACTTGATGTGGACAGAACTAGCAATATTGCTTGGAAAATGTTGAAAACCTTCATCTGTTGGAAACATGAGTTGTTTTCCTAGAACCCTGTAAGATATAAAAAAAAGATAATCATGGCTATTAAAATAGTCACAACAAGAATACCATTCTGAGTTTTTAAAAAATAGAGAACATGGTAATAGCTGAAAAGACATTGAGAGGAATGGACTTTTTTCCATAGGATTATAGATTTAGAGCTAAACCAGACCTTAGAGTTTATATAGGCCAACTCTCTCCTTTCTCAAATGAGGAATCTGAGGCTCACACAGCTAGTAAGTAGCAAAGACAAGAGAGGAATTCAGGTCCTCTCATTTTACACCCAGAACTTCCCCTGCAACATGCACTGGTACAAGTATAGGATTTAAAAATAAGAAAATATAAGAATATACACAAAGCTCACATACTTTTTAACATATAACACAGTTACACGTATGTATGTATATATACATATGTATATATTATATACATAACATACAGATAACATGCTGTTATCACTTATATAGTACTTTAAAGTTTGCAAAACACTTTATATCTCATTTGAACCTCACAACAACCCTAGGAAGGAGATACTGTTATTATTTTCCTTTTTACAGATGGAGAAACTGTGCCAGGCATAGCTTAAGTGACTCACCCAGTGTCACACAGCTAACAAGTGTCTGAGGGAGGATTTGAACCCAATTCTTCTGACCTTAGGTCCAGTGCTCCAACCATTGTGCAACTCAGCTATCTCTAGGCATTCATTCGTTGACCTTTCACATATCTCTATTTGGAATGACAGTTACCTATTCTATGTAGCACACCCAAATGGGGATAATTACAAACATATTCAGTTAATATCTCCTGATTTCTCTTACACACTTGTATCATTACATACCCCTAGGCCCTGGCACAAAGTGGTAGTGAATGGGTTTATAATATTATGAAAACATGGACTTTTTAGTACCTAGACAAGATAAGCCATTAGAACATCTATCTATCTAGGTAAAGAAAAATCGTACAGCATGCAATGAAAATTAATTTGCAAATTAATTTCTTTCCATTTTTGGCCCGGCATTTATTCCTATGGTTACCTTGCATCTATTACATATCATCACCAAGTATTTATTTAACACATACTATGTGTCAGGCACTATGTTAGGCACTGGGAATTCAAATACGATTAATCAAATAGATCCATGTATGGGAATGCTTTCTCTCCTGTTATACTAATGTATTTAATACCGGGACTACCTCACCAGGTAACCAAACTATATACCTAGGGTGGGAAAACTGGAGCTTTGCTCCAGAAAGCTGACATAGGGGAGGGCATTTCTCTTTTTACCACAATCCTTTTTAAAGGATTTTAAAAATCCTTTTACTACAGTATAGCCCAGTGAGGGGACAAGCTGTTTCTCTCTTGCCTCTGAATCTTCAGTATCCTGCACTGTACATAGTACAGAATAAGTACTTAATAAAAGTTTGCTGACTGATTTCCACATAACATAATATTGAATGAAGGCATTTCCAGATGACTGAGTTTTATTTTCCCTTTAGGCCTGGGGGAATATTAAATATGCAGCCACCTGAGAACTCAGGACAGAAAAGCCTCTCCTTGTGTACTTCTTATGTCTTCCGACTTCAATATGTTTGTTCAGACTAATTCATTACTATTGTAAATGTAATTTTTATTATAGAAGCTATGCTTTCCAACAGAGGCATTAATATCAGTGGCGTCAAACTCAAATAGAAAGGAGGACCACTAAACCATAAATAAAGATCATTATGGGGACAAGGGGACCACTGAACCATAAATAAAGATCATTATGGGGACATATTGACTTAGAAAATCACAAAATAACTTGATCTATGTTTTATGTTGTAGGCAACTGGGTGGCGAAGTGGATTCAGAGAGATCTGAGTTTGAATCCAGCTTGAGACACTTCCTAGCTGTATGACCCTGGGCAAGTCACTTAACCCTGTTTGCCTCAGCTTCCTCACATGTAAAATAAGCTGGAGAAGGAAACCACTCTGGTATCTTTGCCAAGAAAACCTCAAATGTGGTTACGAAGAGTTAGACGTTGACTGAAATGACTGAACAACAAAATGTTCCACTGAGAGATTTTTTTTTTAGTTTTGTTAAATATTTCCCAGGTACATTTTAGTCAAGATGCATTTGGTAGCATGGCTGGAAGCATGTTGGACCTCTGCTCTATATCACTTCAGTACAACATACACAATTATTTAGATACTTCATTATTTCCCAAGATTTTGCCATGAAGTAAACAATTTGTAGAGCTTGGATGCATTTACCGGCTTAAAGGGTTCTTCCACCAATGTTTCTAAAAAGCAACCACTCTAGAAAATAACATTACCTGAGATGAAGTGACCTTCTAGTCCACTCTTCACATTCGGCCTGCAGATTCTGACAGTGAGGACTGATTTCCCCTTCAAAGAGCATTTCATCCACCTCTCGGAATAACTGCTGAACTTTTTTTGTTGTGGCTTTATCGAACTCCTAAAGAAGTGACATAAGTGGAAGTTTGTTTGTTTGTTGCAATTTCCTTAGGAAGGAAGTATTTATAACCTGAGAATATACTTGAATTTAGTAGGGGTAATAATTTCTTAAAAGATACCACAGTCACCCTTAGGGGCATGGCCAATTCCTCTCATTAATCACATTGATATATGTTTGTCCTGAAGTTTGTGAGCAAATAGGGACCATCTGGGTCTTGGATCTAAATATGGAAGGAACTCAGGAGGTCGTCTATTCATAGGATCCTAGATGAGACCCAGAAGGGATATCAGAAGCCATCTAGTGCATCCTCTCATTTTCCAGGCATCTAGGTGGTACTGGGGATAGAACACTCAACCTGGAGTCTGGAAAAACTGAATTTGAATCTGACCTCAGATACCTAGGCAAGTCACTTAACTACTGTCTGCCTCACTTTCCCCCTTTGTAATACAGGAATAATAGCAGCACCTACCTCCCAGGGCTGACTGATCTGAGGATAAATTAGATGATATTTGTAAAGGGTTCTGCAAACTTTAAAGTGCTATATAAATGCCAACTATTGTTACAAAGGAGGCCTGGGGAGGTTTCATGACTTGGCCAAGATAGTAGAGGTAG
The DNA here is from genome assembly GCA_028646595.1 of Phalanger gymnotis. Classification (NCBI taxonomy): domain Eukaryota; kingdom Metazoa; phylum Chordata; class Mammalia; order Diprotodontia; family Phalangeridae; genus Phalanger; species Phalanger gymnotis. The sequence goes on along the minus strand of CM053623.1, from coordinate 267,536,760 downwards.
CAAGCGTTAGAGATTTGAACCCAGTTTCTCTAATTTCAGAGCTGATGTTCTTCCCATTGCATCATGTCACCTCAAATTCTGCATTCAGATCATAGGATATGAAAAATAGAAGGAAGAAACCATTTATCAAGCACATTACTATGAACCAGGAACCATACATCCCCACAATAATCCTGTGAGGTAGGTACTATTATCACTGCTATCTTACAGGTGAGGAAACTTAAATGACCTACTCAGGGTAACACAGCTAGTAAGTGCCTGAGGCTGGGTCTGAACTCTGGGAGCCTTCCCAGCTCCAGGGCCAGTGCACTATGCTACCTCACTTCCTCTAGGTAAGCTACAAAATACCCATCGACATACATCATCTGTCCAAGAGGAGATTGAGCTTCGTTCAGTAGACGCACTTCTTTCAGGGGTAACGCTTTGTATTCCAGACCAAGAATTATTCAATTCTGTAGGGGTGGTGTTCCCACTCGACAAGAGAGATGAAATAGATTCACTGTAGAAATTAAAACAGATGTGTAAGAATAACATGTAGAGAGAAAAGGAATGCATGGGTAGCTTTATTCCTTTTGTGACTCATTTCTTTTTTCTTTTTCGGCTTTACTTGGGCTCATTTAGCCCATCGAATCAGCTACATCTGTATCTATCTGCAATCTGGAACTATACCTCTCTATCTAGATCCTCCAGCTAAAGACCCAATTCTTCATCAAAATATGGAGGTAAACTTATAAGGCTACACCAACAGAGGGCAATCTCTGTCAAGTTCAAGCAAGCAGGAAAGGTGATAAGTACAGGAACAACAAGGTTGCTATGTGTCTGTTATCTAAGGTGGTACCAACTTTGGTTAATTTCAGGATGGGTCATCACCAGAAGGTTGGCCAACAGGCAATAAGGCTTTTCAGCCACAAGCAACTCATGAAGAAGGAGTATCCATGGGGAATAAACCAACTCCTCGCTAAACGGATATTTACCTGCATATATGTGTAAAATTACGTATCACATATACTCTCAAAATTCAAAGTTATTCCAAAAAAGTTAAGCATTTTAAAAAATGTTTTACTTGATAACTAGGTGATATAAGTATATGTGTGTGTGCGTATAGTATGTATATGTGTATACACATATGCATATATATACATACACATATAAATATATATGTGTGTCTGTGTGTATATATGTATGTGTGTGTGTATATAAATGTGTAGGAGTATGTATACCAAGTTATAGAGATTCCCTTATATTTCTCAATAATCAATTAGTATTTATTAAGGATCTACTATGCGCCAAGCATTGTGCTAAGTGCCAAGAATACAAAGAAAGACAAAAAACAGTCTCTAAGTCCAAGAAGCTCACAGTCTAATGGGGAGATGACACGCAAAAAACCTATGTATAAATAAGCTACACAGGATAAATTTGAAATAATCAACAGAAAGAAAGTACTAGAATTAAGGGGGATTGGGAAAGGTTTCCTGTAGAAGGTGAGACTTTGGCTGAGACTTGAAGAAAGCCAGGGAATCTAGAAAATAGAAATGAGAGAAAAAACATTTCAAGCCTAGGAATGAGCATACCTAGATCTAGTTCCACATTTAGTAAATAGTTGAAAGCTTGTGTGGCTTGGTGGATAGAAAGGTGGCCTCAAAGCCAAGAAGATCTGCCTCTGATAAATATTGGCCGTGTGACCCTGGCTAAGGCCGTGTGACCCTGGCTAAGCCACCATAGCTTCCGTTGATCCAAGCAAACCTCCAAGACTATAAATTGCAAAGAGGATGCCAACCTACATTGGCAAAATAGTTTCTTCCTCTTGGAAGTGCCTTATATCAATGAAATCACAGGTCCAGCCTTTCTAGATAGGTCATTGAGAGTATAACCTCGCTGGGCCCCTGTTTCCTCATTTTTTAAAATGAGAGCATTGGACTTGATGGTCTCTGAGGTTCGTTCCAAAAACCTATCTATGATTTTCAGAGAGACAATATGATGTGATGGATAAAAAGCTGGCCTCTGAGCCAAGAAGGACTGAGTTTAAGTCTTGCCTGACACATGCCAGAATCACAACTCTGACAAAATGTATGTGTCTGTCTGTATATGTGTATGTGTATGTGTACATATGCACATGTGTACAAATACATGAATATACGTGTGTGTATACATATATGCATATACATACTCATATCTGTATGTGTGCACATTACGTGTTTACACATTATCTATATTAAAAACACAATTTTATATATTTTTATATATAAACATTATATCCAATATAATATTTGTATCACTTTTGTGTGATATACATATTACCCAGATATATACAGTATACTATATACTACACTACAAATCCAACTACTGTAATAGAGTATCTGTCATACTATTCTATACAATACTGTAGTGTACTATCATTATGTTATATTTCTAGGGTTTCCCAAAAGTCTTAGCAAAATTTTCAACTTTAATAGCTTAACAACATTTTCTGAACACTAAGAAAATGCCCTATGATGCTTTACTTTTATAAATGTAAGGCCTCCACCTAATATACCTCCCCTCCACATAGCCAGCATACATTTCTCCATTCTAAGATCCATAAGAAATTGCTGGGTGATTCTTACCAGCTATAACTATGAATGGCTTCCTGCACATTTTTGGTGAAATGCTCAGGAAGAGGGTCCCTGCTCTTCACAGTAAGACGTTGCTCTTCAGGCCCTTCAGTCAGTCCTTTTCTGGGAAAAACAAAAACAAAACAGAAAAAGAGGAAATGGACATTAATATATTTACCATGCTTAAGCACTTTAATTTCCAAGAAATCTAATTATTGTGTATCACATGATGAATTTTCAAACTCCAGCAGAGAAGCACTCCTTTACATAGGTGATTCTCTTGCTTTTTAAAATTTTTTATTCATTTTAAACTTAAATACAAAGTGAGAAAAGGGGGAGGGGGAAGAACATTTCCATGTACACAGCAGAACATAGGGAGGATTCAATATAAAACAATAAATCTCCATTTCAAACTGTTGACTTTTTTTTGAAAACCTATATAATAAATACTACACATTGTTTGCAAAGCTGCCTAGCTTTTCTATGCTTCCTTTTAAGTTTTCTTTTGTTTATGCTGTGCACTTTTTATTTTATTTTTTTCCTCTCTCCCAACCCCAATCTAAAGGCTACAATTAAATACAAATCTCTCTCTCTCTCTCTCTCTCTCTCTCCATGTATATATGTATAGATAGATACATATGCATATACATACACAGACACATGTATGTGTGTGTGTGTGTGTGTGTATGACTGCACTGTACAGATTTCTATTTGTCATTTCTTTCTCTGGAGATGGATAGCATCTTTCTTCATAGGTACAAGTCTTTCTGTATTTTTCTACAATCACCCAGCTCCTCATTTCTTATATCACAATAGTATTCCATCACACTCATATACCACAACTTGTTCAGGTATTCCCCAATTAAAGGGCATCCCTCTTTTTAGCCAATCTGATAAATGTAAGATGATATTTCAAAGTTACCTTAATTTGCATTTCTCTCATTAGTAATGATTTAGAGCATTTTTCATATTACTACATATAATTTTGATTTCTCCATAGAAAAACTGCCTGTTCATAACCTTTGATAATTTTTCAATTGAGAAATGACTCGTATTCTTAGAAATTTGACATCGTCCTTTACATATTAGAGAAATGCAACCTTTATTAGAGAGACTGTCTATGAAAGTTTTTTCCCCCCAATTTTCTGCTTTCCTTCTAATCTTGGCTGTGCTGGTTTTATTTATATAAGAACTTTTTAATTTAATATAATCTAAATTATCCATTTTACTCCTCAAGTTCTCTCTTTCCCTTGCTTCTTCATGTATTATTCTCCTATCCGTGAGCCTGATAAGTAGTATGTTCCATAGTCTTCTAATTTTCTTGTGATATCTGACTATATTTCTAAATCTTGCATCCATTTTGACCTTATCTTGGTACATGGTTTAAGATAATGTTCTATGCCCACTTTCTGCCAAACTGCTTTCCAGCTTTCCCAACAATTTTTACCAAATAATGAATTCTCATCCCTAAAACTTAAATCTTTACATTTGCCAAACACAAGGTTATTATAGTTCTAGCTACTGTGGATTGTATGTCTACACTGTTCCACTGATCTACCTTTCTATTTCTTAGCCAATATCAGATAATTTTGATATTTACTACCTTATAATATAGTTTAAGGTCTAGTAGTGCTGAACCTCCTTCCTTTACATGTTTTATTTTCATTACTTTCTTGGAAATTCTTTACTTTTTGTTCTTCCAAATGAATCGTTATTATTTTTTCTAACTCAGTAAAATAATTTTTTAGTAATTTAATTGGGATGAGGAGCTTCTCTTGCTGTGATCATTCCACAGGAGTGTTTATCAACCACTTTGATGCACACACTGCCAGAGCTAGCTCAGTATTTGGGAGGCTCTGAAGGAAAGAATGGGAGAGAAGAGGTATTAGACTAACTGCCAAACTGAAAGTCTACAGAGCTGTGGCGCTGACCTCATTGTCGTATGCCTGTGAAACCTGGACAGTCTACCAGTGCCACACCAGGAAACTGAATCGCTTCCATTTGAATTGCCTTAGGAAGATTCTGAAGATCACCTGGCAGGGTAAGGTACCTAACACTGAGATCCTTACTCGAGCTAAACTGCCAAGCATTCAAACTCTGCTTCAGAGAGTGCAAATACGATGGGCTGGCCACGTTGTTTGAATGCAAAACGTATGCTTGCCAAAAAGACCATATTATAGAGAACTCACACGGGGCAAGCATTCACATGGGGATCAGAAGAAGCCATACAAGGACATCCTCAAGGTCTCTCTTAAGAACTCTGGAATTGATTGTGTGACACTGGAGATACTGGCACAGGACCACTCAGCATGGTGTTTCCACATCAGAGAAGGTGCTCTATGAGCAAAGCAGAATTGAAACAGCTCAAAGGAAACGCAAGATGCCCAAATTTAAAGTATCCGCCCCAAATGTTCACATGGACTGTTTGTGCCCGATCTGTGGTAGAGCATTCCAAGCTCATATTGGTCTGATCAGCCACAGTTGGACACATTGAAACTTGACTCTACCATAGTGATATCATTTTGGTCCTCTTTGAGAATGAAGGACAACAACCAACAACCAACCTTATCAACCACTAACAGAAGTATGGTTTAAAAAAAAAAACAACAAAGTTTGTATTTGGTGAGACCAGGGCAAAGCCTTATGACCTAACAGAGTAAGAGTTTTGTTTCTCAGACTTGTGAGCCTCCGCTAGGCATCACAAGAAAAACTGAAGGGTATAGAATGATGCAGATTCCCAGGATGGGTCTGACCCACTGTACCACCCCTTCCTATTGTTAGTGACTAATAATTGGTGTGTCCTTCATTAGGAAAGGTATGAAGCTGATTCACCCATTAAATTTCAGGACTTGCAGCATCATGTAGTTGAAATCAATCAATCAAATGATTAATCCATAAATATGTATTAATGCTTGGTAATGTACTGGGTTAAGCATCAGAGATAAAAAGAAAGGCAAAAATATTGTCCCTGACCTCAAGGACGTCACATTCTAGTAGAGGAGACAGCATGGAAGTAATTAGGTATGTATAACATATGCACAGAATAGATCCAACGTAATCTCAGAGAGGAAAACAGGTGGTTCAGTGAATAGAGCTCTGGACTCAGAGTCAGAGTTCAAATCTGGCCTTAGACACTTACTGGCTGTGTGACCCTGGGTGAGTCACTTAACCTCTGTTTGCCTTAATCCACTGAGCAGTAAGTAGCAAACTTACTCCAGTATCTTTTCCAAGAAAATCCCCTATAGGCTCACAAAGAGTTAGACACGACTGAACAACGAGCTCAAGGGAAGGCACCAGTAGTTGGGGAGACCATGAAAGGCTGATTTTAAAGTGAGTCTTGAAAGAGGCAAGGGTACTTAGGCAGAGATGATGAGAGAGGGTATTCTCAGCATGGGGAATATGCAAAGGTGGTGAAGATGAAGCAACAGTAATTTGGCCAGGGTGGGAAACATATGGCCTGGAGGCCACATGTGGCCCTTCCCAAACTTCCCAGAACAAAGCCCCTTAATAAAAGGATTTGTTTTGTAAAACTTGGACTCAGTCAAAAGGCAGGGCTCAAGGACCTAGAAGGTCACATGTGGCCTCAAGGCTATAGGTTCCCCACCCCTGAATTAGGCCTGGATTAGGTACCTGGATCCTATAGTGTGTGTCAGGGAATAAAATACAAGAAGATTGGAAAGATAGGAAGGGGCCAGGTTGTGAAAGGCTTTAAATGCCAAATAGGACTTTTCGATTTGATCTTAGAAGTAACAAGGAACTGCTGGAGCTTTCCGCAAGGTGAGGGAAATCTGGTCAGACCTAAACTTAGATTAGAGTTAGGAGCCACACTAGTTGACCGTGTGACTTTGAACGGTCACTTAACTTCTCTGGGTGTCTATGTTACCTTGTCTATAAAATGAAAGGCTTAAATTAGATCTCTAAATCTCATATGGGTATGTCTTTGTTGTTGTTATATAGTATAAGATTATTTAGGCCATTCCAAATGAGAGAAATAGTTCATAATCTTAGAACATTCCAGCATTCCTTTCTACCTGGTGTCGAAGATTTGGGTCATTGGACTCAAATTTAGGACACAATTCCTCTGCATGACTTTAGGCTTGGATCCCTTCCAGGTCCAGATTTATGATTTGGAAGAAAGTCCCTCTACCAATGAAGTTCAGCATCATCTCTTAATCTATAATCTCAGAGAATTGCTTGGGGCACTGAGAATAAATGATTTTCTCAGGGTCACACAGCTAGTATGTGTTAGAAGCAAGACTAGAACCCGGGTCTTTCTGATTGAGGCCAATTTTCTATTTCACTACATCATGCTGCCTCTTTATTAACAATTATTTGAGAGAAAATGGTAAGTAAAAAAAAACCCATCTCTTCAGTCATGGAATAAAATACTTGTCCACTAGAATACATTCATTGTTAATCATTAAATGTCCTTTCAATGAACCTTTAGAAAACTTCATTCCCATCTAGTTAAATATTTAGTCAGTATATACTAATAAAAGCAGTTTCCAATGGTATGAGAGGTCTACAATTTTTCATAGAAATAAAATGCATACGTCATATAGATGACATCCAAGTACATACTCAGCCCTTGTCTTTCTTCCAAGTTTCCAGTCCCACATCTACAATCGCCTGCTGGACATCTCCACCTGGATGTCTCTTTCATAGGGATACCAGACTCAACAGGTCCAAGTAAAAACTTATTTTCTTTCCCTCGAACTCAACTACCCTTCTTCCTGGCTTCCCAATTTTTGTTGAAGATACCATCATTCTTTTAGTCATCCAAGTTCACAGCCTAGGGGTCATTCTAGACTTTTCATTCTCCCTCATCCCTTCTATCTAATCATTTTCCAAGTCTGGCTGAATCCATATCGTGAACATATATTGCTTTTATCCTCTTCTTCCCAGTCAGCCAGCCTAGTTCAGAATCTCTTCCTTTTTCTCCTAGATTATTGCCATAGCCTACTAATTTGTCTCCCTGTACCCAGTCTCTCTCCCTTCCCAAGTCCACTATCCACACAGCTGCCAAATTTCTCATCTTAAAATCCAGGTCCAACCCTGTCACAACCCTCCAGGTGGTCTCCATTACTTCTAGGATAAAATAGAAACTCTCCTCTTTGGCATTAAAGGCTCATCCCAGCCTTGCTCCACATTTACCTTGCCAGACTGCTTACATATAATACACTTCCCAATATGTACTCTATGCTGCATCCAAACTGCCTCACTAGATTTTCTGCATACATGACATTCAATCACCCATCTTCATGCCTTCACTCAGGCTGTGTCCACACTCTGCCTCTCGGAACCCCAAACTCCGTTCCAGGCTTAGCTTAGGTACCATCTCTCTTCAGATCCCTAGTAGTTAATGTCCCTGCCCACCCCCAAATCACTGTGTTCATCTTGTGTACGGTTTCCTTATCTTTATCTTTAAACATGTAATATCTCCCTAGTAAGTGCCTTGAAACATGGCTTCCCCACTGACCAGTGTGCTGCCTTACACATAGTATTGGCTCAACAAACATAGGTTCTTCAACCACAGTTTAAGGCAAGCCTCATGCCAGACAGAATACAATAAACAAGGAAGTAAGTAAACAAGAACATAAATAAAATATGAAAATAAAATAAAGCACCACATTAGGATCGGTGTCTGATTAAGAACAAGATGCTCCATCTCTGTTTTTCCAAGCATTTTCTCTGGCTGTTCCCCATGCCTGGAATGCTCTCCCTCCTCATCTCAACTTCCTGATTTCCTGGCTTTCTTTTGTTGTTTTGTTGTTGTTCAGTTTTTTTTCAGTTGAGTGGGACTCTTCGTGACCCCATTTGGGGTTTTCTTGGCAAAGATACTAGAGTGGTTTGCCATTTCCTTCTCCAGTTCATTTTACAGATTTTTTACATTTTTAAATTTTACATTCTACAGATTTTTACAGATGAGGCAAAGAGGCTTATATGATTTCCCTGGGGTCACACAGCTAGTGAGTATCTGAGGCCAGACTTGAACTCAGGAAGTAAGTCTTCTTGACTCCAGGCACAGCTCTCTATCCACAGCACCACCTAGCTGCCCTGGCTTTCCTGAAGTCCCACTTAAAATCCTACCTTCTATAGGAAGCCTTTTCCAACCCCCCTTAATTTAGCCCCTTCGCTTTGTTAATTATTTCCTACTTATCCCTGTACTAGCTTTTTTTGTACATCTTTCTTTGCTTGTTATCTCCCTCGTTAAACTGTGAGCTCCTAGACACCTGCCTTGCCTCTTTCTATATCTCCAGGACTTAGTACAGTGCCTGGCACATAGTAGGTGCTAATACACGTTTACTGACTTGCTGACAAGAAAACAATCATCATTCGAAAATAAAACAATTTGAATATTATACTTTTCATGAAGAACTAAAATGGGAAAGTGGGGGGAAAAACCCACACACTGGATTTGGAGTCAAGGGAGCTGATTTCAGGTCCTGGTTCTGCCAGGTCCTACCTGTGTGACTTTGGACAAGTCACTTAACCTCTAGTTTTATCCTGCCTAAAATGAAAGAACTGAAATCCAATATAAGGTCCTTTCCTGGTCTAAATCTATGAGTCTTTAATAATATAATACAAACATTAATGATGTTTGTAAATCACTGTTGATTACTGAATTTCTCATAGTTGAAAGTTTAGAAATATTCATAGCATTGAACAGTTATAGAAAATGTTCTATGAAATGTTCTGTACATTTCACAATGAGCATTCGTTAAGCAACGCTTCAGAGCCCAGAGAGAGACAGTATAGGGTTGTGGACAGAAAGCTGGCCCGAAGGCCAGGAAAATCTAGGTTCCAGTTCTCCCTTTGACTCATTCTGGCTGTTTAACTAAACCTGACCAAATCATTTAGTCACTTGGTACTCTAGGCAACCTTACAAGACTATAAATCGCAAAAACTGTGCCAACTTTTATTGGCTGGGGAACTTCGTTTCCTTACCTGGGAGTTTCCTATAGCAATAAAATTGGATATATACTCATACTAACAGCACATATTCCCATACTAATAAAATAATATCTCTATGTATGCTAAATCCTGAGGATATAAAGAAAAAGCAAAAACAGTTCCTACCCTCAAAGAGTTTACATTCCAGTGAGGGAGATGACAAGTATATTAAATCAGAATATACAAAGTAGGTACAAGTGAGAGAAATTATTATTTTTCTCCTATATTAATAGCCAATTATTGAATTAAAACTAAGGTTTTTTCCTCATTTTCCCTTTCCTCATTTAGAAATCAGCCCTGTAGGTTGGTTATGCAGGCAGCCTTTGAAGTGCAGGGTTCATAATGAGGTGAAATCTTGGCTGAAACTAACCAATGGAAAACTCAGATTTGATCAAAAGGTAGAGATTTTAGTTTAGGTGAAGTGGTGGATTCTAGCCCATCGTGTTTCTGCCACACAGGTTTGGGTAGAAGTAGATTTCCCCTTTTGTCTAGATTACCCTAGGCAGGGTGACATGGGTATAGATAGGTCTATTTGACCAAGACTGAGTGATCAGAGTTAGGTCTCCAAGACTCTCATTAAAATAAGCCCACCTCTCATTATAATATTCATTCTCTAATTGTCAATCAGAGTTGAGTGCCGTTGATGCCACTCTTCCAAGAGCATATAAGCATTGAGTGGGTTCCACGAGGGGCCTTTGGCATTGAAAAGTGCCACTGACCCCTTTTATTAATTATCCATTAGCACAATTAATAAAATGATTAATCACCCAGAAGCAATGTCTCTCAAACTTTTTACATGTCATACTAAGTAACCTTGGAGGGCCTGGGAGCTAAAGGGAGCCAGACGGGTCTCCTGGAGAAAACGTCATCAGAAATGAATTCTTTGCTTTTGCTTTTTCTTAGTTTATTGCCTCCATGATGGAATTCACTGTCACCTAAGGCCATATCAGAGATGTTGTTGGGCAGCTAGGTGTGAAAGTGGATAGAGTGCCAAGCCTGGAGTCAGATAGCCATGAGTTGAAATCCAGCCTCAGATACTTACTATGACCCAGGGTAAGTCACTAGGCCCTGCTTGCCTCAGTTTCTTCATTTGTAAAATGAGCTGGAGAAGGAAATGGCAAACCACTCCAGTATCTTTGCCAAGAAAACCCCGAAAGGCGTCACAAAGAGTCAGATACAACTGAAAAACTGCTAAACAACACAGTGTTCAGACAAAGCGGCAAAACTGCTTAGATAAGAACACAGGTTAATCTGACAGGAAATCATCCCACCTCACCTTTAATACTAACTCCAATTGTATTCAAGCTTTGAGACACCAGAGAAATAAATCCAAAGATATTTATGATCTTTGAGGCACCGTGAGTGAAATATTTCCTCAAATGGACCTGCTCTGCAGTGTAGCAGATGGAGCACTGTACTTGGAGGCAGGGTATAAATCCTGTGCCTCAGTTTACTCATTTGTAAAATGAGGGGGTTGGACTCAATGGCTCCTAAGGTCCTTTTCAGTTTTAAATCTATGACTATAGCTATGTTTTCACCCATAAGTAATACCTGAATTAGTTAATTTGTCCTCCCCCCATATCTATAAAAACTTCAAATTACAAAGGAAGAAATATGGGATTGGAACAATAGGATATATTGTTAAAAATTACATGAATCAGCCAGACTCTAACCACCCTGTATTTCCATGCTTTGTAGTAGAGTATTTATTGCAACTAGACTTTCGAACAGAATAATCCAAACAATGTGTGCCCTAGCACACCTTGGTAGGGGAGAGCGAGAAGCTAGAAGCAGATAGAATAGGATTGGGCACTAAAAAATTCAGTGTGCTCCAATACCTTCCTTCCCGAAGATGAACTTTATTGGATAATGACATCTCTTCTAAATACAACCTGGTTTACACAACCCTATCTTTCTCCCCTTCCCTTTCAGTTCATTTTGGCAATTGGAGCAGTTAATCAGTCATCCATCCACTACCACAGAGAACTCTCTCCTTCCTCCTTGAATACATAAGGAGGAAATCTCTTTTCTAAGCAGTTTCATTCTTAGAAAAAAAAAAAAGACGATTATTTCCAAAAGAGATGGACTCAGTCCTTTCGTTACATTACACCTCTTCCAAGAGAAGAATTCCTAAGATAGATCTGTATGCACAGAAAAATTGAAAGATTTGAGGAAGAAGATTCTTATTTCTATCCCAACTCCCAGCATTTTACATAGTGTCATTAATATTTCATGAATGAATGGATAAAGAGGATACTTTGCAATCATCTCAAAAATTACTGTGAAGCAGCTTAAATCATTATCCTTACCACTACTAGCATTTACTAGAGTAAAATGCTTTAGAAATATTATTTTATCCTCACAATGACCCTGAGCAATAGGTGCTTTTATAATCTCCATATTAGGGTTGAGGAAGCTTTGAGGTTGTGACTTGCCTATGGTCACATAGCTAATAAATATCTTTATTAGTCTGGATCTGAACTCGGGTCCTCCTGGCTCCAGGTGCAGTGGTCTATCCATCTAGCTGCCTTTAAGTTTACTTTTTAGTGACACAGCCAGAATCCGTGTTGGTAATATGTTTAGATTGAGGGTCTGTGGCATTTAAAAAGGTTCAAGGGACATAACTTCTGGGTAATTTGATTATTTTATTAATAAGGCAGCATTTTAATAAAAGGATGATCAAAGGCCAAGGTGGATGGGCTCAAGGTTTATCTGTTCTTTTGGAAGAGGAGTGTTTAAAAGGATGGCAATCAACTAGATTGGTTAACAATTAATGAGAGAATGGATATTACAAGGAAGGGCTGGACCTGAACTTTGATTAAGTCATTTACTTCTTAAGTTAACCCCAGCCTAGGGCAACCTATTCAAAGAAATTATATCCCACCCAAACCTGAGCAGAAGTACCTGGGTGGGGTCTGAACAAGCAAGTTAGTCGGAATTCTTTATCAGAAATGTCCTTCCAGAAACTGAACTTCTAAAATCAGGACTTTAGAAAAAGCAGGGGAACTCTGAATCTCCCCAAATCATTGATTATTAACGATCATTTCTCCCAGGTCCCCGGGGGCCAGGACTGTCTTTTGCCAGTTTTTGTATCCCCAGTGCTTAGTGCAGTGCCTGGCACGTAGTAGACGCTTAATAAATGTTTATTGATTGATTGAGCCACAAATAGGCATCTGCCTGGATGAGGTCGATTGAGCTACAAACAGGCATATGCCTGAAACCTCCACCATTCATCATTGTAGGAATACAATTACATGACAGCATGACATAGCAGTAATAAATCTGGAGTCAGAGAATCTGGGTTCGAAACCTGACTCTTCCCCTTAGTAAATGGTTAACCTTGGACAAAGCACTCAAGAGACCTCAGTTTTCTCATCTGTAAAATAAGGGATTTGGAATATATGACCACTAAGGTACCTGCCACTTCTAGATCTATGATCCAATAATTCTATGAACTTTAATGATGAAATGCTTTCATTATTATGCCTTTCTCAAGACTACTACTCTATATATAGCACAGTGGAAGGAACATAGACTAATAACAGCTAGTATTTACATAACACCTACTATGCGCCAGGTACTGTACTTTACAAATATTTCACATTATCCTCAAAATAAGTGGTCTGAGGACAGATTTGAATTTAGGTCTTCCAGACTTCAAACCCAGTGTTCTAAATACTGCACCTCTAACTACCCAGAAGTTGGAAGAACTAGGTTCTAAGGCCACTGTTGTGTAACTTTGGACTTCAACTTCCTTGTCTGTAAAACTAGGGGTTTGTTCCCTCAGTTTCCTGCCTCTGTAAAATGAGAGGAAGCACACATGCTATAAGGGAAAGAAAGAATGCTGGTTGTGGAGTTGGAGGACCTGAATTCAAATTCTGTTTCTACCATTTACTACTACCTACTTACTACTTCCCAGGCTGGAGGAAGTCACTTTCTTCCACTCTTAGGGGTTTTATACCCTCATCTGTAAAATGAAATGTTTGGACGATCTTGAACGTTCCTAAATTCTAATCTGTGATTCTGATCCATCTGGACTAATCTCTGCTCCCATACATAAGAGATATCTGAAAGCTGACGCTAAAAAAAAAAAAAAAAAGGATACTCTAACCCACAGTATTTTGAATTTAACTGAAAAATACAAATACGAAGCAGCTGATGTAGTGGATAAAGTTGACTTCAGAGACAAGACGATCTGGGTTCAAGTCCTACTTTGGATTCATCCCGGCTTTCCGTGCTCCTGAGAAAATCACTTAACCTCTTAGTTCCTCTGGGCAGCGCTTCTGAAAAGGACTATAAAAATGGAGGGAAGGTGAAGATCTTCCTTACCACAGACAGTTTTCCTAATGGGGAATTCCCTATACCAATGAAATCACAGGTCCAGTGCCGCCCACAATATAAATGCATTGTAAAGAAAGAATGTTATGCTCTGGGCGGATGGGAGAAATCTCAAACAGGAGGAACGCTATAATTGCAGAGATGACCCAAAGATGCTAGTCTGCATGGTTTCCTATATTAAATACCTACGCGATGTATTGATGAGTATGAGTTTTGTAAACATAGAAATTCAAGCAACCCTTCCCCACCCCTCCAGAAACCCGAAGATTATATCTGCAGAGGAAGAAAATCCGAGAGGCCTCTAATCTCGTGCCCCGCCCCAGCACCAGGATAAACAGCTAAGGCTTGCCCTTCGGACTTACCCAATGACAATCAGTCCCTTTCTGCTGCTTTTGCTGCTGCTCCAGCTGCTACTGCTCGCGGGGTCCCGGACCTGCCGGCCGCTGCTAGGGTGCAAGGCCCGGGAGCGGTGCCAGCCCCCACGGCCCCCATGCATGAAGCAGGCAGCTGGTGCCCCCAGCCCCTCTGGAGCTCAGGGTTTGCAGTCTCCTTGTCCCCCCTACTCCCACTCGGCCGCCGCCCCTTCTTCCAGGGCCTACGCCCCCTTGGGACGTGCGGCAGTCGCAGCAGTCCCTTGGGCGTCCAGTCCTGGCTAGCGCTGGACATGGACCTCCACAGCCAGGTCCAAGGGAATGCGGTCGTGGCAGGGTCCACCGTCCCGTAGCGGGGGCTGCCCGGAGTCCTGGAGCTGGTGAGCCCCTGCCATGAGCTCCTGAGGGACTCCCCCGAAGACCCTTCGCTCTTCGAAGCCGCAGCTCTTAATCCCGGGACAGCCTGGGTCTCTTCTCCCTGCCAGGTGGACGTGGGAAGGGGCCTGCACCCAGCCAGCCTCCAGCCCGCCGGCCAATGACACGAATGCTCTTCCTGGATTGTCCTTGGGCAGCTCCGCAGCGTTCCCCAGGCTCCTTTGCCCTCAGTCTTAGCTGGGCTGGGGAAAGCTGACCTCTCTCTCCATCACCGCCCACCCCAACCCCCCAACCCCGCCACCCCCCACCTCTGGCTCCCACGCTTCGCCCGGAGCTTCCACAACTAGCTGCAGTCTCCTTCCAGGGACACTCCAGTTGATGAAAACATCACTCCAGTTGATGAAAACATCCGCCTGTCTTTCCCTCTGGGGCAAGAGCGAGGAGCCTCCCATACGCAGATGCCAGATTTCATTGTCAAGTGACAGGCAGGCGTTCTGCCGCCGTCCAGCCCCAGGAGGCACAGTCAGACTGCCCGGCCCATCCCTGGTCTCTCGAAATTCCCTGCACACAGACTCCGGAACTCCTTTACCTCCGAGAACCAAGGCCTCGGTGGAACCAGCCCACTGCCCTGGCGTGGTGATAAACCACTCAATACCGGGTGGGAAAATGAAAAGCACAAAAAAGCAAACACAGTCCAGCAGCCTCCTGCATCAGAGATCAAGCATCCCCACCCTCCAGTTTCCCCAGAAAGATGTTAATTCAGTCCCTCCCCCTGGATTTTCCTTCTCTGAATTAGTCTGCCTGCTTCTGCCTCACATCCAGAAGGAAAGTCAGATTAACTAGATCCGAAAGTATTAGAACTGAGATTCTATTAAGCATCTATCGTGTGCCAAGTACTGTGCTGTGCAAAGGGAGGTCAGGATGAAATAGTCCTTGCTCTGGAGGGGTTTACATTGCAAGGGGAAGAAAGCATATACACATGTAAGTTATACATCAATACACAAAATTAGTGTGAGGGTTTGTTTGTTTGTTTTTTCCTGAGGGGAGAAGCTCTAAGGAAAGGTGTTCTTGAGCTGAGTTCCGAAGGAAACTAGAAGGCACTTAAGAGAGGTAGAGATTCTCAAAGTGTGATAGTTGGACCCCTCTGAGTCCTCAAGACCCTTTCAAGGGGTAATCAAGTTCAAAACTATTTTTAAAATAATACTCCTCCCTTTCCCCAGCCACTATCTGTGTGAGGCCAGATTGTTCTCATACATTTCAAGTAAAATCCATCACAACCCACTGAATGCAGAAGCTGATAGGAGAATGGAGATTTGTCAATCTTCTCACTATTTTTTTTTTGCTTTGGAGAATAGTTTTTTTCATTAAAAATGTTAACATGTAATGGGCTTATTATTGTTAATTTTAAATGAATTCATAAATATTTTAGACTTCATCAGGTTTAATTCTGAGATACTAAATTTCTATAGACATAAACCATACAAACAAAAGTTTTATAGCGCTCTTAAATTTTAAGAGTATAAATGGGTCCTGAAACCAGCAATTCTGCAAACTGCTGATCTAACTTATTTTTTTAAATGAGGAAACTGAGGCCAGTACGAGAGGTTATATATTCTTAGGATTGTAGATTTCATGGTGGAAGAGACCTTACAAACCATTTTGTTCAATGCTCTCATTGCATAATTGACAAAACTGAGACTCAGAGAGAATTGAATGACTTTCTAAGGTCAGTCAGTGGTGGAACTGGAACTGGAAGCCGAGTCCCCTCTGTCCTGGACAAAAGGTTTCTGAGTCTCCATTCCAGCTCAGTTGACACTAGTTTGCCTCCCCTTCCTTGTACTCATCACATATCTTCCTCCCCACCTCCACCTCTAATAACTTGTGTCTTAATGTCAAGTATCTATGTCTGTTCAGGTGTTTGAAAGAAAATGTGCATTTTGGGAATGATCCAATTACATCTAGACCTAACCAAGTTGGATTGAACTGATTTTTTTTTTTACTGTCAGAAGGAAAAAGTCAAGAGCGAGACCACATAATTGGGTAAGATATATTAGAATACCATGGACAACAGTGCAACAACAGCACCCTTTATTATCTGGGCTACAACCTGGGTTCCAACGCAAAAGAAAACTGCTAGGCAATCAGGCCTCCTTCTACTTTACATGTCCAGTCACAGGATGGCTCTGGAAGCCTTCTTGGTAGTGTATATCCATTCCAGAGTGAACCCCAGAATATGCTTAAGTCACAATGCAAAGCTAGGACTGTTTTCCGTAGCTCCCCAATCAATGCCTTCTCTGTTCATATTTGTATCTGTAACATCAGTTATCCACATTCATAAGAAGCAGAAAAGTAATGGACAGAGAGTTCAGACCCTGGTTCAAGTCCTACCTTGGACATTTATAAGCTGTATGGACTTTTGAAAATCACTTAACCTCCCTGGTCCTCAGTTTCCTCATCTGTCAAATGATGGGGTTGGACTAGATGACCTTTAAGATCTCTCCCAATTTGAGATCTATAATCCTTTTATCCTACACTCCCTTAGCCTCCATCTCAACCACTCAAAAAGCATTTATTAAGCCCCTACTGTTTGCCAGGCACTTTATTAGATGCTAGGGATATAAGTAGAAGAATGTTAAGTGATCCTAGCACTCAAGGGGCATACATTCCAACCCAAAAAAATTCTGTTCTTCCTGCCTCTAAAGTATCTCTTATCAGCTTCTCCCCCTTTTTCCTCATTACCATCCTGTTGACAGACATCTTCCTTTCATTCATATGTTATACACACACAATAACTATAGCACTTTAATAACAAATTTAATAAATGTAGCACTTTAAGGTCCCAAAGCACTTTATACACATTATCTCATTTGATCCTCATAACAACCGTGGGAGGCAGGTTCTATTATCATCCTCATTTTACAAATGGAGAAACTGAGGCAGGGATTGTTAAGTGACTTGTCCAGGGTCACGCAGCTCAGTAAATTCTAGGCAGAATTGGAATTCAAGTATTCCTGAGTCCCAAGTCTGGAGTTCCACCCTCTACACAACCTAGCTGCCTATTATATGTCCTAGTATCCATCTCCTGCTCAGATTCCTAAAGTTTTCAATAGTTCCCTAATTATAAAAGTTCAAACTCCTTATTTTGCCATTCAAGACCCTTGACAGTCTGGCATTACCTTCCTCTTCCCCCACTGTCTGCTGCAGATCACATGTGTATGCAGTACTGAAGACCACCACTAGGTGTCCACCTTGGCTTTCTGGAAGAGGCACTTTTTTGTTTATAGGTCTTAGGTTTTTAAAAAAAACATATGGTACTGAGTCAATTGGCTCCCAGCCTGGTGTTCTTTCTACTATTCCATGTATATGGAGCTAGGTGGTATTAGAATATCATTACATTTATGTATTTCTGCCTTGTTGTCCATTCATTGTGTTTAAAATTTTAAAACATCATTTTCCCCATTATACTTCTATGAATTTCTAGCTCTATTTCTTGTTCAGTCAGTCAACAATTATTTATGAAGCATTTGTTACAAAACGGATCTGGAGATACAAAAAAAAAGACAAGGGAAAGAGAGATCAGGGGAAGAGAAAGGGAGGGGAAGAGAAAGGAGGGATTATATATGTTATATTTTGTATATATTAGACAATGTAATATACACTATTAGTATAGTCTATATAGTGTATATTGTGCCATGTATATTGTTATAATAATACAATATACAATATAATTATATAATATTTGCACTATGTAAATGTTATGAGTATATTATATCAGTAAGATAGTCACTTCTGAGAGACAGAAGACAACAAATGAATCATCAAGAAAAGCTGAGCTTAGATAGTAGCTGGAAAACAGGGATTTGCTTAAGCTCTCCCCCAAATTGCTCCAAACACCTGTAAGAAATGGCTCTGAGCAAATTCTAGAGCTGCAGAACCCACTTATAGCAGAGGGAAGCAGGTCTCCAGCCCAGGACAGCCTGGATGGTCTCTGGGAAAGGTCTATTGTATGGTGCTGGGAGCATAGTGCAGCCTAGCGTGGGCCACACCAGGACAGACCAGGCACTGAGGAGATAGGTCGAAGCAGGTCATAGGGCCACAAATCACTGAGCTGTGGCAGTTACAAGACTTCTCAAACCAGAAACAACAAAGGCAACTGAGCAAGTTAGTGGGAAAACTGCTGGATCAGGATGAAAGTGGTCCAGCTACAGCCGGGGGGTGGTGGAGGTAGCAGGCAGCAGGAAGCTCCTGTGGCTGCTTACAGAGCTCCAGCACCAGCTGCTTCCAGAGTCCCTGGCCCACACAGTGGGAGGAATGAAATAGCAGATCAGAGCGAGAGTGCAGGAAGCACTTTGCTGTTGCTGAGACAGGGTTCTCTTGCTTTACCTTGCTTGGATCTGCTGTCCTGGTAGGCAATTCTTGGGGGAGGAGGAGGGGTGGCATGGCAGAGCTTGCAGTGACAGTGGAGTAGAAGTAGCTCTGAAAACAGCAGCACAGCCCCTAATGCTTGGGACAACTCTACAAGCAGACATATCCTGAACAAAAAGCTCAGGGGTCAAGTAGTTGGCTGGGAACATGAACAGGCAGCGAAAAAGGACACAGATGTAGACTCAGACTCAGACTCTAGAATCTTTTTTGGTGAAAAAGAAGATCAAAACATATAGCCAGAAAAAGTCAACAAAGTCAAAGAGTCTACATCAAAAGCCTCCAAGAAAAATATGGTCTCAGGCCATGGAAGAGCTCAAAAAGGATTTGGAAAAGCAAATTAGAGAAGTAGAGGAAAAATCAGGGAGAGAAATGAGAGTTAGGCAAGAAAATCATGAAAAACAAGTCAACAACTTGCTAAAGGAGACCTAAAAAAATACTGAGGAAAATAACACCTTAAAATAGACTAACCCAAATGGCAAAAGAACTCCAAAAAGCCAAATGAGGAGAAGAATGTCTTAAAATGCAGAATTAGCCAAATGGAAAAGGAGGTCCAAAAGAGTACTGAAGAAAATACTACCTTAAAAATTAGATTGGAGCAAGTGGAAGCTAGCGATTTCATGAGAAATCAAGAAATTATAAAACAGAACCAAAGGAATGAAAAAATGGAAGACAATGTGAAATATCTCATTGGAAAAACCACTGACCTGGAGACTAGACCCAGGAAAGATAATTTAAAAATTATTGGACTACCTGAAAGCCATGATCAAAAAAGGAGCCTAGACATCATCTTTCAAGAAATTATCAAGGAAAACTGCCCTGAAATTCTAGAAGCAGAGGGTAAAATAGGAATTGAAAGAATCTGCTAATAGCTTCTTGAAAAAGATCCCAAAAAGAAAACTTCTAGGAATATCGTCACCATATTCCAGAGTTCCCAGGTCAAGGAGAATACACTACAAGCAGCCAGAAAGAAACAATTTGAGTATTGAGGAAACACAATCAGGATAACACAAGATTTAGCAGCTTCTACATTAAGAGATCGAAGGGCTTGGAATATGATATTCCAGACAGAGGTCAAAGGAGCTAGGATTAAAACCAAGAATCACCTACCCAGCAAAACTGAGTTTAATGCTCCAAGGCAAAATATGGATTTTCAATAAAATAGAAGACTTTCAAGCTTTCTCAATGAAAAGACCAGAGCTGAATAGAAAATTTGACTTTCAAATACAAGAAACAAGAGAAGCATGAAAAGGTAAACAAGAAAGAGAAATCATAAGGGACTTACTAAAGTTCAACTATTTTGTTAACATTCCTACATGGAAAGATGATGCGTGCAATTCATGAGACCTTTCTCAGTATTAGGGTAGTCGAAGGGAATATACATATATATAGACAGGGCACAGGATGAGTTGAACATGAAGAGATAATATCTAAAAAATTAAATTGAATTAAAGATGAGAGAGGAATAAGGGAGAGATAAAATGGGGCAAATTATCTCACATAAAAGTGGCAAGAAAAGGCAGTTCTATTGGAAGGGAAGAGGGGGCAGGTAAAAGGGAATGAGTGAATCTTGCTCTCATCGGATTTGACTTGAGGAAGGAATAACATACACACTCAATTGGGTATCTTACTCCACAAAAAAGTAGGGGGAAGAGGATATAAAGGGGGAATGATAGAAGGGAGGGCAGATAGGGGGAGGAGGTAATCAAAAGCAAACACTTTTGAAAAGGTACAGGGTCAAGGGAGATAACTGAATAAAGGGGGGCAGGATAGGATGGAGGGAGATATAGTTAGTCTTTCACAACATGATTATTGTGGAAGTGTTTTGCATAATGACACATGTGTGGACAATGTTGAATTGCTTGCCTTCTTGGGGAGGGCGGGTGGGAAGGGAAGAGGGGAGAGAATTTGGAACTCAAAGTTTTAAAAGCAGATGCTCAAAAAAAAAGTTGTTTTTGCATGCAACTGGGAAATAAGATATACAGGCAATGGGGCACAGAAATCTATCTTGCCCTACGAGAAAGTAAGGAGAAGAGAGATGGGGGGAGAGTGGGGTGACAGAAGAGAGAGTTGCCTGAGCCATTTCCTTCTCCAGATCATTCTACAGATGAGAAAACTAAGGCAAACAGGGTAAATGACTTTCCCAGGGTCACACAGCTAGTGAGTGTCTCAGGAGAAATTTGAATTCAGATCTTCCTGATATTCTATTCACCGTACGACCTAGCTATTCCATCCTTCTTCCTACAGATATTCTTTAAGCCTAAGGTTACTATACATTTTGTTGATAGATTCCCTCTCTCTGGATTTGAGCTTCCCCTTGTTTTTTATTAATAGCTGTAAGTCTTTGTTACCCTTTTTCAAGGCCTATCCTGGGCAGGGTCGAGGAAACTTTCAGAGGAAACCCTCTTTTTAATACCACAATGAAAGCCACAAGCCAGTCACAATGTAGATTATATATAGAGAACTGACTGACCTGGGAGGAGAACACAATAGACCTCTCTTCCTTCCATGCCTTAGAGTACACAGAACAGAGTGGAGAGTTCAGACTCTGTTGGCTTGTGTCTTTTTGCTTTTTGTCTTACGAAGTAAACTCATTCAGATCAGGGGTCGTGTTGTTTTTCCTTTTCTCTAATCCTACTGACTTATTGCTATTTCAAAAGCATAGGATGCTTCCAGGGGGGAAAAAAAAATTAACTTGAATGAGAAAAAAGTTAATCTTTTCAGAAAAAAAAAATTAATTGAAGGGCCAGGAACCATAGAGACTCTGGAGTTCATCAAAATGACTGGATCTTTGCCAAATCTATACACTATAGGTAGCCATAACCATAGATCAAGACCTTTCACATAGTGGATGCCTGATAAATATTTGTTAAATAAGCAAAAAGGGAACAATCACTGCATATTCATTAATTAGCTAATTTAGAGCATGAACATGCTGAAAATTGTGAATTAAATTGTGAAAATTGTGAATAGATACGAAATCATTTTTCTCAGTAGCAGCTAAATTCTCCATAAAACTACAGAATACCTCAATTGGCATTTTATCTTTCTTTTCAGGAGGATCACAAGACCATAGATAAAAAAGGGCACCTATCATCTCGTACAACCTGATCTTTTTACAAATTTAGGAAATTGAGACCCGAGATCACAAAGGTAAGAAGTAGCAGAACTGAGGTTTGAACCAAGGTTTCCTCTTTTCAGATCCTATGTTTTTTGTTTGCTATACCTTGTTCCGATTTAGTGGCTCATAACCTCTTTTCGGGTTTGCAATGGATCATCTAAGGCAGGATTGGAGACCTTGAGGCCTCAAGGCCACATGTGGCCTTCTAGGTCCTTGGATTCACCCTTGTGACTGAGTCCAAGTTTCACATAACAAATCCTTTCCTTAAGGGGATTTGTTCTGTTAAGTTTGGATTCAGTTAAAGGCCCACACTTGAGAACCTAGAGGATCACATGTGGCCTTGAGGCCACAGGTTCCCCACCCCTGGTCCAAGGGGTTCACAATAAAAATTCTTTAATGGTGCCATCAGCAGTAAATTACTATAAAGAAAATTATGAATAGTATATTAAATTGCCCTATGGATTTACAAACTTTTTTTGTTGTTGTTGGAAGGTATTTGTGGAGCAAAAAAAACATTCAGAACCCCATGCTGCCTTGAGAAGCTGCAGGAGCCTTCAATTATCTAAGCAAACAAATGTTAACCTCCACTCCATCCCCTTTTCTGTTAAATGAATTCCACTGGGTTGAAACAATAGATGTTTAACATTTTGTATTTATATTAGTTATTACAGAAAGTATAGAGGTTATTATAATCTGTATTGAGGGAGGGAGGCTACCTGGAAAGTCACAGATGTTAAATTAGAATGTAAGCTCCTTGAGGGCAAGAACAGTCTTCCTTTTTATTTATATCTGAATTTCCAGCACTTAGCATGGTGCCAGGCATATGGTAAGCATTTAATAGATACTTGTTGACTTGACTTTCAAATTATCAATGGCCTTTTCTCAGTTTTAATTCTCTCTGACCTCTCTGTAACCTTTGACAATGTCAATCCCTCTCTCCTCCTCAATATTCTCTTCTCTAGGATTCTTAACACCCCTCTCTCCTGGTTTTCCTCCTACTTATATGACCACTCCTTCTCTATCTCCTTTGCTGGATCCTCTTCCAGATCACACTCTCTAACTATAGGTGTCCCTGGGGACTCTGTCCTGGACCCTCTTCTGTTTTCCACCTATATGACTTCACTTGGGGTTCTCATCAAGTCCTTTCTCTATTTTGATGATTTTCAAGTCTCCCTTTTGAGGAGGCTGCTATCAATCATCATTCCCATTTTACAGAAAAAGAAATAGGTTAAGAGGTTAAATGACTTGCCCAGAGTCACAAAACTAATGTCTAAGGTGGAACTTGAACACAGATCTTCCTTACCTGTCCTCCTCCATGGTCAGGTTCGTTGCAAATATTTTGTTTGGGGACCAAGTTCACATTTACATTAGCACCTCTTAAATATGGCTGTCAGTGATGCCTAGAGGTAGCTAGGTGATGCAATGGACAGAACCCTTGACCTCGAGTCAGGAAGACCTGAGCTCTAATTTGACCTCAGAGATTTACTAGCTGGGTAACCTTGGCATGTCAATTAACCTCCTTCTGCCTCAAGTTTCCTCAACCATAAGATGGGGATAATAATAGCATTTATCACAGGGTTGTTGTGAGAATTAAATAAGATAATATTTGTAAAGTGTTCAGCATAGCACTAGTGGGCTTTTAATAAATGCATGTTCCCTTCTCTTCCTATTCTACAGAGGCAGAGAGAGATTAAATTGCACAACCTTGATTTACTTTTCCTGTGTGAATTATTGTACCCCCTTTCCTCCCCTCTGTAATGTTAATGGGTTGGGAAGATCTTCCCCATCCATTAAAAGGCCTATGTGACCTGCTTTGAGCTCTGGCCAAGCTCATGGTTGTGATACATCCTGAGTCACATAAAGTCTGTTGGGGGAGGAACTTGCCTAAGAGGAATTTGCTCAAAGGGGAAGCTTGCTTAGGGGAGGTTTGCTTGGAGGAAGGGTTTCACACTTTTTGTTAATTTCTAATTAGGCACTGTCATCAGGGTTGTGATGCCTTCTAACTCTGAGAAGTATATATATACATATATATATATATATATATATATATTCTGAGTTGGTAGTTTCTCTTATGAGAAGGATGTTGTGATTCCCTGGTCGAGACTCTGAGTAGCCATATGTTCAGAGCTCCCTGACTGCTCAGATGTAAAGGCTCTCTTGATCCAGTGGTGTATATAAAAAGTATAGCAATATTGCTTTGATTCAGGCAGTAAGAGCCCTGTCTGTTGGTCTTTATGCTAATTTCTCTTATATTTTCTCTGTATTTTCGCTACTTGTACTTCTTCTGCCATTCAGGGTGCTCACCCTTCCTCTGAACTAGTGAATGTAATTAAAAGACTATTATTGACCCCCTTTAAAGCTATCTTTCCTGGTAAATCAGATAACCTGTGCTAGCAGGCCATCGTGGGCATGCCAGGATGCTTGCCTCTACACCCTCCAGCCTCAGATATTCATTCAAATTGACCATTGACAAAGCCAATGAAAGAGGGACTCAGCTACTGTTGCCAAGAAAAACAGAGATAATTTGAAACAAAACTTGTAGTCAAGAGACTACTAGAGAGGATGTTTATTAAAAGGCTTTAAGTAGAGATGCTATTGTCTAAAGTCATATTTTAAATTCTTGTAAACAGACTTTCTTTAACCCTTCTCAAAGTTGATTGGTTTGTTGTTGTCCTTCATTCTTGAAGAGGACCAAAATGACATCACTATGTTGGAGTCAAAGTACACAGGCGTGTCCGACTGGCTGATCAGATTAATATGGGCTCAGAGGGCTCCACCACAGGTCGAGCACAAATAGTTCATATGAACATTTGGAGTGGAGATGTCTCTAAGCTTGCACATCTCCCGTTTCTTTTGGGCTACTACAGTTCCACTTTGATCATGGAATACAGAACTGCACCTTCTTTGATATAGGCATGCTATGCTGGGCGGTCCTTTGCCAGTATCTCCCATTTCTCACAATAGATTCCAAAGTTCTTCAGACAGGCCGTGAGAGTGTCCTTCTAATGCTTCTTTTGACCATCATATGAGCACTTGCCTTATCTGCATTCTCCATAAAATAATCTTTTAGGCAAATGTACATTTGGCATTTGACAATGTGGCCAGCCCATCGGAGTTGCACTCTCTGAAGCAGAGTTTGAATGCTTGGCAGTTTAGCTTGAGAAAGGACCTCAGTGTCTGGTACCTTTCCTTGCCAAGCAATCTTCAGAATCTTCCCAAGACATTCAAATGGAAGCAATTCATTTTCCCGGCATGGCACTGATATACTTACTGTCCAGGTTTCATAGGCATACAACAATGAAGTCCGCACAACAGCTATGTAGACCTTCAACATGAGTCTTGTTGGTTAAATAGTTAAAAGCCAGTCAAGTTAAATGGATTGCTTATGATCACATAGATAGAAAATTTTGTCAGTGGGACATGAAACCTTCAAAACTCAACATGCTGTCCACTCTGCCCTACTGATTCTCAACTTGTAACACACTAATTGGGGTGTGTGTGTATGTGTATACACATCTATATCTGTCTATCTGTATGTAATATACAAATACACATATATATATGTATATAGAGACAATATGATATATGCATACATACATGCTATATACATATATCATACTATCATATGTAAGATATGTTGTTTTATATCTATACATACATATACATATGACTAGAATTTGAAGTTTCAGGAGTATTGGAGCAGCTAGTTGGCACAGTGAACAGAGTGGAACCTGGAGTCAGGAAGCCCTGAGTTCAGATCCAGCCTCAGACACTTATTAGCTGTGTGACCCTGGGTAAGTCACTTAACCTCTGTTTGCCTCAATTTCCTTATTTGTAAAATGGGGATAGTAATAGCACCTACTTCCCAGGGCTATTGTGAAGATCAAATGAGTTCATGGTAAAGCACTTAGCATAGTGCCTGGCACATAGTAGGTACTATATAAATGTTAGCTATTATTATCGTAAGAATACAAGCTTGCCCTTTCTTTTTCTTTCATTTGCCCCTTTCTCCTCCCATACTTCTCTCTTTCCCTCTCTCCCATGCCACCTCTGCACCACTCTCAAGTTATAACTCAATTCTCTCCCCTCCACCCCAGTCCTGATACAAAGTACAGTAAAGTGATTCCCCTCAAGTGAAGACCTGATCATGTCAGCTGCCTACTCAATGAACTCCACTGCCTTTTTATTATGTCTAGGATTGAATATATACTCTTCTCTTTATCTCTTAATGTCTTTCCCAGCCTGGTGCCTATCTATTTTTCCAGGCTTATTATGTATAATAATATATCATATTGTATATAATTCCTTTCTACTCTCTGTAATCCAGCAAAAGCGTCCTTTTCTGTTCCTCATTTCATACACTACATTTCCAGTTTCTGTAACTTTGCATTGGCAATCTCCCTTGCCCAGTATGTATTTTATCCTCATCATAGAATTCCTCTATTCTTTTAAGATGTAACTTAATCACCACTTTCTTTTTTTTAACTTTTATTCAGTATTTTATTTTTCCTCAGTTACATGCTAAAACAATTTTTAACATTTGTTTTTAAAACTTCGAGTTCCAAATTCTCTCCCTCACTTACTCTCTACCACCACTTCCCCCTCACTGAGAAGGCAAGCAATTCAATTTAGGTTATACATGTGTAGTCATGCAAAACATTTCCATAATAATCATGCTAAACACCACTTTCTACTGCTTAATTTTCCCCCTCCCCAAATACTAGTGCCTTATCAACCTAACTAGCTAGTACTTTGTTACGGTCTGCCCTTTTGAGATTTCACAAAGCTAAAGTCTGGAACAGGAAAAAACAGGCATGAAAATATATGGAAGAGGCTCTTTCAAGAGTAGGGGAGAAAAAACAGTCCAAGGCTAAAAAAGGCCTGAGATTTGAATAGCTCAACTGCATGTGCGGAAGCTAACTAGACCATGAACTTGCCTCTAGGAAATAGATTGTATTTATAACTTTGACCTGAATAGGATTCTGGGAAGTATGACTGCCTATATCTTCTTCTCCTTGTTGTTGCAGTTGTTGTTCAGTCATTTCAGTCCTCTTTAACAATTTGTGATCCCATTAGGGGCTTTTTTGGCAAAGTCTAGATGGATCACCAACAGTACAGCCTCTTGCTAAAGGAGCTTACTTTGTACCAGTCAGGGTGGCTGAACAGAAGGGGCTATATCTCTCACCATTCCTGACTTGAAACCAGCATTTCTGAGCCTGGTACTGAGGAAAGTTAAACAGGAGAGACTTGAGTTAATCCATGACAAAGGGTCACGGCCCAGGCTGAAGGAGCACCATAGTTGAAGCATAGTACCAAACCAGTGGCCAGAGGAAGTAAAAGATCATGAATGCTCATCAAAAAGCAAACCCAGGGAATCTAAAAGATCATCTGCTTTATGAGAAGAGCCCAGCAGGTCAGCTCTCTGGCCAGTCCAGCCTGAGAAACCATAGCTTAGCAGCAGTGCAACCTGCGCAGCCCTGTCTAGCAGCTTCCCAGGGGCCAAGCAACCCTTCTTGGTCCAGCCCAGAAGCAACTGAGTCTGGTATGCTCAGCAACTGTAGGCTCAGTGCTTCATTCAGCACACTTGTTAACAAGGAGCACACTGATGGAGGCTCTTAAGCTATAGTTTAGGAGGATGGCCACCCACAGCATTACCCCCTAGAACTCTGGGATCCGAGGTACCCAATATTCTAGTTCTAGTGCAGGCTTAGGGGAAGTGAGCCCAAAGCAGGTATTAACTGTATATTGTTTTTATATTTATTCTGTGTAGCATATATTTCTTATATAAATATTTGTTGTCTCTGCTGTTATAATATAAGGTTCTTAAGAGTAGGAATTGTTTCAGTCTTTATTTTTGTACCCCCCAGTTCCTAAGACAGGAACTTAATAGATAGTTAATTGATTCTTACACAAGCAAAATTCTCTTCTTGCAATACAATTCCCAAACCCCTGTCAAAAGGTACATTATTCTACCTCCACGACTCCAGTCCTAATCAAAACAATTCCATAGTATGTATTAATAGGAGATCTTGCTAAGAAAACTTTTAAAATGTTAAAACAGCTGACTCCGGCCCACTAAATCCAGGCAGTGACAATAATGCTAAACTAAGAAGGTGGAAAGAATTCTTTATGAGCTTGTAGTTAATTCTAAGTTGAATCTAAGGCCTCAGACTCAGCTATTAATTACGTAAAAGGAGTAGTGAGAGTGACTCACCCATTTGACATTTTTTATAAGGTTGATGATGAGAAACAGACAGATCCTTTAGTTTTTAAGTTTTAGATTTTTTTTTAACTTTTCAGGACTCACTTTTGCTTCCCGAATGATGCAGTTTTCAACTAATGGCCAACCTTCTGTGGATGAACTTTTCGGGACTTAACTGTGGGGCCCTTGGTGATAGGTACTCAATCTGTCATTGGGTTGGTACCCAGAAGGCTTTTCAGCTGGCTGGGACCTGCAACAGCTTATATTTAGCTCCCATTGCCTTCAAGAACTCTCCTAAGAGTTCTCTTAAACCATGATGAGGCAGCAGAGGGAAACTCCAACCTTAACATCATTTTCAAATCTACAGGTATCTCCAATGTCCAGTAGCTAAAATCTTCAAAAGGGTTTAATGTCTATTAGTAATCGTGATGAAGTGTCTGATATTTCGTTAGTCAAGTGAGATAAACATCATATTCAAACTCGATAAACTTTCAATATGAATTCACAAGAAGGATTATAGTTGTCAATATTTAATTGTGGGGTTTCTCCTAAACACTTAAGCGGAATCTTTTAATTAAAAAATGCTTACGTACAGGGATAGCATTTCCATCACTAAGTGCCATATCTAGTTGCTTCTTCTTTGTTTTGTTTTTTTCTAGAAAGATAATACATTCTCCTTACATGCCTTCCTGATATGAATAAAATATTTGATTTGCTATTAAATGGAATCACAGATTATGAGAGTTGGAAGGAAACTCAATGGCTGTCAAGTACATACAAAAAGCATTTTTAAGTAATGTAAGGTTAGTAGAGAGTGATAAAAAGAAATAGTTTGCAAAATGAAAGATTTTATTTGAATGTTAAAATAAATAAAAAGTTTTAAAAGTTGTTTTCCCATCCATGTATATTAGAACTTATTTAATGAAACATTTAAAGCATAATTTTAGATTTAATTTATATCATGTTTATATTTATTATATTTATATTATTAATTTTATTTCTTCTTCATCTTATTTTACTTTTTGAGGGAAGATTGCTGTTCTCAAAGGGCAGGTATATTTTAAATATGACTAGCGATAATGGGATATGCTGGAGCCAGCTCCAACCATCTCAGGAAATGTGACGATTATTCAATTTTCAGTACAACCATTTACACCTCAGAAATTGGCACACTACAAATCATGATTTAATTTACTGTTTTGTTCATTAAACTTAAAAAAGTGGTGAAGAAAATCTTAATAAGACAGATAAAACTTAAGAATGTGTCAAATATTTTCAGAGAGTTGGTTATCAAAAATTTACCAGCACACCTCTGACATATTATTAGTTTAGAAGTGGGCGTAAACTGCATAATAACAGATTCACATAACATTCTTTAGTTCCATAATTTTACAAAAATGTTTCTCTCAAGTAATCGTTAGTCACTGTTTTTATTAGATTAGTAGTATCTTTATTCTTGAAAAATTAATCAAAATCGTGTTCATATAAACACTAATATTTTATATTATTCACTGTGACTTAATCCTTGGGCAGCTTTTGAATTAATCAGATTAAAAAATTCAGACCTCAAAATGAATTATTTTCTTAGAAAAGGGTTGCCTCTGGAGCACTAATATTTCCAAAGAATTAAAATGGAATTCCATTTAGAGGTCAAGGAAGAGATATAGACTGAGTATGCATAGCCTTAAACATATAAGGATTAAGGAACCTCAAAAAAGAAAACCAGAGTAGAAGACGCCGTTAGAGAAATGTATGATGGAAAAAGATGATCCAATCATATGCCAAGGCTGAGGGATAGCTGAGGATGCCCCCATCCCACCCCACTTTCCCCTGGTTCTTTGGATGCCCCTCCCCCAGTGAACTTAGCAGAGGGACATGGAAAACAGTCACTCAGGAGTGATTTGGAGGGAACATCCACATGGATGCGATCAGAGATCCCTTTGAATATTTGGGTATTTTAGAGCTTTGGGTAGCTATTAAAGCAATTCTAAATGATCACTATCACAATCAGCATACTTTGCTGGTATATTACAATATGCTCATGTCTTCATTAGGAAGCCTTGCCTTTCTTTTTGACAATACATTTTATAGTCATTTATTCCAAATTAATTTTTGACTGACTATGCCAATTCTGAGTTTTGTTTGCTTGATTCCCAATTATGCCAAATAACTTGAATGTGGGTAGAATTAATCCAAGTTGCTGTAAACTGATCCAACCATTCTGTAGAGCAATTCAGAACTATGTCCAAAGGGCTATAAAACCATGCATACCCTTTGACCTAGCAATACCGCGACTAGGTCTGTATCCCAAAAGAAATAAAAAAAACAAAAAGGAAAAGGACGTATATGTGCAAAAATATTTATAGCAGTTTTTTTCCTGGTGGCAAAGAATTAGAAAGTGAGGAAATGCCCATCAGCTGGGGAATGGCTGAACAAGTTGATATGTAATTACGATGGAATACTATTGTGCTATAAGAAATGATGAGCAGGATGCTCTCAGAAAAGCCTAGAAAAATTTATCTGAACTGATACAAAGTGAACTGAGTAGAACCAGGAGAAAATTGTACACGGTAACAGCAATATGGTAAGATGGTCACCTGTGAACAACTTAGCTATTCCCAGCAATACAATGATCCATGACAACTATGAAGGACTTCTGATGAAAAGTGCTATCCATGCCTAGAGAAAAAATTGATGGAGTCTGAATACAGATCAAAACATTCAAAAAATAATCCAAATTGTTCTTTTAATAGTTTTTACTAATGTAGATTTCTACAAACACCAAGATTGAACAGGCATGTATAAAATAAATATCTTTCGATTTTAGGCCCAAAGTTTAATTAATTTCCAGTTCAATTGTTAGTCAACAAGTATTTATTATTAAATGTCTCCTATATAGTACAGTGTAAATGGTGTTGGATCTTGAATTAGAAGACCTAGGTTTGAATCCTTTGAGCAAATCATTCAACTTCTCTGGGACTCAGTTTCTTGATTTGTAAACTGAGGAAGCTGAACTAAATGACCACTAGTCCAGCTCAAAATCTACGATCTTATGGTGTATAATTCCCAAAGCTAGGTTTTAGTGTAGATACGTACTGGATTAAATTTTCTTTTAACACATATTCAGAGATAAACATATTCAAACCCCCTAAAGATGAAATAATAAGAGAAAACCATATGGTGTTTTGTTCTAATTATTACAACACAAATTTAATTTAAATTAGATTTTGGAAGACCTTTAGTAAATAAAGACACCTTATCTTCTCTTTTTAATCAAAAAAAATTTACCAGGTATTTATGTGTTCACTAGGCCCCTATTTTATCCTCATTATTATTTGAATAGAAGCAACATGGCTTAGACATATGGGTAGAAAGTTTGCCTTGGAGTATGGAAGGCCTGGATTCAAATCTTGCTCCTGATGCATACCAGTTGGGTAATACAGAGCAAATCACTAACCTATTAGTGCCCCCAGGTAACCCAGTAAGACTCTAAGTTATAGACAAGTTGCTGAGCTACATTACAGAAGGGAATTTCCATGCAAGGAGTTCTTTACACCAATGAAATCATAGACTATACCGTCCCAAGCCCCCCTCCAAAAAAATACCAACATCTTTTGAGTTTAAGAATTCCCTTTGAACACAACTACCTGCCATAAAAGTTGAATATATTCACCTCATCAATCCATTGCCAAATCTTGTCATTTCTGTCTTCATAATATCTGGTCTGTGTGTTCCCTTTTCTCCACTCACACAACCACCAATCCTTCTTCAGGCCTTTATTATCTCTCACCAGGATGATTACAATGGCCTTCTAACCAGTCACTGTGTCTGGTTTCTCCCCACCCCACCGCCCCCACATCCTGCCCTCAGCTGCCTATGTATGAGCCTACTCAACAGACTGCATTAGTTCCTTAATACTTCCAGGATCAAATATAAAGAGCTCTGTTTGGCATGTAAAAGCTCATCAAAACCCGGCGTTTTCCTGCCTTCCCATTCTTCTGGCACTTTCCTTCTCTCCAGGCACTCTACAACAAAGCACTCCAGGACTATTTACCCTACTCTAGCACAACACACCATCTTGCTTCTCAGAGACTTTGCACTGGCCATCCCCCATGAGAGGAATGCACAGCCACATCACTGCCTCCTCACAGGCTCCCCAGATTCCTTCAAGACTCAGCTCAAATCCTACCTTCTGCACGAGTTCTGGTCTAGTCCCTCGTCAGCTCCAAATGCCTTTC
This sequence comes from Phalanger gymnotis, assembly GCA_028646595.1. Classification (NCBI taxonomy): domain Eukaryota; kingdom Metazoa; phylum Chordata; class Mammalia; order Diprotodontia; family Phalangeridae; genus Phalanger; species Phalanger gymnotis. Next base: position 267,504,148 of record CM053623.1, on the reverse strand, counting down.
CCTCCTAGGTCACCTTCCATCTACTCTCAGATATGAAGAACTCACACAGGGCAAGTGCTCACATGGTGGTCGGAAGAAGAGACACAAGGACACATTCAAGGTCTCTCTTAAGAACTTTGGAATGGATTGGGAGACACTGGCATAGGACGACCCAGCAAGGTGTGCCTACATCAAAGAAAGTGCTGTGCTCTATGAGCAAAGCATAATTGAAACAGCTCCAAAGAAACTCTAGATAGAGAATCCACCCCAAATGTTCACATGGACTATTTGTGCCCATCCTGTGGTAGAGCATTCTGAGCTTGTATTGGTCTGATCAGCCACAGTCGCATGCATTATAACTTGACTGTAACATAGTGATGTCATTTTGGTCCTCTTCAAGAATGAAGGACAACAACCAACCAGCAAGGTAACTAGTTTTTTGCGTGTTGTCTCCTCCATTAGAATGTAAGCTTCCTGAAATCAGTTATGGTTTTTATCTCTCTTTCTCTCTCTCTCTCTCTTTTTTTTTTTGGAAGCAATCTGGGTTAAGTGACTTGCCCAGGGTCACACAGCTAGTAAGTGTAGAAAGCTGGATTTGAACTTAAGACCTCCTGACTCCAGGGCCAGTATTCTATCCACTGGGCTACCTAGCTACCCTTAGTTTTTATCTTTCTTTACATCACCATGTTTAGCCCAGGGTTTGGCACAAAGGAAGAGCTTAACAATTGCTTTCAGTCATTTTCAGTCATGTCCAACTTTTTGTGACCCAATTTGGGTTGGGTTTTTTTTTTTTGGCAAAGATACTAGAGTAGTTTGCCATTTCCTTCTCCATTTTACAGATGAGGAAACTGAGGCAAACAAGGTCAAGTGACTTGGCCAGGGTCACACATCTGGGAAGTATCTAAAGCCAGATTTGAACTCAGGAGGATGAGTCTTCCTGGTTTCAGGCCCAGCACTCTATCCACTGCAGCACCTACCTGTCCAAATAGTTGCTTACTGACTGATTAATGTATGGAGTAATCGTATAAAGCAAATGTTAATCTCGTTCCCCCACTTTTTGTATTGTAAGCAGATTCCACGGTATTCTGGATGTGTATTGTAATAGTAGTAATAACCTTAAATTTGTGAAAGTACCAAGGCTGTGAGAAAAGAATGCAATAGTGGATACTTCATTTAATTATTTTCGTTCTATTTCTCATCAAGTTCATTTGAGCCTACATAACCAAACCATTAAGGCGAGCCTTAGCTTGTCATCCTCTTAGGCCATGACTGGGAGGTGTGGGAGAACCCTGATAAGTGCTCAAGCTCCACCCTTACTGCATTAAAGCATCAGCAAGCCCTTTTGAATTGAGTCACTGTTAATAGGCATTAGGAGGCAGCTGGTTCTTTTATTTTTACTCCTTTGAGTATTTCTGTTTTCCATAGGGAATGAGACATCATTTATTTCCTTTTGGTGCTAGTAGTTAATTGAATCATGTTCCACATTGTGTATGTTTGTGCAGTACCTGCTGTTCTTTTAGAAGAACACATGCTATTTGTAGGTGGGCCCTGTAAATGCTTCCTGTGGGGTTGGGAGTTTGAAGAAAAATATACCTTTAGTCTGTTCTTAGCAGGAATAGGGGTCACAAAATCAGATTTAATAATAATAGCTAGCAAGGATTTATATAGCACTTCAGGGTTTACAAAGTGTTTTACAAATATTATCTCATTTGATCCTTATGATAACCCTTGGAGGTAGGTGCTATTATTAAGCCTATTTTACAGATAAGGAAACTGAGGCACATAGTGGCTAAGTGACTTAGCCAGGGTCACCCGGTTAGTAAGTATGTGAGGCTATGTTTGAACTCAGAGATTCCTCACTCCAGGTCCAGCACTTTCTCCACTGAGCCAACTAGTTGCTAGACCTTGTTTTACAGATGAGGAAGCTGAGGCATGCAAAGGTTAAGTTACTTGTCCAGGGTCACACAGCTAGTACCTGAGGCAGGATTTGAACCCAGGTTTTCCTGCCTCCAAGTCTGGTACTCTCTCCATTATGCCACACTGCTTCTCAATATGTTAGGGTCTTTGTATTGGCACCCTCATTCATAGCAGTTGCCTACCTAATATTCATGTACCACAGTCATGTGTCATAGGAAGGTGTCATGGGAAGACCTTATGCTGGGAAGGATCAATATTAGCCAATGACATAACTATCAATGATCAGCCTGACATATGTGTTTGCCTAGCATTCAGAAGCAAAAGTACTTTTTTGATATACGTGGATTCCCTTTTTGAAAACACTGAAATTTGGCCAGCTGTGAAACACAACTTAAGGTTTCAATCTCACCTCTGACTGTCTTGCTTCAAGATGTGCAGCATGAGACTAATAAGCAAATCCAAACAGGGGAGATTTAACACTAAGAAATCCTTGTATAAGACAAAGGGAAAAAAAAACACCTCATTTTCTCCTGTTGAAAGCACAACCCCCCAGTTCAGCAGGCAGCATAACCAAAGTTATCACTCTCCTTAAGAATAAATGGAAAGTCATATGATGATCTGTAGGCTGAACTCACTTTCTAACAGGTCCCTGTGGAAATGCAAGGTCCCAGCAGGAAACACCATGAACTTCAGAAAATCTCCCAGGCAACCAAACAAACAAGCAAAAAAAAAAAAGTCCAAGATAGCGATTGCTATAAATGAGAGGGATTTAAAATACTCTTGGGTTTTCATGAGGTAAGCAGAAAGGGAGGAAAGAGGATTCTGGGGGAAAGGGGAATTTTCCTCCTTAGTACTTTGTATTGTATCTGTAAAGCACTTTGCACCCCAGGGCTAGGATCGAGATTGTCATTTTCCTCCTTGTCTTCTCTATCCAGGTCTGCTTGACTAGTCAATTCATACTACAACAACATGGAGCCTCCTGAGGATTTCAGACCAGACTTGTAATTTCATTGTGATAGGGAACTCTCTATAAGGAAGTGCCCTCTGATAATGCAGATCAGCACCTGCTCCAAACCTTAAGAGCCCAGGGCTGTGAGATGTTAAGTGATTCTTGTTGAGTTTTGTTCACATAAAAAATAAATAACAGAGGAAAGACTTGAACCCATATCTTGGAGCCTCTAAGCGTGGCTTTCTGTATGCGGCTATGGTACCTCTTAAGGCTTCATGAAATATTTCCCCTCAACCCTCAAAATTTTAGATAAAAAATGAAGGTTAAAAATTATGATAAAGAAAAAAAGGGAAGCCAGGCATAGAGAAAGAAAGGAAGGAAGGAAGGAAGGAAGGAAGGAAGGAAGGAAGGAAGAAAGAAAGAAAGAAAGAAAGAAAGAAAGAAAGAAAGAAAGAAAGAAAGAAAGAAAGAAAGAAAGAAAGAAAGAAAGAAAGAAAGAAAGAAAGGAAGGAAGGAAGGAAGGAAGGAAGGAAGGAAGGAAGGAAGGAAGGAAGAAAGAAAGAAAGAAAGAAAGAAAGAAAGAAAGAAAGAAAGAAAGAAAGAAAGAAAG
>CM053623.1:267468675-267500193 GCA_028646595.1 Phalanger gymnotis | reverse complement strand
GAGGGGAGGGCAGACTGGGGAACAGGGCAACCAGAGTGTAGGCCATCTTGGAGTGGGGGGGGGTGGAAATGGGGAGAAAATTTGTAATTCAAATGCCTGTGAAAATCAATGCTGAAAACTAAACATATTAAAAATGAATTAAAAAAATAAAAAATAAAAAAAAATTTTATTGATGTGTTTTACTTTTACATCACAACCATTGACAGATTATTCCCGCTTCATAAGAAGTCTCTTGTAACAAAACAAGTAAGCAAAACTAATAATACAGTGACTTCCTTTGAGAGTGCATATAACATTTTACATATGTAGTACTCTCCTTATTTTTCTATTTAAAAAAAACACAGAAATCTATTTTATCTTTCTTCCAACTCTCATACCACTAACAAATATGCATAATCAAGCAAAATGAATTCACTCAACAACATCTGTTAACAAAAATATATGTCTCATTCTGTATTCTAAATCCATCGGCTCTCTGTAAGGGAGGGAATGTTTCATTATCGGTCCTCCAGAATCCTGAATGGTCATTGTCTAAACCACAGTTCTTGTTTCTAAGGTAGTGTTGCTATCATATAAAATATTCTCCTGGTTCTGCTCATTTCATTTTTCATTGACTTATAAAAGTCCTCCAGAAATTTATTTTTTAATAACATTGGTGTTGTGGTATAAATTGTTCTTCTAAGAGTGCTTTCTTCACTCTTCAGTTCATACGAGTCTTTCTATGACTTTTTAAAGTCATCCATTTCCTCATTTCTTACAACACAGTAGTATTCCATCACATTCATATGACACAACTTATATTCCTCAGTTTTTAGACATCCCTAAAATGTGCAGCTTTGGGTTTTTTTTTTGTTGTTAGTTTTGCACTACAAAAAGAGTTACTATAAACATTTTTGTACACAAAGGACCTTTTCTCTTTCTTTGATCCCCTTTGGGTGTGGGCCTAGCAGTGTTACATCTGGGTCATCGGGCGTGTGCTGTTTACTAATGTTTTGTGTATAATTCTCAATTGTTTTCCAGAATAGTCGTACTTGTTTACAGACTCACTAACTGGGCATCAGTTGCCTGTTTTCCCAAGCATCTCCAACATACATCATTTTTATTTTTTATCACCTTTCCTGCTCTAACGGGTGTGAAATAGAACTCTCAAAATCACTTTAATCTGCATTTTTCTAATTGACAGTGATTTGGAACATTTTTCATATGGCTATAGATATTCTGGGCCCCTTCCCTTGAGAACTCCCTCTTCATATCTTTCGGCCCTAAATCGAATGGCAAATAGCTCTTTTTCTAGTAAATTTTCAGCAGTTTTTTATGTATCTTGAAAATGAAAGCTTTATCACAGCTTCTGCAAAGACTCCCTCCCTCCCCCGTTACCATATTCCTTTCAATCTTAGCTTTTTTGTATATGTATGTATGAAACCTTTTAAATTTTATGTAATCAAAATTACTTGTTGAATCTTCTATGATCCTCTTGATTCTTTGTTGGTCATGAAATGTTCTACTACCCACAAAGGTAGTAGTATTTTTTTTCATGTTTCTATAATTAGTTTATGATCCCACCTTTTTATATCTAGGCTATGTACCCATTTGGAGCTTAGCTTGGTAGAAGGTGTGAGATGTTGGTCTAAATGCAACTTCTTCCATACAGCTCCAATTTTCCTATCAGGTTTTGTTATCTCATTGTTGTCATTATTTTTAATGAAATCATCTATTGCTTCTATGATTTATTTTTTGACCCTACTCCCCTAATTTCATTGATTGTACTTGCCAAGCCTTAGCATTGCATGATTCCCTGCCTTTGCTTCTACACATTTCCTGCCGAATATAGTTAGAGAAAATGACACAACTGCTGTATTTGTTTGTCTGTTTGTTTTTCCTTAATTCTAAAATCTACCAGTTTCACTCTTGTCTATCAGAAGATTTCTTCCTGCTGAGATTGTTGAAGCTTTTGAAAGAGCAAGTCTTCCACTTTCGCTTTTGCTTTCCTTCTGAAAACTGTCTGAAGTCCTTCACTTTCATCGTGAGGGCATCTAGAACATACTTGCGACTTGTCTAAGTGATGAGTTATTCAGTAATCAGATTGTTTCACGATGGGATACAACTGAGCCAAACTATTCCCTCCTACTCCGTCGTCTTGAACATTCTAACTGAAGGTTCTATTCTGACACTGCACGTGAAGTTTTATGACCTTAAGCAGTCCAATAATTTTGCAAGTGTTTCCTTACCTAACTTTTTTTAATCAAGTGAGCAATTTCCTAACTCAGAGTTTCATATACGAACATATAATCCATATGTTAATCTATTGTTAATTATTAATCTTTACTAATTAATTTATTATTCACTTATTTTTATTAATGTATACATTTATTTTAATTAAATTATTAATTTAATCTGTAATTAATTTGTCCTAATTAAATTGTTAATTAATTATTATTATTATTACTTAAGTTATTAAGGCTCGAAACTGCAATAAGACTTTTGAGACAACATGTATATGCAAATATATATGTATACATGTATGTGCATATGTATGTTTATGTGTATTATATATACATGTATGTATGCTTATGTGATATGTATGTAGCTTTTCTCTCTTAAAAAACTTGAGCAAGACTGGACTGGGGGCCCAGACAACCACAGGGTGTTTCAGGAAACAGATGTGGCCTTAATGTTTAAGGAAGTAGGCTTAGTTTCCTATGTTTCTGTCACTGAATTTCTATAAAAATTCTTTAAACCATAAAAGAAAGAAACAGATTCAGCTCTACTGCCTCTTCTACCACCATACTAAAAGACTTGTTATTAATATATTTCCATGTGCCTCTCAACAGTTATTTACCTCAAGCTACTTAAGGTAAACAATTATTATACCACAGTCCAGACAACAGGCATCTGGAACACAACCTGTCTAAAACAAACTTCATTACCTTACCCCCCCGAACCCACTTCTCTTAGTAACTTCACTATTTCTGTTGTTACCTCCGCCTCATATTCACCCAAGTTTGAAAACCTTTTACTCATTCTCTGATTTTTTCTCTCTTTCATCCCTATAGATCCAATCGCTGTCTGCCTCTCATGGACTCTATGTCTACCATATCACATGCTCATTCTCTTCTCTCTGCTCATAGCACCACTTCTTGGGACTCTTATCTCTCTTCTGGACTACTGAAGTAGACTTGCAACAGGTCTCTCCTTCTCCATTCCATCTTCTACATAGTTATCAAGTTGATATCCCTAAAGAACAGACCTGAGCAAGTAACTTTTCTGCTAAAACAAAACAAAACAAAAAATCAAAAACAAACAAAAACAACTCTAGCATCTACTTATTGCCTCTAGAATAAAATGCAAACTTCTCTTTTTGGTTTTGAAAGCCTTCCATGATCTTACTCCAGGCTCAAAACTTATTACACATTGTTGACCTTCACATTCTCTATATTTATCCAAACTGACCATGTTGTTCAGCTTTGTCTCCCATGCTTGAAATGCATTCTCTCTTCAATTCTGACTTTTAAAATCCCTAGCTCTATTCAAAGCTCAGTTCAATTATTTCACGCATGATACCTTTCCTGATCCCTAGCTGCTAGCTCCCTGTCCCAAATTATTGTGTGTGTATACACATATATACAAATTTTTGTGCATACTTTTTTCTCCTTATAGAATGTATTTTTTTTTAAGATAGGCACTCTTTCATTTGCATACCCAGCACCTAGAATATAGTATCTGCTTAAAATATTCATTGGTGGATTGATTGTATTACTTGAAATTCCATTCTTTGGAGTCTATTTTTATCACTCCCCCCATTTACAAGTCATGATACTTTCTCTAAACTGTTGCTTCCATACCATCCCTTTATCATTCCATCATTGACCTTTCCTTTTCTGAAGTCCAAACAATCCTTTTATAACATTCCCCTCACCCCTTCTTATTGTAAACATCTTTCACTCTCTAGGTCACCGACCAAACTCTTATTGCATTTAAATCACTATTGTCGTCATGTACAACTCTTTGTGACCCCATTTGGAGTTTTCTTGGCAAAGATACTGGAGTGGTTTGCCATATCATCCTCTAACTCATTTTACAAATGAGGAAACTTTGGCAAACAGGGTTAAGTGACTTGCCCAGGGTCATACAGCTAGTAAGTGTCTGAGGCCAGATTTGAACTCAGGAAGATGAGTCTTCCCAATTCCAAGCCCAGAGCACTATCCGCTGAGCCATCTAACTGCCCCCCAAATATGATGTGAGGCTCTACCCAAAAGCAGAATTGCTCCAGAATTGCAGAAATTCCAATAATTAACCTTTAATCTACTTCATCACAGCCTTGCACTATTATCTATGTCATGTAAAATTAAGAAATCCACCAAAAAGAGAGAAATTAACAAGCTTAACAATTGTTATCTTGGTAGCAGGACCAAATTTGGTAGGCGAGCTTAGCTGGAGCATCAAAAGCACCCTGGTAGAGAGAGAAGATGGTATGTGCCCAGCAGGTAAGGCAGCCATAATCACCTTGACCACCATTTCTCCTCAGACTTCATTGGAGCCAACCCAGGACTCTGAACCTGAGAGCATGGGGAATGTCAATGCTTCCAGTCTAGTGCCCTCAGCTACAATCCTGGAAAGCAACCCCAGGAAAGATGCAGCCTGGCCGATTGCTCATGCAAGTGCCATAACCCTCCCTTAACTTATTCAGCCCTGCTAATTATCCAATATCAATACACCTGTTTTCTCCCAAGACATCCAACAACGATCATTTTCCTTTTTTTGTCATTTTTGCCAATCTTAGGGTTATGAAATGGAATGTCAGTATTGTTTTGATTAATATCCCTCAAATTATTAGTGATTTTGATGTTTTTCATACATTTGTTGATAGCTTAGTTTTTTTCCTTTGAAAATCTCTTATTTGTATCCTTTGACCATTTACCTATTGTGAAATGATTCTTATTTTTGTATCCTGTTCTTTTTCCTCCTCAGAATTTCCCAGTACAATTTCTTCTTCCACATGCCCATAATGGCAGCATTTTACAGCTATACTGCTACCCATGAATTTCTTAATGTTGCCTTAGTGCCAACTTATTTCACTACTTTAGGCTTCATGGATATGACGTACCATATCATTTCATGGCCATGGTGCTGGCTCGGACTATTCCTGTCATCTGAGAAGCAGCTTAACTAAGTGCTCAGGCTTTTCATCAGAAAGGTAGCCATTGGTGATTTTTTTTTTTTTTTTTGGCCATAGCAAGTGATGGAATGTGTAAAGTTTGCAGTGCATATTTGTAGGAAAAAAGCATTTAGTTTTAAAACTATCTCTTTATCATACTCACTCACTGTCTCTGTCTCTCTGTCTCTTCTTTCTCTCTATGTCTCTGTCTCTGTCTCTCTCTCTCTCTCTCTCTCACACACACACATACACACATGCGCACACACGCATGCACGCACCCTCTCCTCAGCAAGCTGACATAGTGGATCTGGAGGACCTGAGTTCAAATCCATCATCAAACATTTATTAGCTCTGTGACCCTGGGCAAGTTACTTAATAGCACCTACCTCCCAGGATCATTGTGAGGATCAAATAAGTTAATAGTTGTTAAGCTCTTACCATGGTACCTGGCCTAACCAATAAATCCTAGTTTCCATGTTTCTACATCTGAGACAGACTTGGCCAAGGGGATGGTCAAGGTATTGAGTAAATTACCAGGGTGATGGGGAATTGGTAAGATCTGTAGTACGTGATGGCAAGAACACTTTGATACAGACACAAAGACACATTTGAATTCTCCTTGTTTCATAAAAAGAAATAATTCAGATAAGTTAGCAGAAATCAATCAGTACCCCTTCACACATGTCTTTTGTCTTCTCACCAAATGCTCTGCCCACAGCACTCTGAGATCTCCCCTCACCAATATTAATCTGCCAACTCTACATATACACACTGTGTAGAAGGTACTGGCAAACAAAATAAGGCGCATGAAAATAATGCACACATCTGGGTGACCATACCAGGGGAAGAGGCTCAAGGCAAAGGTTTAAGCTAGACCTCCACCACAACTTCCTTTCACTCCTTCACTGCTGTCATGACAAAATTCACAGTTTACCACAACCTCTGACTCTTTGTGACTCTATGGTACCCCATGGCCAGGCTGACTTCCTCTATGTTTTTACCACTTAAAGGCATCACTCTGACTACTTCCTAATCTCCCTCAATGCCCTCCCTAACACAGAATTATAATCAATAGCTCCCCATCCCAGCTACCCTGCACAGCAGCTTTGAAGGCAGGGAGATGTTCTATTTATTTTTAAAGGAAAGAATGGCATCTGCAAACTATAGGTTTTAAGTCTTAGCAAAATCCCAGAAAACACCGTTAATAGAGTGGTTAGTGAACATGTAGAAAAATGGAAGTGGTTATCACAAACAATCAGTATGACTGCATTAAGAATAGTTCATGCTCTATTAGTTTCCTCCTCCTCCTCCTCCTCCTCCTCCTCCTCCTCCTCCTTCTTCTTCTTCTTCTTCTTCTTCTTCTTCTTCTTCTTCTGTTACCAGGCCTTTAGATTAGAGGAATTCTGTAACTATAATTCACCTGGATTTTAGCAAAGCACCTGATAGCTTATTATCCTGTTTTGTGACTCAGATAGAAAGATGAAAATTAAATATCAGCAAGGCTACATGGATTTGGAACATATATATGTATGTATATGTGTGTGTGTTTATACACATATGTGTACATATACATACATACATACATACAGAAATGAATGAATGACTGCATCCAAAGTTGTTGTTCAGTCATGTCCAACTCCTTGTGATCCCATTTGGGGTTTTCTTGGTGAAGATACTGGAGTGGTTTGCCATTTCCTTCTCCAGCTCATTTTACAGATGAGGAAATTGAGGTAAACAGGATTAAATGACTTGCCCAGGGTCACACAGCTACTAAGTGTCTGAGGTCACATTTGAGTTCTGGTGTTCCTGACTCCAGGCCCAGTGCTCTATCCACTGCACCCCCGAGCTGCTGATCAGTGCTACGTAAGGTCTGGGGATGGAGAACGCAGGGTCATGGAAGACTTCAAAAAGGAGCATTTAAGTGGAATTTGAAGAATGAATAGAATTCAAGTGGCCAAAAACAATGTAAGCATAGGGAACAGCATGAACAAAAATATGTATTCAGGGAACAAATCATCTGGTTTGACTGGAGCACAGAGATGAGGCTGGAACAGCAATTGTGTCTAATTGTCTAGTGGAGTACAGGTATGTTGTATAGCAGGTGCAGGAGTTTCAAATGTTCTCTGTAGGCTATCGAGAACCATTGAAGATTTTAGAGCAGAAGCATGTAGTAGGAAGGCTGAATTTATGATCTCAAAAAGGATCATATAAATATCTGAATGGTTCAAAATCGTTGGGTATACAGAATTCTCCAAGCAGAAGGCATCAAAAAATTTATTCAGGGCCTAGAGCAACAAATTAGCGAACCAACCTCCCCATTCCAGTATTGTGAACACAAGCCTCCAGGCCCAGTAGGCCCGCCTCACAAGAGTAGCTAGGAGGCCACAGAAAAATAAGATGGCATAAATCATATTCACTGGCCTCCAGACCTCGCTTGAACTCCTGGGTCCACACCAGGGTAGGCTCTGCTTCGGATTTTTTTTCAGCTGTAGTTTCTCCCCTCTCCTCGCAAGGCCTCCTCCAAGCCTCTGGCATTCTCAAGCCCCGCCTCAACAACTAGAGACCAGAGTCCAGAGACCCACTGGTTCCTGAGTTGGCCCCTCTTAAGTTATTAATCTAGGCCCACACAGGTTTCACACCTGATAGGGCTTTGGGCCTGGGGCTTAGCATTTAACAGGTGAAAGTACTTTCACCGTAAACAAAAGCCAAACTCTTCAAGGGCACCCGTTAAACTAAGCCCATTTTGCCTTACTGGCACAAAGCATCACATGATCAAATCTATGTGTGAAAATGCCAACCTTGTAAAGGATGAATTAGAAGGTCAATAGTATAGAGAAGGAAAGACCTCTTAGGACGTTGTTGTATTGTTCCAAGTAGATGGTAAGGAAGGCCTGTATTAGGATGATAAGGGTGGGAACACCGTAAAAGAATGCACAAATTATAATAGAGGTAGTGTTCTACTGCCTACTAGACTGCCAAGATTATAGGTAAAACGTTTCATTATATCTCTGTATTTAAGCATAGATTTGCAAAGTTCTCTGCTTACAGAATGGGCTAAATGAATATTTGTTAAATGAACAAGTGGTAAGTGAAATAAACATATAGAACTTGGTTAAGTAATTGGATATGTGAGGTGAGGGAGAGGGAAGAACCAAACATTCAACCAAGGTTTCAAATACTGCAGTCATTTTGAGAATGGTAACAAACAAATGAGGCAAAAGAAAGAGCAGGTTTAGGGACAGAGGCAAAAAATAAGTGCAGCTTTAGACATGTAGGGTTTGAAATGATGGTGGGACTTTAATGGAATCATCCTGTAGGTGGTAGAATATGTGGGTCTGGAGCTTGGGAAAGAGCTGAGAGCTAGAGATAATGATCCAGAAATCAACTTCAGGTTATGTAATTGTAGGCATGGAGATAAATGATATTGCCAAGGCAAAAAAAAAAAAAAAAGGAGAAATCAAAAAGGAACAAGAGTGGAACTTTGGGAAATAACTTCCTTAAGCTGTCTAGAACTGGATGAGGAACTAATTAATGAGGCAGAGGAGAAAGTGAAGATATTAGAGGAGAATTGGAAGTGTGCCCCTTTTGAAGTTTAGGACAGAGAATCTATGTAGAAAGGTGTACAATAATGTCAGATACTATATTGAGATCAAGGTGAGAACAGAAAATGCTACTACATATGCTAACTGGCAAATTTTGACAGAGCAATTTTGTTAGACATGTCAGGTACATGGCTTTAGAAATGCTTTGTAGCTTTGAAGGCTTATTTATCACGCCCAGGCATCTGCCAGAATAAGGAGGGAATTTTCCCATGTGAAGAGCAGCGCATCATTCTCCTGACATCCTGACCTCTAACCATATGGTTTAATGTACCATATTCATATGTGGGAGGAGGGAGACACATACACATACATATATATGTAATATTTATACTATCGCACGTTTATATGCGCCATATATTCATACCAACATATACATACAGATGCGTTCATGCTTTTTTTTAGACCACTTGGACCAAACCTGTGGTTGCACTGATGTAAGGAGGAACTTTTTCTACCAACATAGATGTGTGCCTATTCTGCCATCAATTCATATTCAAGAATTGACTTCAACTGATAGTATTATTATATATGTGAGAGAGAAGATCTCTAGCCTTTCTCACATAGAACTGAAAGAACATTGCTGGGCATTATCTTACGTTGCCCTGGATGAGACTATTAGAAAACTTGGTCTGTTGAGATGACCACCACTGCTTTTCCCAGAAACGCTGTAGCTATAGGCAAAGGAGATGGAGAATTTTCTTTAGAAGACACTCAACACTCAGAAAGTAGAGATATATTTTTCAAGTGTTCACCAGGAAATCCTTAAGCCATTTATCTCTTATCTGTGGGTGTTTTGACTTCTGTAGCCAGAGCAAATGGAAAAACACAGTTCAGAGACAATAAGTCACTGGCTGACTGCAGAATCTTTCCCCACCCCCAGCTCTATTCCATGTGGATTTAGTGTTTATGTTTTGTAATGACAGTCTTATCTTTAAGCTGCTGTTTGTGTTGGTTTTTTAAATCATAATTGTATGACCTTCCCTTGACATACACCAAAGGGTTAAAAGAGATCTAGGTATGGTGGTGGCTCAGGGATGGCACTGATATTTACCACCCCCACTCCAATATGCTGGGCTTGAAACTTCAGACCCCAATTGCTCAGTTTAATCACAAACCAGCAGCCTGCTAACATAGACAGCTGGTGGTAGGTTCTACCTACATATTGTACAATGAGGTTGCTTCCAGCTCCAAGGGAGGGTTACGATTTATTTTCCATTCTCTGCCTCAAACGTCAGGTAGACCCTTGGCTCAATGAGGGGCTTCACTTTTCTTACTAACCTTTTAAATGGCAATATTTCCACTCTCTGGTTAGCACAGGCAATGGAAGCCGACACTAATTTTTAATAAAATCCTGTTACACTGTACACCAAGTGGGAATTTATGTACCATGTGGCTTGGCCAGTTCTCAGTCTGGGGTAATTTTTCAATTTGTACAGTTATGGCTCTACAGGTCCACAGCTTTATATTTCATTGCTTGTAGGAGAGAGTTTGTCATTTGGATTGAAAAGAAAACTAGAAACGTGAGATGAAAGCTTCACAATAAGGATGATGCAATTGCTGCATGTGTAGAAATAGCAAATCCCAGTTTACCTGTAAATAAAACTCTGTATTATTTAGTTAGCTCTTCTGTAATTGGTCAAATATTCTTCAAACTGCAGGCTTTTATGAATAAAACTTACTAGCAAAATATTTCCCTAGATAAGTAACTACCGCAGTGCCTAAAAAGCAAACATATTTAAATTTAAGCTTGTTTCATCATTATCTGGGGAATGGTTGAAAAAAAATTTGTTGTATATAAATGCAATGTGATATTTTGTGCTATAAGAACTGCAAAAATAGATCATTTCAAAGAGACATGGGAGAACTTGTATGAACTCATGCAGAGTAAAGTGAGCCGAACAATGAGAATAATTTACATTATGACATCAATATTATAAAAATGAACAATTTTGAAAGACTTAAGATCTCTTACAAATTCAATAATCAACTATGATTCGAGAACACTAATAAAGTAGAACACTATTCACCCAATGACAGATTATAAACTAAAATGCAGAATAAAAAAATGAGTTTTTGGATGTGAACAATGTGGTAATTTGTTTTGTTAGGCTGTGCTTATGTGATACATAAGAGTTCCTGTGATCTTCCCTCCCTTTCTCCTTTCTACCCTTCCTTCCTTCTTTCCTTTCTTCCTTCCTCCTTCCTCCCTTCCTCTCTTTCTTTTCTTTCCTTTCCTTCCTTCCTTTCTTCCTTCCTTTCTTTCTTCTTTTCTTTTCTTTCCTTCTTTCTTTCCTTCTTTCTTTCTTCCTTTCTTCCTTTCTTTCTTCCTTTCTTTCTTTCTTCCTTCCTTCCTTTCTTTCTTTCTTCCTTCCTTCCTTTCTTTCTTTCTTTCTTTCTTTCTTTCTTTCTTTCTTCCTTTCTTTCTTTCCTTCTTTCCTACATTCCTTCCTCTCTTTCATGGTTAGGGAAGGGGGGAAGGAGAAAAAAAATGAATGTTGATAACCGAAAAAATAAAATAATAAATTTATTTTAAAATTGCTCACTGTTCTCTTTGTCTGAATTGTCTGCCCTTACACTCTTCACTTATTGTTTACCTCCAAATCATTTAAAACAATCATCTCCAAACTTTTTCTGATTTTTCACCCCAACAGTAAAAAAAAATGTGCATGCAACACCAATTTATGTATATTTGCTTATTCATAAATTATATTTCTATGCTATTGTACTCACATATATACACAATAAAACAGAAGTAGACATTCAGAAAAGATGAGATAAAGATAAGATAAACATTACAAATTTTAAATATCATTTTTAATTTTTTATTTTTAAAACGAAAGATTATTTTTCTTTAATTAAAATAAATTACTTTTTTTTAATTTTTAGTTGAAGAATGTAATCAAGTGTGCTCTATTATTTTAAGAAAAAAAATCTATTTTATATCCTGGGGGGTAAGGATGACTTGTAAATAATAATTGCATATTAGTAATTAATAGTTCAGTTGATTTGATCAATAGTTATCCATGCAGGTGAATTTCTTCTTTTTTAAAGATGCTTTTAAAATAGAATGCCACATAATCAATAATCAAATAAGAGACAATAACAGTCAACTTTTTGGGAAGAGTATCTCCGCACACAAGGCAAAAACAACAAGCAAAAGGGAGTTGTCTCTTGTCTATGATTTCAATTCAACAGAATTTTTTTTTCTTTTAAATTCCTTCCTTTTTCTGGTTCTGTTTTGTGGCTAGTGGTGTTGTTCACTCATTTCAGTCATGTCCAACTCTTTGCGACCCCGTTTGGGGTTTTCTGGGCAAAGATACTGAGGGCTTGCCATTTCCTTTTCCAGCTCATTTTACAAATGAGGAACTGAGGCAAATAGGTTAAATGTCTGAGACTAGATTTGAACTCATGAAGGTGAGTCTTCCTAATTCCAAAGCCCTGTGTTCTAGCCACTGCACCACCTAGCTACCCTGCAGGACTTACTGTACCTGACTCCAAATTAAATTAGAGGTGGTGGTTTTATTAAGTGGTCAATGCCCATGACCATAGAGCACTGCTCTCCAATTGTACATGTCACATCCACGAGGTGATCTGGAAGGCAGGAGTAAGCATGCTGAGGAGAGAGGGAATGTTCTCAATGGCACCTGTGCAGGTGATAATTACCTTACTGCCCTGACGGGCCAACTTGTGCTCAGATTCAATCTAGCTCAAACTCAATCTGGGTCAGATTGTTCTGGCCAGCTTGTCAATACAAGTGATACAAATGCTCAGGCTCTTTAAGACCCTACCCAACATGGTGAACCTTTAATAAACTTTGTTTTACTTTGGCTGTAAGAAGGCTTGAGTCAAATTCATTTGAGCAGGACCCGGCATATTGGTATTTTGAGGTCCTGAACACCCCTAAACCTCAGCAGAGGTCTAGAACGAAGAGATCTGAAAAAATACTGTCAGATTTAGCAATTGAGAAATCAGTGGTGACTGTGAAGAAAATTTCAGTTGAATGATGAGGTTGGAAGCCAAAGTAACAAAAGGCTAAAAATGAGTGCAAGTACAGGAAGTAAAGCCATTGAGTTTAGACAGCTTTTTTTAGGAGTTTGCCTAATAAAGCGAGAAAAGTAGAAGTGATTCTTGAGGGATTGATAGAGAAATTATTATTTTTGTATTAATAACCATTTGTTAAATTAAGATTCAGGATTTTTTTCTTTCTATTTCCTCATTCAGGGACTAGTCCTTGTAGGTCAGTAGGTCTCTGAATGACAAGGTTGATGATGAGATTGACCTAATCCTCTGGAAATTCAATCTTGGGTGGGACCCCACCCAACCAGGAGAGCTCACTTCTCATTAAAGTGTAAATAGAATCTCATCTACATGAATTTCCACCCTCAAAGCACTGCACACACACATGAACCACTCCACCCCTACACACACACACACACACACACACACACACACACACACACACAGACACACACACACACTTGTTGCTGTGTCCAGATAACTTGAGGCAGCTGAGTCTCATGATCAAACCATATTCTCAGCAGGAGAAATTAAAGGCTTTTAGCCCAACTCCTCATCCACTTATTGTTTACCAATCAGGGTTGATCTCTGCCTGTCAGGAGCACCCACTTTTCCAAAGATATTTAAGCATTTGATGATCTTGGTTACTGAAAGAGATCACTGACCATCAATTTATTGCTTATTTGCTAGGCCGATTTAATAAATCAATTATTAATTACCCAGGAACTCTGTCTCTTGGACTTTTCATTTATCTCAATTCAGTCAAGTGAAAGTTTTTAAGGATGAAGGACACTTAAGAGTGATCATAAGTAGGAGTGAAAGAAGCAATAGATAAGAAAAATTTGAAAATTAGACAGTAAGAAGTATGCTAATCTGTGGGATGTGATAGGATGGAATAATATAGATAAATATATTACTGTTGCATTTTCTAATTTTCATATGTGTTCATCTTTTTTTTTCCCCCAATAAAAATTCCAAGTTCTTTGTGGCCAAAAATCATATCCCATGTATGTAAAACACTTTCAGAACTTTAAAAGCACTACATAAATGAAAGTTCTTATTATTGCTATTATTATATCAGTCTCATTTTATTCAATCAAAATTATTATTCCTTCATTCTCGTCTTTTTTGATGAGATAGAAACAGCCCTGGGACAAATCACTATCTTGCTATTATTGATTTATATTAAATGTTTAACAATTTATTTCATAGGCAGAAAAATTAACTGAGATAATATATGTAAAGGGCTTTGCAAACCCAAAAGCACTAGATAAATGTATTATCATTTTTATTGTCATTGAGTAAAAGCATTAGGATTCAAGCTGTAGGCTCACTGAAAATATCCTTGGTACCACTTCAACAACAGACAGATCAACAGGCATGATATGCACCTCACTCTTTGCCCACAAGCCTCTGATCTCCTCTGCTATCATCCTCGGCTCTCTTCGCCCCATGTGTCCAATCTGATGTCGTCTTGTCTTCTTGTTTCTCCTTTTTCCATCATCACCTCCCATTTGGATTATCACAATAGCCTCGGGGTGTGTTTTCCTACTCCAAGTCTCTCTGCAATCTAATCCATCCTCCACTCAGATGCTAAAATGATTTTCCCATGTCTGAACATGTAACTCTGTTCTTCCTCCGTGCTCCCACTTAAATTTCGGTGGCTTCTTATTACTCCAAGGATCAGATATAAAAAAAAATCTGCCATTTGCCTTTTAAAGACCTCTGTAACCTGGACCCTTCCTCCTTTTCTTGTTTTCTTATACATTATTCCCTTTTAATTGCTGCTTCTCACACAGAGCCCTCCATCTCCTAACTCCACGCCTTTTCTAGCTGCCACATAGGTCTCTTCCTCCTCACCTCTCCCTCTGTAGTTGCCGACTTCCTTAAAGGCTCAGGCTACATCTCTCCTTATGTAGGGATCTTTCCTAGTCCCAGTTAGGTCCTTCTGATATTACCTCCCATTTACACTCTATAATCTTGTATGTACATAATGGTTTTCATGTTATCTCCCTAATTGTTTTATCTCTTTGAGAAGGAACTCTTTGAGGGGAGGAATCATGTTTTTGCCTTTCTTTGTATCTAGGGTTTAGCATAGTGCCTTCCACTTGGTTGGTTGGTTGTTGTCCTTCCTTCTAGAAGAGGACCAAAATGACATCATTATGTCTGAGTCAAGATTCAGCGTGTCCAACTGTGGCTGATCAGGTCAATACAAGCTAAGAATGCTCTACCACAGGTCGGGCACAAATAGTCCATGTGAACATTTGGGGTGGGTACTCCACATTTGTGCATCCTGCATTTCCTTTGAGCTGTTTCAATTCTGCTTTGCTCATAGAGCACAGCACCTTCTCTGATGTGGGAACACCATACTGAGTGGTCCTGTGCCAATGTCTCCTATGTCACACAATAAGTTCCAAAGTTCTTGAAGAAAGTGTTTAATGAATGCTTATTGACTGACTGGCTGTACTGTATTATTATTACTTCATATCACACAAAATAGATTGTCACAGCATAAGTTATTATTATGGTTGTTGCTGTTATGATGCCTATTGTGCCCAAATGAAGTGGGAGCTAAGAAAAGGTATCAAGTAATTATTTGTTGACTGGTCAGGGACCTCTTGAATTATTTAATGTGGTCAAGTTAGCTTATTTAAACATTATTCTGATCATTCTCCTTTGGAAAAGTTCTTTCAAACAATCTAAGGCAGATCTCATAACAAAGGACAAGGAACTCCCTTTTCTTTGCCCTGGAGACAGATTACTTCTACTCAAATATATCCTGAACTGTATCTGTGAAGTAAAATTTGAAAATACAAATCATTTTAAACTCAGTGACTTTTTTTCCATTTTTTTATATTGTGGGGACATTTTTTTTTTAGTTTTAAAAAGAAAAAAAAAGGAACTAATTGGTACCTGAAGAAAATGAAACTAGTCAATTCACGCAATTAAATGAGTTCAAGAAAACATTTTTTTTTTCATGCTTCCTTTGTATTGTCCCCAAGAGGGGTAGGTCTTTGTCTCCAGAGAACCAATTTTTTTTTTAAACGTCTGCATTTTTAGGATGTTGCTTCCTGAGTTGATTGCACACTCTGGTTTCAGTAGCAGTATTTACATGTTAGACATAATTCTGAGCAATCTGAACTTTCTAATGGCCTTCTATTATAAGATTTTTTTCTAACTTGGTACTTCTCAGGGAAATCTTCAAAGAGCAAGTTTTATAATTACAGATAATACAAGATAAGATATATAATTAATATAAATAAATAATTAATATGATATAATTAATATAATATATAATACAATACTATACTATACTATGATATAATATAATATAATAATTATAGTCAAGCTAAAACAAACAAGATGACTCAGTGATTATTGTACCTGTATTCCTTGAAGAAGTAAGTTCATATCCAGCCTCATGCTTACTAGCTATGTGACCCTAGGCAAGTGACTTAACCTCTGTCTGACTCAGTTTTCTCATTTGTACAGTGGTACAGGTAATAATAGCACCTATCTCCCAGGGTTGTGAGGATGAAATAAGATGTTTGCAAAGTGCTTTGCAAACCTTAAAGCACTATATCAATGTTAGCTATTATGATGATAGTAAGAAAATTTGGACAGCATGAACTATGTCCTGCTGCCAGCCCAGTCTGGACAAGCTTACCTTTGGGCCTGACAGACCAGTGCCAAGTGTTTTCTTGTGATGACATGGGCAACCTGGGTTACTTATTTCTCTAGGTAAAAGAATATGGACATTTTCTTCACTTTGATAGCATAACTTTGAATTAATTTTCAAAACCACTAGCCAATCCACCATTTCACTGACAATATAGTAGGATGCTTGCCCTTCCAAAGTCCTTCCCAACATTAATAGTCCCCATATTTTCTCATATTTATGTTATCTTTATTTCTTTGGGGATTTTTTCCTATTTTTCTTCAGAGGATCATAGATGTTAAAACTGGGAAGGACCTCTTTTAGATATCATCAAATTCTAAGTCCTTATTTTAGATAAAAAAATTAAGGTCAAGAGAGGTTAAATTGCAGCAAGAATTGGAATACCATTACTCTATCACCAGATCTAGTATTCTCTCCATTCCATTGCCTAGAATCAGGTAATATGGATTATAATTTTTATATAATTTATAATTTGTTCTCAAGTCAAAGAGGGCAAGCCTACCTTTATCACTTTTCCTCTCAACGTTCCATTGACATCTTTAACCATGTTCTTTTCTCGTTCTTTATTTATTGCATTTTTAAACATAGTAACTATCACCAACATGCTTAGGTAAGCATATGTAAACTAGCTGTAACTATGACTTTGGAAGAAAATCAGATTTTTATAACATGGCCAAACTTTGTAATCTTTTTTTTTTTTTGTATTCCTGTCTATTATGCAAAGACAAACCTCACTAAATTTGGAAAGGTTCGTTATCAGGCTGATATGAAAGCTTTAACAACTCTACAAGTATCTCTACCAAGTTACCAGGAATTCAGGACCTGCCTTGATAAAGGGAACTCCCATACACACAAAAATGACAACTATTAGAAGTAATCAGTTAACACAAACCTTTAAATTAAAAAACAAAGTACAAAACAATCCAAAAATCAAATCAAACCAAACCAAAAAACTTCAAACTGTTCGGCATTTCTTTTTCAAAGTAGCTACTAAATTTAAAAAGCTACTTCTTTAATTATCCAATGGTCCTGGGCCTCATTACTGTGGATATTCCTTCCTTCAGTGGATAGCACAACTTACCCAGAATAATTCATTTTAAAGTTCTATTTTCTGTTGGTGAAAGATATAATCAAAACCATAGACCAACATAATTAGGTGCTAAGGTCAATTGCTTCTAAACTACTGTAAGAGTACATATGTTAAATCCTTGCAACCTCCAAATTTTGATGTCCTAGGGCAAAGTTATAACCAACCTACCCTAGTTATGTCTCTGGCTACTATATATCAATTTAAATGAAATGTAAAAGTATAAGATCAAAGTAGCATTAGTGGAAGTCTCTTTTTTCTTTTCTCACCCCTTTCTTCCCAAAACAATGATTTTTTTTTTTACTAGAGGACAAGATTTTATTATTACACATCAATATCTATTAGAATTCAGAAGTCAAAAGGTGTATACTTATGATGATGAATGGCCACGAAACAAATCTACCAGGAGAACATATATTCTAATTTTGACTTACTTTCAAATAAATTCAAGTAGCAACTCATAGCCAGAACTGTGGCCAAAAGAGGGGGAAAAACCTTTTAAACATTGTTTTATATTTTAAAATCCATAATTAGTTTTTATTTCCAACAGGGAAAAAGATTTTTGAAAATTAAATTCTAAGATAACACCATGATGAAAGAGTATTCAAAGTAGGAATCAGGAAATCTCGATTCTGGTCCACAGTAATGGCAAGCAAAGTAGGACATTTTATTTTGCTCTTTTTTCTTTTGGAGTTCTGGTTCTTCTCAGCACTAAGGTAATCAAGTATCTTTGATTAAGACTTGCCTTTGTTTGAATAAAGAGTCTTTGACTAATCAAGAGTCTTGGATGACCTGCTTAAGTCACAAGAAAGCCTAAGTCACATGAATCTGAGTAACATGGTTGGGATGCCCTCTGTGGGCTGACCCTGAAGAAGTATATATATACTCTGAGGTTAGCGTTTTGCTTTGTGGGCTCACTCATTGGAAGAGTGTTGGTGTGGAGACTCTGGGTAGCCATTAAGGAGCCACCCCCCCCCGCCCCACCACCAACTTTGAAAATCCAGATGTTGGTGCTTCTTTCTCTAGTAACTATATATGTATTGCTATGGTCAGGCAGAAGCCTGTCTGTTGATTTGTGTTATTTGCTCTGTTTATATAATTTCTGCTTGTAATTTCTGTTTGTGTTTTCTCCGAAGTTCAGGGTGCTGACTTTTCCCCTTGAACTAAGTGAATGCTATATGTATGTTTGATTAAAGTGAGATTGTAAACCCCTTACGGTTGCTTTCCTTGGAAAAGCAGATCAGGGAACCCGTGCTAGCAGCCCTCCTGTGTGCTGGTGTTGTTGGTCTTATGCCTCCACAGCACCTGTGGACAGCATTGTTGTTATATCCACTAATTAATTAATCACTAATTAACTATGTGACCTTTGACTAATGACTTTTCCTCTCTGGGTCTTAATTTATACTTCTTTAAAGTTAGAGACCCAATGACTACTAAGTTCTCCTTCAGCTCCAAAATTGTATGTTTCGAGTTTGTATAGGAAATCAAGTATTTATCCTGTCATCATTATTATTTATATATAATACAATAATATAATATAATAATATATATATACATATATATATAATATATGTATATATATATATATATATAATACAGGGACTTTAAAAGGATTAATCATTCTCTCTATTTTCAAGGGCAAAAATAAAAGGGCCTCAGTGTGGCAAAGGAGATTCACCAAGGGTCACTCTGAATGTCTGGGACAGAGTGAAGTCTGTCATAAAACTTTAAAGCCTTTAGCAGTGTTGACCTTGGACAAGTCACTTAAATCTCTGAGCGTCAAATTCCTCATTTTAAAATGAGAGGGTTGAACCAGATGGCCTCTGAGGTCTCTACCAGCCCTACCTGTATGATTCTATGAGCCTAGGCTAAAAATATTACCTTTCCTAATAATCCCTACAGCTAAAAATCAAATATGAAGAGGATGTATTTATTATTCTACTGCTGGTAGAGAAGCAAAGTGAGTTACACATGTTCATGTAGTTTTTGGCCAAAGACATTTACCTTCAGAAGTTATTAAAGATTTACCAATGTCACCATTGTAATAAGCATTGCCCAGTGTAAAATGGTCTTCTACTGAAGGCTGCAAAGCAATCTGCAAATTAAGAATATTAAAGGAGTCTCTATTTCACCCTTTAACGTTTGGGGTGAGATTACATCTACTGAATTGATAATCAACTCCTACACTGAATATGACGTTTTAATGCATAAAGGTAAATATCATAAGCCCTTATACAAATTGTCACTGTCTTTAAATAAGGCATGTTTTTAAAATTCCTCAAGTTACCAAGACACTGAAGGTTTGAGTACCAAATGGCTGTAAAATGTCTCAGGTATTACCTATTAGTTTACTTATTCTGACCTAAACTAACAAACCAAGATATAATTATATGGCTGCAAGTCGGGATCCAAAACCAAGGAGGGCAAAGAGTAGAAGATAGAAATGTGACCATATATCACACAATGACCACAATAATGTAAAGGCAAACAACAATGAAAGACATCAAAACTCTGATTAATGTTGTGACTAAATTTGACTTCAAAGGACTGCCAGTGACATACCTCCTTTCAGGAGAGAGGTAGTGGACCAAAAGGGTGGAATGAAGCATACATTGAAACTGCTGCTGCTGATGATGATGATGATGATGATGAAGATGATCATAAGGCTTTAAGATTTGTACAGTACTTTTCAGATCATTATTAACTCATTTAATCAATTAGTATTTATTTTTAATTATCTCATTTGGTCCTTACAACAATCTGGGGAAGTTGGTGCCATAACTGAAATAGGCAGAAGTTAAGTGACTTGCCCAAGGTCACACAGCTAGTAAGGCACTAAGGTTGGATTTGAACTTCATTATTACTGACTCTAGACCCAGAGCTCTATCCACTTTACCACCTAAGTTAAATACTGTTGGAACATAACCAACATATCCTTTGCTTTTGATTAAGTATATTTCTTTGTTATAAGGGAAGAGACTTCAATGGAAAATAACTATATTGTTAAAAAAAAAGCATTAACAAAACATTTATTTTTTTAAATGCAAGTATCATTTAAGAATAAAAAAAATGCAAACAAATTGTGGAAGGGATTGCCCCCTCCAACCTACAGTACAACTCCAATTTATTCTGGAATTTGAGATGATGGGAAACACTCTAACTTAAAGAGATCATCTTTAAGGTAAAGACATTCAGTGCTCTTTATTTTTCATTCCAAGCGCTACTTGTAATTTCTGGTAGAATGCAAGGACACGTTCTTTCTGAGCTGGCCAATGCAAGATGCAGTGAGATTTAAACATTCCTCTTCTTAAACAAAGGGCATGATTCAGCTTATAATCTGGAATGTCTTCAAGAAAGATCAGGATGATGGAATCCAGATTTTGTTCAATTGCTTGCTGGACTGCATGGTGTACCTTGAACCTGAAATAAAAAAGAAATAGTTAACCCTGAGTTCTCCTTCAGTGCTTCAGAAGATTCATTGCTTAATTAGTGTGGGTTCTTCTTCTATTAACACAGATCACATATTATAGCCAAAATGATTGCTACTACTACTGCTACTGCTACTACTACTACTATTACTACTACTGCTGTTACTACTACTGCTACTACTATTACTACTGCTGCTGCTACTGCTACTACTACTGCTGCTACTAGCATTTATGTAGCTTTTTACCATTTGCAAAGTGCTTTACATGTGTTATCTCATCTTGTAAGTTTTGCTGTTCGGTCATTTCATAGATGTCCAATTCTTCATGACCCCATTTGGTATTTTCTTGGCAAAGATTCTGGAGTGGTTTGTCATTTCCTTCTCTAGCTCATTTTTCAGATGAAGAACTGAGGCAAATAGGGTTAAGTGACTTGCCCAAGGTCACACAGCTAGTAAGTGTCTGAGGCCACATTTGAACTCAGGGAAATGAGTCTTCCTGACTCCAGGCCCAGCTGAACCACCTCGTAAATTGTAATAAATTGAGTGACTTGCCCCAGGTTACTCAGCCATATAGCTAGTGTGAGTCAGAGGTAAAAGTAGAATACAGACCTTCTTGACTCCACCACTGCCCACTCTTCAACTATGTCTCTAATTTTCTCAAATCAGTGCTATTATAATGTGTTTTATCATAGGATCCCAGATATAGAGTATAAGAGAATTTAAAGGACATTTAGTCCAATTCCTTGTACTTGAAGAAACTGAGGCTCAGAAAGGTTAATTGGTTTGCTTAAGATAACACAGGTAGTAAGTAGCAGAGCTGAGATTTAAACCCAGGTCTAAATTTCCATGATCTCTCAATCTTTCCCTATCCTCACAATTCCTGCTCTAGACACTCTTTCCTCCCTGAATAGTCTTGACTCTGTTGTTAACTAGTTCAACTATAGACAGTTCTCCATCTCTGAATCTCATATCCCTTTGTCTTTCTGCCATTCATACCAATACTCAAATCATACGCTACCTAAGCCCTCCATTCCTCTTGTTTTCATACTGCCCAAACTGCTGAAAACTACTAGGATGAGTCACACAACCATAGGTTCACAACAAAATGATTGTATCTATTTTCAACCAAGCCATCACTGCTGTGTAGCAGTTTTTTATTCTTCTTTAGTTGGCTCTATCATGATCCCCGAAGCAACTATTCCAGGACTTCTCTTACCTCTTCAAGTCCAAAATGCTAACTCGACTATGTCTTGCTCACCAGGCAACCTTAATTCCAGATTTGCTGAGAAAAGCAGGGTCATCCACCTGTTGCATACTTTCTCATTTCCCCAGAATCAGTCTATATTTTCAACTATGCTTTTTGTTTGTTTGTTTTTGATCCAGTGTCTTAAAAAATGGCAGCCTTCTTACTGGGCAAGGCTAACCTTCCTCCAATTGTGTCTTTAATCCTATTCCCTTCTTTCTCCTCTATTGACTTGTTTTTTCATCTCCAAACTCAATCTACACACTCTTTCCTTGCAGCCTACAGAAGGGATCACATCCCCCCCACCCATTGATTAAAATAAGCAAGAACTTCTTTGATTTTGGCATCCCTTCAAATTTTTGGTCTATATCTCCCCTCTTTTTCATTGCCAAATTACCAATAAGTCACCTATGCTAGCTTCCTCTGACTGCTCTTTCCACATTCACTTTCAACCACTTTGCTTTCTAATCCCTCCATTTGAGCTTTCAAATATCATGGGTGATCTCTTTATCTTTAAAATCTAGTGGTTCTCTCTTAGATCTATCTCACCTTGCTTGAGATTTTTGCAGATTTTGACACTGTTTATCATCCTCTAACACCAGATACTCTTTCCTCCTTCATTCCCCATATATCTGTTTTATCATTTCTTCCATCTCCTGCCTCCAATGAATGGGCAACCCCCAATGCTCCTTATTGGGCTTCCTGGTCTTGGAGATCCCATCTTATCTCTTGCGTTTGTATATCATCAGCCACAGGAATGACTTATAAACCTATGTATCTAGTCCAAATCTACCTCCTGAATTGTGATCTGACATCAACTACCTTCTGGACATCTTTGCCTGAGTGTCTCAATGGGACCTCAAACTCAATATACACCAAACCATTTTCCTTTCAGCTTGTCTTAAAAAAAAAAGCTCTGAATTGCAAGAAATTTTATGTATGTATGTATGTATGCATGTATGTATGTATTGGGGCAACTAGTCGATACAATGAATAAAGGTCAGGGTCTGGAGCCAGAAAGACCCGAGTTTAAATCCAGCCTCAGATGCTTGCTAGCTGTTTGCTTAAATTCTTTCTGCCTCAGTTTCCTGATCTGTAAAATGGGGCTAATGATAGCACCTATCTCACAGAGTTATTATGAGAATCAAATGAGATAATAATTATAAAGCACTTGACCCAATGTCTGGCATGTAGTAAATGTTATATAATTGTCAACTATTATTGCTATATATCATGTATATGTACAAATATGTGTGTATATATTATGTATAGCTACATGTGTGTTGATACATGTAAACATATAATATATTACTTGGATATATGTGTGTATATATGTATAGATAGATAGATAGATAGATGAGGAAGGGAAGAGGGAAAAGGGAAAAAAAACCCTTATATTAAGCACCTATTATGTGCTCTGTGCTGAAAGCTTTAAAAATAGTATATCACAGGGCAGCTAGGTGGTGCAGTGGATAGAGCACCGGTCCTGGAGTCAGGAGAATCCGACCTCAGACACTTGACACTTACTAGCTGTGTCTAAGTCACTTAATTGGTATTCAAGCTGGCTAAGTCACTTAACCTCAATTGCCTTGCCTTCACCACTCCAAAAAAAAAAAATAGTCTATCATCTGATCCTCAAAATAATCCTGGGAAGTAGGCGCCATTATCATGAGTGCTATTGTGTCCATTTTACAGGTGAGGAAACTGAAGCAGACACAGATTAAATGACCTGCCCAAGGTCCAAAGGCTAGTGAGTGTCTTGAGGCCAATTTGAACTCAATCTTTCCTGACTATGGGCCTAGTCCTCTTTGCAAAATAACACCATCTGACTGCTTCTTCGGGGCAATGGATAGAGTGCTGAGCCAAGAGTCAGGAAGAATCCCCCTTCCTGAGTTCAAATCCAGCCTCAGACACTTACTAGCTGTGTGACCCTGGGCAAGTCACTTAACCCTGTTTGCTTCAGTTCCTCATTTGGAAAATGAAAAGGAATGATTAAACAACATTGGTTCCAAGACAGATCCCTAAAAATTCATGTGCATTCCATATGTATTAACCTACCTTTTACACAAGGGATCCTTCAAGAGATTTCGTGTTACAACAAAAATAATCTTCCTGCTCCTTTTTATGCTGTGGACAATTGCTTCGAGTTCAGGTATACCAGCTTCAAAATCCCTTTCCTCCAGGCAGAATCTGAGGGACTGGTCTTTTTCTTCCATAGGAGACAAATGCTTCCAGATCCATCGTGCATCTTCTCGGGCATGGACCACATAGGCGGTGTAGTCAGGCTTTTCTTCTTGGTGATCAATTTCTTTGAAGCCAAGGACTCGGTGTATGGTGACATTCCAGTAAAAGGCTATTCTCCAGCCTTGAAAGTGGACAAGCAGGACAACAAAGATCAGAGTGAATAGAAAACTGGTGTTTATCACAAAGAGTAGCTTAAAAGGGGCACTGTCTTTGCAGGGGGAAATATCGAAGAGCATCACTGGGGTAGCACGATATTGTGGTGGGGTGTTGCAGAGGTAATGACTGGACAGATCCTTGATTTCTGTGTGAGTCTCATTAAGCCAGCTAGCAAACCAAGCCAAACTTTCACAGGTGCAGTCAAATGGATTGAAACTCAAATCTAAGAAATTCAGATTCTGGAAAGCCGGTCCAAAAACACTCTTCTCGATAGACGTTATAAGATTCTTCTGCAGGCTCAATGACTTCAGGGATGTCTGATCGTCAAACAGAGAAGCTGGAAGTAAATTCAGATTGTTTGATCCTAAATCAATTACCCTTAGCTGAGACAAACCCTTAAAGACATCTGCTGGAATTTCATCAAAGCCATTAGACTCTAAATTAAGTATGTGGAGGTGAGAAAGACCTTTCAGGAAAAGAACAGGTCCGCCAGGATTAGCAAGTTTCCAAAGCCGAGCCAAATTATTGTGCTGAAGATCTAGAATTTCCAGTCGATGGAGTCCTTTCAACATTTCATCATTTATGTTCGCAATGTTATTGTTGCTGAGGTCTAGAATGGTCAGATTCCGAAGAGGATGGAATGGGGATGGAGAGACGTCCAGCTGTTTGCAAGCTACTCTTCGGAGCATCAGTCTTTTGAGGCTTGGGACTGAAGCAAACGAGTCACTGGTCAATGTCAGGTATTTGTTGTAAGAAAGGTAAATCTCCACAATGTTTTCCAGGCCTTTCCACTCTTGGCCTGTAAGTTCTTGACTAATTTCATTCAGGCCCAGGTCCAGGACCTCTAAATGGCCCAACCAAGAGAATGCACCACTTTCTATATGAGAGATTTTGTTTCTAGTCAGGTTAAGAGTAAGTAAGGGAGAATGAGCAAGGGATGAGAAGGTAGCATTGGTCAGAGTCTGTAAATTTGCAAAGGAGCTGGACAAGGTTATATATTTCAGACTTGTTAATCCTGTGAACCTATTAGTGGTAATGTCCAAAAAGCTGTTATCATCCATATTAAGATATTCCAAACATTTTAGCCACTGGAAAGAAAACTCCTCTATCTTAGGAAAGGAAAACATGGCATTTTTTGGTTTAGTGAAGGCTCTTTTCAAGTTCAGGTATTTTACCTTGGAGAGTCCATAAAAGGAGCGAGAATACAGATGGCCTATGTTATTATACTCCAACCCAAGCCATTCCATGTGCGAAAGCCAAGCAAAGGAGTCATTAGCTATCACCAACAAACCATTATGGGAAAGGTCAAGTGTGGTGAGATTTGTCTGGTTCAGGCCTCTGAAAGTCATGTTGGAAATTTTGGTTAGTTGGATGTTGCTCAGAGAAAGTCTCTGAACACTTGTGCCCGATAATTGTAAACAAAGCTTCTCTGTGGGTTCAAGCCCAAGCTGAACATTGTTCAGTGAAAGGCCATATAAATTTCCAATTGACTGAAAGCACTCTGGAGAAAACTGGAAAAATAAAAATAAGAAACAAAAAAAGTTAGTGGTTATTTCACATGACAATATGTTTAAATAGCTTTTCAGAGAGGTAGGAAACTAGGTGGTGAAATGGACGGACTTCTGGGCCTGGAGTCAGGAAATCTGAGTTCAAATCCTCTGTCAGATATTTACTACTTATGTGACCCTGAGTAAGTCACACAATCTGTTTGCCTCGGTTTCCTCAACTGTAAAAATGGGGGTAAAAATAGCACATACCTCCTAGGGTTGTAATGAGGATCAAATGAGATAAAAACTGTAACTGCCACATAGTAGGTGCTTTATAAATGCTAGCTACTTAATAGTAGATTGGGCATAGTTTTGATGTTCTGGAAAGTTGATCTGCCTCAATTTCTGAGAGGTTACCCTGTGTGAAACTGAGAAGGAAACTGAGTAATGGATAGAATGCCATGCTTGGACTCAGAACTGACTTGGATTCAAACTCTGTCTCTGGCACCTACTAGCTATGTGACTCCGAGCAAATTTTCCTTAATGTATCTATGCATCATTTTCTTAATGGGTAAAATTGATGTGTAATATTTGTATTTCTTAACTGGAAGGCAGTGCGGTACAGTGGATAGAGAACCAGCTTTGTGAGTTTGGGCAAATCACTTAATCTCTCAACTCCTCAGATACTTACTAAATGTGTGACTGAGCAAATCACAACTTGATCTTTCTGGCCCTCAGTCTCCTCATCTATAAAAAGGGCATGTGTGTAGGATTTAATGGTCTCTAAAGTCCCTTCCAGCTCTAAAATCCATGATCTGGCTTGCAAAGCAGGTGATGATCTGAATTGGAAGAGGGGGTTCCTTCCCTGGGAGCTCCCCACTTTGAACAAATCACAGCTCTGGGACTAACAGTCTCCTCCCTGCCCCCAAAAAGAAATCACCCTATTTATCTTACAAGGTAGTTTTGAGGAAAAGCAATTTATAAAGCTTAAAGTGCTAAACAAATGCGAGTAATAAGAAATACCACAATCCCAATAATCTGGCAACAATTTCACTGAAAATCTTAAGTATACAAAAGATATTGGTTGCTAGATATTATACCTAAATATGGCATCATTCATGTATTTGAGGGACTTTTCTAGCTGTATGACCCTGAGAAGGCTATTTATAACTTCTCCAGGCCTCCATTTCCTCATCTGTGAAATGGGGTAATACTTTTCTATTTATCTCACAGGACCGATGTGAGGAAAAGTTAGTAATAAACAATACATATAATTATACTATGTATTATACATAGCTATATATATAGTCACCTAAATAATAAATAAATTAATAAATAAAAATAAATATTATAAATAATAAACTATAAAGTTGAATATAGATGTGGACCATTCAAATGCTTGGGCAGTATTTTCTGAGGAATCATCCATATACATACATACATCCACTTTGATTAAGGTGTGTGTCAGTGGGAGTAGGTGAGATGAGGCTATAAAAAGGTCCTGGGTCTGTGTTCACGGAGGGCCTGGAATGGAGACAAAGTAGTTTGAACTTGATTCTACAGGCAATAGGGAGTTCTGAGCAGAAATGCCAGGGCCAAATCTGGGCATAAAGGAAGATCGATCTTTTTTTTAAATTTTTTGCAAGGCAATCAGGGTTAAGTGACTTGCCCAGGGTCACACAGCTAGTAAGTATCTGAAGTCAAGTTCTCCTGATTCCAGGGCTGGTGCTCTATCCACTTCACCACCTAGCTGCTCCAAGGAAGATTAATCTTGCAGAAGTAGGAAAGACTTGAAGGGGAGCAAATGAAAGGGGCAAGACCCATTAGTGGCTTCTGCAGTCTCCCACACCTATAATGTACTCCCTCCCTCCTCACCTCCACCTCTGAGTGCCTCCTAATTTCCTTCAAGTTTCAACTGAAATGCCATTTTCTTCACCAAGACCTTCTTTGCAGCTTCCTCCAGCTGTTAAATGCCTTCCTTTCAAAAACCCAGGCATCTATTTTGTTTATGTTTCTCGTATACATAAATATGTCTATTGTCTCCCCAGAGAGATTGGAAGCTCCTCGAGGAAAGGACCTGTTTTCATTCTGTTTTTGTATCCCTAGTTCATGGCACTGTGCCTGGCACATAGAAGGTTCTTAATAAATGCTTGTGATTGACTGATTGACCAATAGTCCAGGGCAGGGGTGGGGAACCTGCAGCCTCAAGACCACGTGTAGCTTTCTAGGTTCTTGAGTGTGGCTTTTTGACTGAGTCCAAGTTTCACAGAACAAATCCTTTTATGAATTTGGATTCAGTCAAAGGGCTGCACTTGAGGACCTAGAGGGCCACGCGTGGCCTCAAGGCTGCAGGTTCCCCACCCCTGGCATATACTTGATGGTATCTGTGTGAAGGAGGAAGCTGCAGTATGATTAAAGAAGAAAATAATATATCCATACAAAATATAGAAGTAGAAATAATAGGACTTAGAAACTGGTAAATGTTATAAATTGAGGGAATATAAGAAGTAATAATAAAAAATAACAGTAATGGATACCACTTACATGGCTCTCACTATGTGCCAGGCACTGTGCTAAGTGCTTTTATGATTATCAGCTCATTCGATCCTCATGACAACCCTGTGAGGTAGGTGCTGTTATTATCACCCCCATTTTATAGATGAGTAAACTGAGGCAACCAGTGGTTAAGTGACTTAGCCAGGGTCACACAGCTAGTAAATGTCCAAGACCAAATTTGAACTCACGTCTTCTTGACCCCGGGCCCAGAATTCTATTTACTTGTACCACTTAACTGCCCCCAATTTGTAGATGTTACAAATGTCATTATTTGTTCTTTAAAAACAAACAGATGAAAACTCTATGTGGGAAACTAAACAGATTCACTAGAGTAATCATTAGGAGTCATGGAATCCTAGGCTTGGCAGAGATTCCAGGGGTCATCAAATCCAACTTCTTGTCCTTTTTTTAAAAAGGAGATATGACTTTTTAGGGATGTAGATTTTTAAAGTGTGTGTTCCTTCAGTTTTCTATATTTTAACAGGAAACAAATTCTCAGGGAAGGAAAGAGAAAGTCTTGATTTCCTCAGAAGAACTAGAATAAAATTAATATCCTAGAACATTAAGAATGGTCCCACCATTGTACCTGGTTCTAACTCAAGTACTAAAGTATCCATGGTGCGTATAATTTACTAACAAGACATGGAATCATATTGGAGCCCTGTAAGAAGACTGTCCATCTGGTCCATTCCACAATTCCCTCCATTCTCAAAAGTTTTGCCTTTTTGCCAGATATTTTGATATCTAAGCCCTCTTAGATGGAGTTTAAAATGTACTCACTTCGTACCAAAATTTGCTTTAAAGCAAATAGTGTAATTAGCACATTCCAAAGTATGTCATATGGAAAACATCCTGGCTGTGTTTTCGAAGAGCTAGATTTTCTTTCTCTAACTTTAACTTTTCAAGGATTTCACTTCCCTAATGCTGATCATGGCCCCTGCATTCCCTAGTAGATGCTGCTACTAATAGTAATAGCTAGCATTTATATATTGCTCTAAGGATTACAAGGCACTTTCCAAATATTCCCTCATTTGATACTCAAAGCAACCCTGAGAGGTACAAGTTATTATTATCCCCATTTTACAGACGAGGAAATTGAAGCCAGTGGAGGTTAGTCAAGTGACTTGACCAGGGTCATATAACTATTAAGTGTCTGAGGCAGCATTTGAACTCAGTTCTTCCTGACTCCAGAGATCTATGTATTGCACCATGAGTTGCTACAGTTCCCCCACTTCTCAAAAAAAAAAAAAACAAATCAGGATTTGGTGGCCACCATTCTATTGATGAGTGTCTTAGCAAGGTGGGTCCTTAGACAAAAGACACATGGCTGTTTCTAGCTTGTTAGAAACTCTCAGAACTTGAAACCAACCTTCAGGAAGCCAGGATCACCTCTATGCTAGGATAAGACATCAGAGCGGGTCTGTAGTGAAATTTCTCTCTCTTGACCTAGGGTCCAGGGACCCAGATTTCAAGGGCCGCATGAACTTGGATGGAAAGAGAGTCACATTTTTATTTTCACTAACCTTTGGTTTTCTTTTTAACCCTATATATTTTGAATTTAAAAACATTAATCAGAGAAGGGGTCCTTAGGCTTCGCCAGACTGCCAGAGGAATCCATGACACAGAAATTGATGAAGAACCTCTATAGGATAGGATCAGCATTTTCCTGATGCAAGTTTCTTCCCCACCCCGACCTTCCCTGACCACTCCAGAGTTCTCTTCCCACACAATCTGATTGGCCCCAGCTCCCCTGATGTAGCAGAGTGGTCAAGGGGCATGAAACATCCCAGCTGCATATAGTTGGGGCTTTTCAGAGTTGGTGGGTGCTTGAGACCAAGCAAGTCACCAAACCTTTACTGACTAGATGTGTGAGAGGGGCCACCTCCAGAGAGTCTAAGTGCCACAGTATCCTTATCACACATTCTTGCTGTGTTTGGGCAAACTATCTTTCCTTCGTTAATTTTTAAGTTCAGTGACTTGGGGCGGAGCCAAGATGGCGGCTGGAAAGCAGGGACTAGAGTGAGCTCCCCGCCAAGTCCCTCCAAAAACCTATTAAAAAAATGGCTCTGAACCAATTCTAGAACTGCAGAAGCCACAAAGTGGCGGAGGGAAGCAGGGCTCCAGCCCAGGACAGCCTGGATGGTCTCTGGGTAAGGTCTATCCTGCATGGATCTGGGAGTGGAGCAAAGCAGAACAGAGCCCAGCATGGGCGGTGCAGACCAACCAGACCAGGAGCCAGGTGGAGTGGGCCCTGGTGCCCTGAATCAGTGAGCTGTGGCAGTTGCCGGACTTCTCAACTCACAAACACCAAAGACAACAGAGAAGAACTGCAGAATCCACAAAACAGCAGAGGGAAGCAGGACACTAGCCCGGGACAGCCTGGATGATCTCTGGGTAAGGTCTATCCTGCATGGAGCTGGGAGTGGAGCAAAGCAGAACAGAGCCCAGCATGGGTGGCGCAGACCAACCAGACCAGGAGTCGGGCAGAGCGTGCCCTAGCGCCCTGAATCAGTGAGCTGTGGCAGTTACTAGACTTCTCAACCCACAAACACCAAAGATAACAGAGAAGGTTAGTGGGAAAAGCTGCTGGGGACAGGGAGTTTGGGGTTCGGCCACCGCCCCTGGGGCAGCAGAGGTGGAGCAGCTACAGAACTACAGCTGCAGTTGCTTCTGGCCCCAGACTCACCTGGTGGGAGGAATTAAGTGGCAGATCAGAGCAGGAGTGCAGAGCCTACCGAAGATCTAAGTCCAGTTCTGGTTGGGGGTTCTTGGGGAAGGAGGAGTGCTGGGTGGCAGAGCTGGCACACCCCCCCAAGCTTGGAACATAGAACTCTGTACTCTACAAGCAGTCATACCCCGCTGAAA
>CM053623.1:267452501-267468175 GCA_028646595.1 Phalanger gymnotis | reverse complement strand
CTGAAGAAAATAACACCTTAAAAAATAGACTATCTCAAATGGCAAAAGAGCTCCAAAAATCCAATGAGGAGAAGAATGCCTTGAAAGGCAGAATTACCCAAATGGAAAAGGAGGTCCAAAAGATCACTGAAGAAAATACTACCTTAAAAAGTTCAGCTACTTGCAGGTGCCTCCTTTCATCCTGACCTTGAACCTTCTCTGGGAGGGTGCTGGCTGCAACCTGACCCCTGAACTATTACTTCCTGCTAAACTCCAGACTTCTAATTTTTCTAACACTCCAGCAATCTTCCCCAAGCCAGACTACAATTCGACTTTGCGATCCCTGCCTTGGGTTTCCCTATGCCCTCTCTCTTCCCTACATTACCTTCGAATAGCTGTGGCTTTCCTTAGTGCAAGGGCTGGAAATGAAGAGAACAGAGAGGAAAAAAAATCAAGCCAAAGAGGGGATAAAAAACAGGGCCAGTCCCTAGCAAAGTGGGTGGTCTGGAGAGCACAGCATATACCATTCACACAGACATCAGTTAGCAGGTTGCTTTTTTCAGCAGCCAGCAAGAAAGAGAGAAACATGATATAGAGTAGATAAAATCAGAAAGAAGTGGGTCATATCTAAAATCTCGCAGTTACTGAGTCTGGCTAATTTAGGGCATAATATATGGGAACAAGAGCCAACTCTCCTTCTTAATCAAAAAAATATTAGAAAGGCAGTGGGATGTTCTAAGAAGGATGACGGATTTAGAGATAGAACCTGTCTAACTGTGTAAAATCTGACTTGGGGAAATCATTTAACCTCCCTACACCTGTTTTCTTGTTTACACAAGTGACTTCTTTTGGAGCAGAGGTTCTTAATCTGGAGTCCCTGAACTTGTTTTTTGCTTTTCTTTTATGCGATATCTGTATTTCAGTATCATTGACTTCCTTTATAATTCTATGTATTTTATTTTGTGTATTTAAAACATTATTTTGAGAAGGGGTAGCTAGCCCTTTATTAACAAATAAGGATTTATTAGTCTTTCTCAAACTTCCAAAGGAGTTCATGACACAAAAAAGATTAATAAATTCTGGTCTCAAGATCTTTCTTTAGGATACTCTGCTAGTCCCAAATCTTATTTCAGCTGGAATTTTTAAATATATCTGCAAAATAATGAATACAGTGGAACAATATTCCTTTATAAAGAGCAAGGAACATTACAAAAATGAGTTACCTTGGAGGAGAAAAGGCAGAAGAGAATGTTGATAATGATCTCCTAGTAGGATTACAGATCTGACCTATGGAAGAGGCTGGAAGATCATCTAATCCAGAGGTTCCCAAACTTATTTGGCCTACTACTCCCTTTTAGCAAAAAAAATTACTCAGTGCCCCGCTAGAAATCTATTTTCTTAAACTCTTTAGCAGTTTTTTTTTGAAATTTGTGTCATTTCTAAAAAATAAAATATATATTTTTAAATTATGCATCTTAAATTTAATAATTTATTGTTTGAAATTTTAATTACATAATATTGCATCATGTAACCATATAAAATCATATTATAAACAAGTCATTACATGCACATATTCCTGCTGATGCATGCTGGACTTCTCAACAATGCGCAACATACTCACCTGTGAACACTCGCTTGTTAAGACCTGTAAGCAGATTGACTACTGATCTGTTATAGCCTGCATTTTGTGTGTTTATTTTGAAAATAATGTAATCACTATGACTTTAAGTGTTACACAACCAGATGAAACATGTACTAATGGTTTTTCAAAAATTTTTTATCTTCCCTTCTTTCCTTACGCTTCCACTGTCCCCTTATTTTTATTCAATGCCCCCTAATTGCATCTAAGGATACTAGAGTCCTTCTCCTCCCCCCACCCCCACCCCAGATCATTCCAGTGCCTCCCAAGGGACAATACTGCCCACTTTAGGAGGCTTTGATCTAACTCCCTGGCTTCCAACAGGCCAAGGTGTTATCATTCTCCTTTTAAAAATGAGGCATCTTGGGACCAGAGGAGTAAAATGTCTGGCCCGAGATCACAGTTATTAAGTAGGGGAAACAAGAACCCAGGTTGTCTGCCTCTCTTTCCAGGTAGCGTTTATGCAGATATGGTGAGCTCTCTCCTGAGCACAACACAACAGGGAACAAGGCATTTTGAGTAGCCATGATGGAGGCTGTGATCTCCTTTCTTAGGCATGTTTACATTTCCATCAGTTGGTCTCCTTTACACAGAGCTTAACCTAAACTTAGTGATGCCATTTCTTACCTCTTTCAGTTGGTTTGAAGACAAATCGAGTTTCCCCAGGGATGAATTCCCAAGGTAATCAAAGTCCTCCTTTTTTAATATACGTATTTTGTTGTTAGTTAACAGAAGTTCCTGGAGATTTTCTAGTTGTACCTGAGTTCCTAATTTTGTAGATGATAAACCACAGTGAGATAGGTCTAATATGCGTAAATCCTGAAGAGGGAAAATTAAAAACAAAACCATTACAATGTGTATGTTAGTTTTCCAATTGAAAACAGCCTTAAAGTACACCTCATAATTATCCTTGAAGTCAAAGTATGGCCCATCATTATTACCTCTATATTTCATGGTTCTGTAATCATTATCAGTGTAGGTACTCTCTCCACCAATGCAGTGACATAGTAGATGGTCTTTATGGGATTATAGATTTAGAACCAGAAGAGACCTTAATGGCTAAGTTCATCTCTTTCATTTTACAGATGAGGAAACTGAGGCACAGAGAGGTTAAATGACTGGACCAGGTTCACACAGCAAAATAGTATATGAGGGAGGATTTGAACCCACATCTTTCTGACTCCAACTCCAGCTTTCTATACACTACTCCATGTTGCCTCACTGAAGGTTGATATGACTAGAAATGTCATTTTGCCAACCATTGGGTCTTAAGCTTTTCCATATTTAGCTAAGCCTATCATTGTATGACAGGCAAACCAGATCTACGCAGTTTAGTGCCTACTAGAGTTCGCATTCCAGTAAAATAACCTTCAAGAGAAGCAAAATATAATTAGTCTTTCACAACATGAGTATTGTGGAAGTGTTATACATAATGATACGCAAGAGGCTCATGTTGAATTGCTTGACTTCCTAGGGAGGGTGGATGGGAAGGGAAGAGGGGAGAGAATTTGGAACTCAAGGTCGTAAAAAAATAGATGTTCAGAAGTAAAAAAGTTTTTTTTTTCATGTACCTAGAAAATAAGATGCACAGGCAATGGGGCATAGAGATTTATCTTGCCCTACAAGAAAGTGGGGGAGGGGGGGATGGAAAGGGAGTGGGGGGACAGAGAGGAGGGCAGACTGGGGAACGGGGCAACCAGAGTGTACGCCATCTTGGAGTGGGGGGGGTGGAAATGGGGAGAAAAATCTGTAATTCAAATGCACGTGAAAATTAATGCTGAAAACTAAAGATGTTAATAAAATAAAAAAATTAAAAAATTAAAAAAAAAATTAAAAAAAAAAAAATAACCTTCAAGAAGCCATGGTCATGGCCATGATTGACACTAAGCTATTAATAAGGAACTGAGAAGGACTTTAGTGGAATATTCTACTAATCTGAGGGAAAAGCCACACTAGAGTTAAAAAAGTAACTTAATAAATGCTTAATTGGATTAAGTTGAATTAAATTTCTGACTGACAAAAGTATACAATCTATTGGCCTATTAAAGACACCATTTTTTAAAGGATTTAGTTTCATAATAGTAGAATTCATTTTGCTTCTTTTCCCAGAAGAAAAAATTAATTAAAGTTGGAAAGGATTTGTAAATCCTTTCATCATGTATGAGTGTTCCACTTAGATTATGAATTACTTGAAAAATGACATATTGATAAGGCTGAATAATGATTAATTATGAAATCCTGACATGAACAAAAAGCAAATAAAAACCATGTAATATCACAGTTGAAAGAGCAGAGGTCTTAAAGTTAGGAGGCCTAGATCTGTATCCTAATCCTAGAACTTTGGGCAAAATATTTAATTGCCCCAAATCTGTTCCCTGAGTTCCATCCATACAATGGGAGATCATAATACTTCATTCTCCATCTCATAGGTTGGTTGTGAGGAAAATGTTTTGTAAACTATAGACTGCCATGTCAAGAGGCAGCAAGTAGGTATAGGATCAGCCTTAGGGAAACAAAGATCTAAATTCAAATCCTAACTCTGACACATGCTAGTTGTAGGATCCTACACAAATTATTTAATTTTTTAATGACCCAGTCAA
The DNA here is from genome assembly GCA_028646595.1 of Phalanger gymnotis. NCBI lineage: Eukaryota > Metazoa > Chordata > Mammalia > Diprotodontia > Phalangeridae > Phalanger > Phalanger gymnotis. The sequence goes on along the minus strand of CM053623.1, from coordinate 267,463,957 downwards.
TAATCTTAAGACTATAAATTACAAGTGGTGGAGAGCGTTTCTGTAATGGAAATTCCCCATCACAAATCCAGTAAGCAAAAAAAAAAAAAAAGGATTATTTGAATGCAACAGGTGTCTGGAAAATGCTCAGAACACTTGGAATGGCATCTCCCCATGTGGAAATGCTGAGGGGCCTAGTTCTAGAAGAGTCATGATTCCATGGAGGCAACTTGGAGAGACTATAGAATGCGCAGGCATTCTGTTACTGGTTTTGGCTTATCACAGGGTGAACAGTAGTTTTGGAAGCATTCAAAAGACTTTCTTTTTTGCCATCTTTCTCTTTAGCTACATTCCATTGGCATGACTCCTTAGCTCCCAGTTGATGAGAGAAAAATGTTGTGAGGGGATAGGTCTTGGAACCTTTTCCCCTCTGAGGCCATGTGGCCCTAGGAAAAGACATCGACCCCTTAGCATTTGTTCTTTTTCACTTTAGCTGAAGAAGATTAGAGTCTCCAAGTTTGTGAGTTTTGAAAGGTCAGGAGAATAGGCGGAAGGAATCTTAGAATCAGAAAACCCAGAGTATGGATTTTGTAGGCAACCTGACACTGATGCCCAAAAGAATAAGGAATTTAGGAAGTTATCTTTTGGACACAGGCCTACAGAAACTGAAACTCATCTGTCCTTCCACGTATGAACTTGGTGGGACCAATGTTATGCAGGAACTGAACCAAGAGTAGGCTTTGTAAAAGCTAACACGTTTAAGTGGATAAATGGAACTTGGGTGCTGCTCACTGGCACCTAACAATGGGTGGACCCAGCTGTTGTGGGCTCAAGAAGAACAATAGAGAAGAAATGGTCCCAAGCTCCTCAAAGTACCTGAGAATCTTGAGGGGAAATGTAGCCTGCTTGGCTCTGGGAGAGCTAACCAGAGGGAACTAATTACACAAATGTGAACAATTATTATGTTCTGAATGGGCTACTACAGATTAACTCTTGCAAAAGGTGATGTGACTTACTAGACATGGAGAAAGGGGCTAGACCTTTAGAATCCCTTCACCCTCCCAACATCTCATCCAGATGAATACCTACTGTAAGTCATGCAACCTTTGCTCCTCTGTCAGCAGAGATTGTACCTTAATAAGATGTTTTGTTTATTTGTTTCAAATTTGTGATTTTTTGATGCCAGGAACTTCTGGTGATTATGTTCATAATATAACATAATTATCTCTAATCTATAATTATCTAATCTATAAATTATCTTCATAAGCCACTGGTAATATGCCAGCCCATCCTCAGCAGCCACCTTCCAGGGGAGCACCACTTACGGAGAAGCCACCCAACAAAGGCCTCCTCAATGGCCTTAGCAACTCCTGACCTAGAAAATAAAGTTCTCACTATCAAATTTCTTGGCACAGTTAAATGGTTCACAAGATGTGTTTTACTGATGGAAATGACATTGATGTTTAGTCATTTTTTTAGTCGTGTCTTACTCTTGGTGACTCCCTTTGGGGTTTTCTTGGCAGAGATATTAGAGTGATTTGCCATTTCCTTCTCTAGCTCATTTTACAAATTAGAAAACTGAGGCAAACAGGATTAAGTGATTTGCCCAGGGTCACACATCTAGTTAGTGTCTGAGACTAGATTTGAACTCATGAAGATGAGTCTTCCTGATTCTAAGCCCAGTGCTCTATCAACTGCACACCTAACTGCCTCCAAAATTGTCATTTGTTGTTGAGTTGTTTCAGTTGCGTCCAACTCTCCATGACCCCATTTGGGATTTTCTAGTCAAAGATACTGGAGTGATTTGCCAGTTTCTCCTTCAGCTCATTTTACAGATGAGGAAACTGAGGCAAATAAGGTTAGGGTCATATACCTACTAAGTGTGAAAAGCTGGATTAGAACTCAGGTCTTCCAATTCTAGGGCCAGTGTTCTATCCACTGCACCACCTAGCTGCCCCTCTCTCTTCGTTAGGTCTAAGCATAATATGCTTAATAAATTTTTTTTCATTCATTCAATTATTTCACTCCAACACTCTTTGGTTCATATTGAAAACATTGGAGCCATGGAAGCTCACTACTTTAAGTTTGAACCACAAAAAAGATATTGTCCATTTTGCCTTATCTGTTTTTTTTCACTGCTCCATTGAAGACAATGGTCAGGAACTGCTGTGACTGTCCCCAACGGTCTCACCATCCATCACTTTACAGAATCAACAAGACTAAAGTTTCTCTTCAATGTCCCATGAGGTGAGATTTGGTCAACATCTGTCCTCCCTTCCGGATCTTGTGACACCTTTTCTAAATATCTGCCACCAGCTCTACCTTAAATACTATAATATGAAGCAATAAAAGCTGGATTTTTTGTTTTGGGTTTAGACCCTTGAGTTAGTTCATTGAGTCTTGCCTCATTTTTGTTCAGATGCAGAAGCAAGACCAGAGAGATAGATACCAAATACTCGTGGCCATATGCCTCAGTAAAGAAGCCAAGAAACAAACACAAGTCTTCTGACTCCATACCTAGGGCTCTTTCCACTTTCCCACACAGCCTGTCACTCAGCTTTCACATTTGGCTGTCCATTGTAAAAGAAATGAATTTGAAAGACGAGCTATTCTAAAGAGAATTTTCAAACTTAAAACTTTCTTCTTGAGACTGGCAAGTAGTGTAAAACAGTGGTGTCAAACTGCAATACAAACAGATTTCTGCAGGCTGCCTATTGACTTAGAAAACTACGAATTAACATTGTCTATGTTGTATTTTCTTAAACATTTCTTTCTTTTTTTGAGGGGAGAAGGCAGGGCAATTGGGGTTAAGTGACTTGCCCAAGGTCACACAGCTAGTAAGTGTGTCAAGTGTCTGAGGTCAGATTTGAACTCAGGTCCTCCTGACTCCAGGGCCAGTGCTCTACTCACTGTGCCACCTAGCTGCCCTTTAAACATTTCTCGATTACATTTTGGAATTTCTCATGGGCTTGAAGCCTAGGAGTGCTGAACTCGCAGACAGGAACAATAAAATCAACACAACAGTAATAGCTGGTATTTTTCTGTGGGGGGGTCAGTGGATAGAGAATGGGACCTGGAGTCAGGAAAATCTGAGTTCAAATCTGGCCTTGGACACTCACTAGCTATGTGACCCTGGGCAACTGACTTAACCTGCCTCATTTCCTCCTCTGTAAAGTAGGAACACTCTGGAAAAGGAAATGGCAAACCACTCCAGTATCTTTGCCAAGAAAAGCCCACGAACAAAGTCCATGGGGTCACATAGAGTAGGACAGGACTGAACCACTGAACAACAAGCATTTAGGGATGACTTTAAGGTCAACAAAGCATCGCACATATATGATCTCGTTGGATATTGTTTGAAAGGAAGACCTGGGTTCGAATCACACCTGAGACATTTACTAGCTGTGGTTCCTTGGGTAAGCCATTTTATTTCTCATGCACGGCCACAGTTGCTTCAACTATAAAAAGGTAATAATGGTAACATCTCATAGGGTTGCCGTGAGAATCAAAAGAGATCATCTATGTTACATGTTCTGCATATATGTAACAATGTAACATACTATGTAACACTCTGTAACATTCTGCAAATCCTCAAACTCTATACACATGTTAGGTATTATCATTGTTGTATTCGCTATTCATGCTATCTCTGGAAAAAGAATACATTTATATTACCTTTAAATTTTTGAAAGGGTTGTTACTGATTTTCTGAAATGAGTTGAACTTTAAATGAAGTTCCGTAAGGCCTATGCAGTGGGCAAACACAGTGTCAGAAAGCTGGGACAGCTCATTGTGTTGAAGGTTCAAAACTTTCAACAGAGGCAGATTTTGACACAATTCTGGCTCCAACTTCGAGATGCTATTGAATCCCCCATCCAAGATGACAAGTTGTTTGTATCTTGTAAAATTTGCAGCTGGCAGTCTTTTGAGTTGATTGTGTGTAAGGTTCAAGGTTGTGATGTTGGTTGGGAGATCAGGAGGAATTTGGGTTAATTTCAGGTGACTGCAATCGGCCACTTCTTGCCTGACAACACAACTTTTTACAGATTGTGTGCACATCACGTGAAGGGGCAATATTCCAAGGAAGAAGTAGCTCCAATAGGACAAACATTTTTCCATGATTCTACTCTGCAAAAGAATCCAAAGCAAGCATGTTAATGATTAATAATGCACTATTATATAATGCACTATTATATAAATAATTTGCACAAATTACTTGCTATGCATAGCACCAAAATAACCTTGCCCATTTTGATCATGACACAAAAGTTGCATAATGGATGGAGAGGGTCCTCATGAAGAGGAGGGATCTGTGTTCAAGTCTCCCCTCTGACAAATATTGGCTAGGTGATCATAGCTAAGTCAATTACTGTCTCAGAATCTCACTTAGCCTGGAAGCTACACAGCAAGTGTCAGTTTGCATTGGTGAAGGAAGTTTCTCACCCACTATCAATGAGATAACAGCTCTAATTCCTGCCCCCTTTCTCCCCTCAAAATCACCAGATCAAGAAGCAGCACTGTATAATGGATATACAGCTGCCCTAGTCCATGTACCCCCTCGCCTCACCTCCTCCACTATATCAGCCTTCCTCCTACAATCGCACACTTCATCTCCCAAATCTGAACATTTTCACTGGCTGTGCCCCGTCTATGCCTAGCTGTCCCATTAGGACTAAAATGAAGAAACATCAAACCCCAAGCTCATCAGCATGAGTTATGAAGCCCTGTTGATCTCACTTTTCCAATTACCATTATCAAACTGATATCGATAATATGGTAAGCATATATGCTGCGCTAATGTTTTATATAAATTTATTTATTTTCAGTTTTCAACATTCACTTTCACAAGATTCTGAGTTTCAGATTTTCTCCCCATCTCTTCCCTTCCCCCACTCTATGCTGTGTTAATTGAAGGGTTCAAATTCAATTCAACAAATATTTATCAAGCATATATCATGGGCAAATCTTGAAAGATGTAATTGATTTATATCTGGCCTTAGAATTGGAAAGACCCTGATACACATTGGCTCTAACTGGACAAGTCATTCAACCTCTCGGTAGGCCCAGGGGACTCTCTATGATAGCGCTTCCAACCAGAGTTACAGATACCACCCATAATATGAGAAGCTTTTCGAGAGAATAAGACAAATGTTTGGCAAATTACTATATTATCCTATTGAAACATTCTGAAAGTAGGAGTATTAGTGAGAAAAAAATGTGTAGATTAGAAAGAGAACAGTGAGAAAGCAGGAGAGTGGTGAGAACAGGAAAGAATGTTACAATGTACCTAAAAGCATGTGAAAGATACTAACACAGAAATAATTCCCAGCAATCAAAGCCAAATGAATGAGGATTGGATATGAAACACGATTCATTTTAAGCTAGAACAAACAGTGGCAGTGACCCAATGAATGGAAGAGGAACTAACTGATGTCTGCAATAACCCAAAACTCCCAAAGCATTTCCAGTCGACGAAGTTACAAAATGCCAGGCATACTCTTATTAGACACGCTCACAAAGTTTTAATTCTTCTTACAACTTATTTCTGTGAATCAGTGCCCTCAGTCAATCCTGTTCTCAGTCAAATCCAAAGCAAGAAGTAATTTGGAGGCTGAACATCTTATGTGGCTAGTATCTATTTTAAGAATCATACCAAGAAGAAAACCATTGGTTGATAAGAAGCCAAATTAAAGGTTTAATTCATTTATTTGACTATGTTCTAATAAACATTGAAACTTTATGGTAATTAACAATGTTGTTATGTATTAAATAAGGTTTTCCTTATAAAAAGTGAATCGCTTTTACCTTATCTCTTTTGCGTATATATATATATATATATATACACCCACCATGTACACACACACACACACACACACACACACACACACACACACACACACACACACACACACACACACCCCTAGAATTTATTTTCAATGGATAGCTAGGTTGGGGCACAGTACATAATGTATCTAGCCTGGAGTGAGGAAGACATCTCCCTGAGGTTAAATCTGGCCTCAGACACTTACTAGCTCTGTGAATCTGGGCAAGTCACTTAACTTGTTTGCCTCAGTTCCTCATCTGTCAAATGGGCTAAAGAAGGAAATGGCAAACCACTCCAGTATCTTTGCCAAGAAAACCTCAAACGGGATCACAAAGAGTCAGGCATGACTGAAAATGACTGAGCAACAACGAAAGAACTGATTTCCATTCATATTGAAAAAGGGATACGGAAAGGTTTACTAAAAGCCCAAAGGTATAATTATAATAATAATTATTATTATTAAGCATTATATAAGCATTGTTATTAGCGTGATCAAACTCTAGTCCTGAGGCATGGGGGCAGTAATGCCCCAAGTCTCAGTTCCTTCTTACTGTTATTTTCTGAGTTCTGTTCTGGGGCTCAATCTTAGGCTCTCCTCTCCACTCCTAAACCACAGTGTCTGCAAACTACAACTGTTCTCTCTACCTTGGAACTGAAACCAGGGGCTCTGGTCTCCTGCAAGTGCCCACAGCCAGCAGGGTCCCCCGCTCCTCTGCTACTGCATTAACCAGGTGTTTGCTAGCTCCTTCTCTCTAGAACCACAGCTTGGGATGCATCTGGTCGACACAGCTGTCCTTGGCGTCCCTCAACTGTAGAAAGTCCTTCAGTCTCCTACTCGGGTGTCAGACTGCACACTGTCTGTGAGACGAGAGTTTCTAAAGCTGAGACAGCCTCTCAATTCCAGCTGCCCCCAGGGTTTGTTGTTGTGGATTCCACAGAGTTGGCCTGGAAATGTTTGCCTTTCACTCAGGCCAAACCTCTGCCCCTGAGGGTCAGGTCTTTCCTGGGGTCTACTCAGGTTATCTTAGGTGAACCACTGCTTTACCCTGTATTTATTTCTGCTGCTCTGAGGTGAATTTCTGCCTTTTCTTGTGGAGGAAATTTGGAGAGCTGAAAGTTTTCTGACCTACTCTGCCATCTTCCCAGAATCTTCTCTCTTTCCAATTTATTTTTCAGTGAAAGTGATTTTTAAAGAAAGAAACTAACTTCCCCAATTTATATTGTTAAATGCACTTTGGACTTTTTTTCTCAGCCTCTGATAATCACCATTTTCTCAGTAAACATGCAAACAACCACCAATGAACAATTTCTCTTTTCAGCCATCATTAAATTGGAGGAGAATCCAGTGAACATTCCAGTACAAGCTGTTTTTATCTCCTCTCTCCTGCAAAATTAAAAACAGAAACCTTTGCAGCCCATGCTGTAGTACCTTTGTTTCTTTCAGTACCTCAAAGTCCAGGACTTTGCTCAGAAAGCATTATTGACCTGTTTGTTCAACTCCTGAAAGTGAAACTACAGAAATTAAAAAAAGAAAAAGAAAACTCCCAAAATTTCCTTTTTCCCTCGGATTTAACTGTGGGAGAAAGGGAGTAGAGCCCTAGCAACTCACCATCTCAGCAACAGTAGTCCTCTCTTTGGCTTATTTACACACTTTCTCCCCACTTTGAAGGCAATGATCCTGCTGAGTAACCCAAGTTCAGGGCAGGACTCAGCCCTGTTGGGATGGGCCAGGACTACAGCCAGGAATGGATACACAGATATAAGTCACTTCCTCTCTTTGTCACGTATTCTTGGATAAAAGAAAAATCAACTCAACAAAACTGAACTATAGTCACAAACTAATTTAACATGAATTTTTCCAAGATGAAACACCCTTAGACGATTCAGAGAGGGAGACAGTAGTAACTATTGGGAACAAAGGTCAGCTTGGAAAACAAAAGGAAGAAATGTATGAACTGAGCATATACAGAGGGGTAGAAAATGAGGGGGTATTGAGGAGTCTAGGTTTCAAGAACCCCAAAATGTTCAGCTCAGCTTTATAACAGAAAAAGGATTTTATAGTAGCACACATGGTTATATATTTACTAAGTAAACTCTCAGAAAATATTATGTAAGCAAAGGGTATGTTTCTCTTAGGGATAATATGACCTTCTATGTTATTTTAAAAAAATTTTAAAACATCCTTTCTCAATTGTCCGTTCATTCTAGCCTTCACCACCAGAGCCTTATTAACTGGGAGGGACAACCTGCCCTTGGTTCCAGGTCTCCAGCACCTGGGAAGGCATTTTTCCTCTCCACTGAAGTTCAAAATACATCACCACCACCCTACTGTGTTGTTTTCCACTGTCCTGCATCATATAATCCAACCTTACTCCATCACCAACCCTAGCTGCCACCCCAACAATACCATTGCCACCTCTCTTCTGGGAGCCACCCTCCTTTACAATCTTGACAATGGAATGGGCTGATGTAATTACACATATGCTCAGATATTCATTCTGCCACTAATAGCACCACTGACTCAGCACAACCCCCAAACCATTTTGCTCCAGGTGAACAGTCTTTTTTTTTTCTTTTTGGAGGGGGGAAGGCAAGGCAATTGGGGTTAAGTGACTTGCCAAGGTCACAAAGCTAGTAAATGTGTCAAGTGTCTTTTACCTTATCTCTTTTGTGTATATATATATATATATATATATGTATGATATATACATATACACCCACCATATACACATACACACACACACACACACACACACACACACACACACACACACACCCCTAGAATTTATTTTCAGTGGATAGCTAGGTGGGCACAGTACATAATGTATCTAGCCTGGAGTGAGGCAGACATCTCCCTGAGGTTAAATCTGGCCTCAGACACCTACTAGCTCTGTGACTCTGGGCAAGTCACTTAACCTGTGTGCCTCAGTCTCAGTCTCAGTCAGTTGCCTCAGAGGTCAGATTTGAACTGAAGTCCTCCTGTCTCCAGGGCTGGTACTCTACTCACTGAGCCACCTGGCTGCCCCAAACACAGTCTTAATTTAAGGTCTGGTCAACATAGTTTTACGAGAAAGGTAACAGATATACTACTATCTATTTTCACATCCCATCCAGCCATTCACCCTCTCTACCTTCTTGCCACATGCACTACCACTCAACTCTGTTCACTGGACCTCTAGAGACCATGGCGGGGGGAATTGATCCATTGAGCTAAAGAATTCCTGAGTCATCTTAATTGGTGAATGAAATTGATCCTTTTAGCTTTGGAATTCTTGATTCATTCTAATTGGCAATGAGTCAGGGAAAACTCACATAGGCCACTATTATCTACCTGGTTTCAGACCAGATCATACTTCATATCTTATCCTGCCATATGCCCCTACAACATTCTTGCCATGTATCCTACTGTACCATGCTCATCTACCTCTGTCCTTCTGGAAACAAAGCTCTTGTCTGGCATCACCAACTACCTATTGGATATTTCAAACTGGGCATCCCATAGGCATCCCAAACTCAGTTGATCCAAAATGTGTCTTTTCCCTAAGCTCACCCCTCTCTTGTTTCTGCCAAGAATATTTCCATCCTATCAACTGTGAATGACTTAGCTCTTCTCAGCAATGCAATGATCCAAGACAATTCTGAAGAACATATAATGAAAAATGCTGTCTATCTCCAAAGAAAGAATTAATGAAGTCTGAATTCAGATCGAAGTGTAGTTTTTCTTTATTTTTCTTCTTTTTTTGTCTGTGTTTTCTTTCACAACATGACTAACACGGAAATACATTCTGCATGATTGCACACATATAACCCACATCGAATTACTTGCCTTCTTAATGAACCAGGGAGGGGAGGAAAGAAGGGAGATGAGTTGGAACTCAAAAAATTTAAAAATGAATGTTAAAAGTGGTTTTTACATGTAATTGGGGAAAAAATAAAATATTAAAGAAAGAAAAAAGGACTCTCCATTCTTCTAATCCTCTAGATTTGCAACCACAACATTGTATTCAAGATCTCCTTCTGTTTTACTCCATATATCCAAATCAGTTATCAAATATTGTTTCTACCTCCACAACATCTCTCATATGCATCCTCTTTTAACTACTTACTCAGCCCTTATCATCTCACTCAGCATTAGAACCTCCTAATTAGAGTCCCTGCCTTAAGTCCTCACTTCTCTTATTCATCCTCTACAGAGCTGCCACGTGATTTTTACTAAGCAAAGGACTAACCATGTCATGACTCTATTCAAACTCTAGTGGATACCTAATGCCTCTAGAACAAAATACAAACTCATCTGTTTGGCATTTAAAACTCCTCACAACCTATTCCCAATCACGTTTTCTAGATTGATTGTATTTTTTTTTGGTTTTTTTTGGCAGGGCAATTGGGGTTAAGTGACTTGCCCAAGGTCACACAGCTAGTATATGTGTCAAGTGTCTGAGGCTGGATAGATTGATTATATTTTACTCTCCTTCTCTCACCTTATGGTTGAGTTAAACTGGTCTTGCTATGGCTCACACATGATACTTTATTGCCAATATTTGAAATACAGTCCTTCCTAAATTGCGGTCCTTAGAATCCCTAGTTTCCTTTAAGACACAACTCACTTTTTATATGATGGCATTCCAGATCACCACAATTAGTGATGTCTCTCTACTAAAATTGCTTCTTGTTAATTTAGTACTTTCAATACATATTTATATGTGTGCATGCACATTGTTTCCCTTAATAGAATATTTGCCCCTTGAAATCAAGGATTGTTTCATTTTTTTCTTTGTATTCCTAATACCTCATCCTACATCAGTACCCAACAATAGGACATCACCAATGGTTCATAGTTCCATAGTCATCTTCAATTCTTTTCATCCTCTTTCTTACCACTAACATACAACCAGTTATCAGATTTTTTAGTTCTGCCTCCAAAACATATCTCATATCTTTCTTCTTTTCACTTACATGGCCATCACCCAAGTTGAGGCCCTTATCACCTCTTTCCTGGACTATTACAATAGCCTCCTAATTTGTCTCATAACTACTAGTCAGTCAGTTACTGAGTCAGCAAGCATTTATTAAGCATTTAATATATGCCAGACAACCAGACAATCATTGGGAATACAGAGAAAGAAAAGAACAATCACTCCCTTCAAGGATTTTATATTCTGAAAGGGAAGAGAGACGATATGCAAACATCTCTGTACATACAAGATATATCCAGGGTAACTTGTAAATAATCTAAGATGGAAGGTGTTAGCATTAAGGGTGACCAAGGAAGATTTCTTGCAAATGGGAGGATTTTAGCTAGGACCCAAAAGAGGCCAGAGAAACCATTAAAGAGTCATGAGGTCAGGAAATGGAGGAGATGAGGATAAGCAGGGAGGCAATTATCATTGGATTTGCCGATTATGTAGGGAGTTAGATGGAAAAAAGACTGGAGATGCAGGAAGAGACCAGGCTATAAAAGTCTTTAAAAGTGAAACAGAGTATTTTGTATTTGATCATGGAGCTAATGGATGAGCCTGATAGAATTGATCGAGTGGAAGGGGACAAAGTCAGACCTGAACTTTAGAATGATCTCATTGGCAGCTGAGTGTAGGATTGACTAGAGGGGGGAGATAGTTCGGGCAAGGAGTCCAAACCTGCAGACTATTAAAAT
>CM053623.1:267390001-267447501 GCA_028646595.1 Phalanger gymnotis | reverse complement strand
TTTTATTTTAAAAATTATTTATTTAATATTTTTAGTTTTCGGCATTGATTTATCCAAGAGTTTAAATCATAAATTTTCTCCCCATTTCTACCCTCCCCTCCACTCCAAGATGGCATATATTCTGATTGCCCCATTCCCCAGTCAGCCCTCCCTTCTGTCACTCCACTCCCCTCCCATCCCCTTTTCCCTTACTTTCTTGTAGGGCAAGATAGATTTCTATGCCCCATTGCCTGTACATCTTATTTCCTAGTTCCATGCAAAAACTTTTTTTTTGAACATCTGCTTTTAAAACTTTGAGTTCCAAATTCTCTCCCCTCTTCCCTCCGCACCCACCCTCCCTAAGAAGACAAGCAATTCAACATAGGCCACATGTGTATCATTATGCAAAACACTTCCACAATACTCATGTTATGAAAGACTAACTATATTTTGCTCCTTCCTATCCTATCCCCATTTATTCAATTTTCTCCCTTGACCCTGTCCCTTTTCGAAAGTGTTTGCTTTGGATTACCTCCTCCCCCATCTGCCCTCTCTTCTATCATCCCCCCCTTTTTTTATCTCCTTTTTCCTTTTTTCCTGTGGGGTAAGATACCCAATTGAGTGTGAATCAAGTAATTTTTTAAGATAAATTTTATCAACTGCTAAGGCAGCAGCTTTGAGTTTGGAATCTCTCTGAGCCAACAACTTTGGCAGTTAGAAAGGGCTTGTTAAATGGAATTGCATCAGATGACCTGGAAAGCATTTTTCCTTGGGATGTAGCCATAGAAACAGTCCAGGCAAACAGTGATAGCTATTCTATCATATTGCCATCTAGTGGTTCTCAGCTGCAGTTACAGCCTGTTGAACATGGTCCTCAGGCTGGTTAGAAGGGTGTCTGTTGCTCACTCCAGATCCAAAGGGGGGACAACGTGAAGTAGTGAGAGCAGCACTATGCTTAGATTCAGACAGTCTGAATTCAAATCTCAGCTTTGCCTCTAACTAGCTATATGACCTTGGGCAAGTCACTTTGGGCAGGTCTCTGTGGGTCTCAGTTTCTTTGTCCATAAACATGAGGGACTGAACTAGCTGGTCTTTAAAAGCACTGTTAGAGGTCCTTTGTTCGAATCCCATTTTTGACAGTTGCTGTCTTGGAAAGTAGATACAGCCTGTTGCCAAGACAATATTTGATATTTTTCCAACATGGTAGACCTATCAGAGTTTGTAATCAACTTGCATAGGCTTTGAGAACCCAGGGTTACCTCCACAACAGAATAAGATACCCAAGGTCCCTGCCACACCCTGCCCTGCTGACCAGACACTTTTCTGAAAAGTGATGAGGGAAGAGTAGCCATGTCTGCCTCAGTAGGACTTTGTGGAAAACAGCTTTGTTAAGGGCATTAGGAGAGTGTTACTCCACAGGAGACCACATTTTTACCAGCATACATTTGAATGAGAGGTTCAGAGAATGCATAACTTCACTGCAACCTTAGTCTAGTCATATAACTTTTTTGAGCCACAGTTTGTGCACCAGTGAAATGAGGGGATTGACCTATATAGCCTTTGACATCCTTTCCAACTCTAGGTCCAACACATTATTACGTGAACTTTATAGTCCTGTGATCTCTTATAATCTAAAAGACCTTCTCAGCTCTAAACTAACCCATCTATCAATCTAATAAGCATTTAAGTTCCTACTATGTGTCAGGCACTGAACTAGATGCTGGGGTATTTTCCTGCTCAAGTAAAAGGGTTTTGAGAGTGGTGTGTGCTATTTCCTTGATATTCACTTCCTGGCAGAAAAGTGATGGACTCAAGATGCAAAATGAGACATACATTTCCTAACACAGCCAATTTGTGAATTTATTTTCCTTGATTCTGCATATGTGTTACAAGGGTTTGTATGTTTTATTTTTGTTTCTCAAGAGTGACTAAATGAAGGAAACTCCAGAAACATTTGCATGGCATGGGGCTAATGTCTAGAGACATGGTGTATGCTGAAAATAATTTATTTGTTTGAACCCATATATCAAGAAGGATTGGAGAGTTTATTGGATCACGGGTTTAGAGCTAGAAGGGGCCTTAGAGGTCACCTATTTGGACCTCTTTTCCCAGAGAACTTAACACTAAAAGGGCCAGGCCCCTCAGTTGACACCTTCAAGGTATTCTTAAATTTTGGTCCTTCTAATGAGGTAATAAATGTCAAAGCTAGGATTTAAACCCAGATATTATGATGTCATATTTAACATTTTCCTATTATACCATAATTTCTCCACTATCTTCCTCTGATGGGAAAGTGGAAGAACCAAAAAAGACAGGTGACCTAAGCAAGAAGTGGCACATGGCATGGTGGATAGCCCGACAGGCCTGGAGTCCAGATGACCCGAGTTCAAATCCAGTCTTTTACACTTACTGGCTTTTTGACCCTGGGCAAGTCACTTAACCCTGTTAGCCTCAGTTTCCTCATCAGTAAAATGAACTGGGGAAGAAAATGGCAAACCACTCCAGAATCTTTGCCAAGAAAACCCAAAACAGGGTCACGAATAGTAAGACATGACTGAAACACCTCAACAACCACCACAACAATAACAGGTAGAGATTGGCAGTTTATAAATTATTTCACAAAATTTCTCATTTCAAGAATGAGTGAAAACATATATAAACACACATATCTCTTAAAGGTAATTCAATAAAGTTGCATATTTTATATATTTCAATGATGGGAAACAATGTCTGCAAAGAACTAGATTTCTGGGGCACCCATCAGTGCAATTAGTGAGCTCATTTTGAAAAAAAGAAAGAAGCAACTTCTCAATAATAAGCTTTGGGGTAGTTGTAGCAGTGTCAGCGTAAGCCTTGTTATTTGTTCTTTGTTACTCCCATTGATGAAAAATTTTAATAACATGAGAATTCAAATATCTTCACAAGTTATTAAAGCACATTGCCAAGAGCCATCTCAAAGCTTAATTCAAAAAACACAGATTTTAAGGAGAAAGGCTAAATCCTTTTTTGAAAAGGGAATGATTCAGAACAAACACAGCTTCTGAGAGGATAAGCCAGTTCCAATTGTCTTTTTTTGGGAGTACACAATGACTGAGTCCTCCTGGGGATGTTCTGGAAGCACTGAACTATAGCTGAGTTCACGTGCGCATAGCATGGAGCATTTTCAAATTGAGTTCCTTACACCTACACCGTGGTGGGTCATGCAAGTGGGATTGTCCCAACTCTGGATTCATCAGGGATCTAAACTGAAGCAGATTTTGACCTAACAAAACTTAGTAGATGAGGCTAAGAGAACTGCCTAAGGATCAGAGGGGTAAAGTGATGTGCACGTGGTCACACAGCTAGAAAGTAACTGGTAAAGGTGGGACTTAAACCTGGGACTTTCTGCACTCTATCCAGTAAACACTTCAATTTATTCTTTTAAAATAATGGGGCTGAACTGAAGCTATTCTCTCTCCAGTCTCTCTCTGTTTCTATCTTTCTCCTCGCTTTTCTCTTTCTCTCTCTTTGCCTTTCATCTCTCTCTCTCTCTCTCTCTCCCCCTCTCTCCCCCCCCCTCTCTCTCTCTCGCCCCATTTCTCTCTCTTTTTCTCTGTCTTCCCACTCCCTGTCTTTCCTTTCTTTCTCTCTATCTTTGCCCCATCCCATTCCCTCTCTCTCCCTTCTGTCTTTGTTTCTGTCTTCTTTCTCTCTGTCATCCCTCCCTCTTCTCTTTCCCCACTCCATTCCATGTACATGCAAGGTAAAGGCACTCAAGGTTGATAGAACTGAACCTCATTTTCCCCAGACTTATGCAGTCCACATAACTCAAGCAGTGATGATAGGCAAAATTCAGGGTTGTAGCTTTCTCCTTTGCCTCTACTGGATCCAAGGACTTCCCTGTTGGTCCAGGGACTCCTCTGCTCCTCCCACATTGCAAATCACTGTTATGTGCCTGCAGCTACTGACTTTGCCCAGGAACTCCTCACAACTTACTATATGCAAAGTACTGTACAAAGCGTCAGAGAAAAGTTGTAATATGTATTATATTATAATGCATTATATATCTTAATATATCATAGAAAAATTCTCAAGGAAGCAAGGGAGACTATATATATAAAAAGAAATCTGTACCCTGTAGAGATTTGTGGTTTCTTTTCTAATCTGTATTTGGAAATTTTTTTTTAATTCCAAATTTAAAAAAAGAAAAAGATTTTTTTTAAAGAAAATAAGCTGCAGCCTACTTAAGCCTAACATGTATCTTTCCATTGACTTTGGGTCATCTGTAACTTTGATTCTTCAGAGAAAGTGGTATTCTAGGATTTGCAACCAATTCAGTGTCCCTGGGAGAACCCTGGGGTAAAAGAGATGAGTTAGGGTTTTTTGAAGCATCATGGGATTGTTAAAAGTACTGATTGAGTTTGTGAATGCAACCCAGCTTGTTCTCATTCTCTTTTTCACTTCTGGGTCTAGCTTATTGTCCATCTACACTCTCTGTCCTAGTAATGATATGCGAACTAGGCATAGTATGTTTGGAACTTTTCATTTTTTTTTCCTATACATATATTTAAGCCAATCTCTTTTGAGTAATCATGGATTTAATAGAAGATGTGATGTAATGTGACACCATGTCGTTTAGTATGACATCATCTGTAAACAAGCTCATCTGGATGACCTGGCCATCCAAAGGGAACCCCTCTCCCATTTGGACCTGGTGTAGGACCTCCATGACAGTGGTGGACAGATACCTTCAGTGAACATACATCGTCCTGTTTTATGTCTGACTTATAATAAATAACCAGAGGGTCAATGAGTAGACTTTTCTCCATAGTTGCATTAGCAAGGAATCTGATGCGATTTTAACATACATGTAGTGAATACATCCAGGCAAAGTCTTTGTTGCCTTATTAATAGGGCCTTTTTTCTGGCCTTGATGATGTCTCCTTAGTAAGGTATGAAATCACTTTGACAACGTTAGATCTTTGATAAATTGTTAAATCCCCTGTACTGTCTATGATAATACATTACTGATGACCAGTATTGATAATATTCATAATTCTTAAATAATTTATACATGTATGCCATATCTTGCAGCTTGCCCTTTATGAGAGAAAGATGGACACTAGAGACTGGAAACAGGAAACTGAGAAAAGGAACTAGACAGACTTTATACTGAAGTTTCTAGACCAGTGGGCTTCAAAATGTTTTGATTATGAGCCCTGTTAGTAAAATTCTTGAGCATATACTCCCAACATGACTATACAGCTAGGTCCTAAATAATGAATCCCAGGAAGTGATTGCATTATTTAAATTCTCACTAAATGTTTGGATTGGGCTAAAACCTATTACCATATTTTGTATAACTATCACTTTAAATAGTATAAATTCAAATATATTAGACTATTTCATGGAATTCATTATTTGCACTAATAATTTACTAATTGATAATTTTATGCATATATTATTATATTAATAGTTCTGTACATTATAAAATCCAAAATTTAAGTTTAAAGAGTTTAGATAAAGATAAAATCATATTTGATATTAGAGTCAATACAGAGATATTGGATTCTATTTAATAGAGGAGTACCTGGGCTTTAGGAAAATCCCTTTTGAAGTTTTATGGAGGGTAGATCAGAGAGGGAAGAAATTTGAGACAGAGAGACCAATTAGGAGGCTATCACAAAGATTCATCAGAGAGATGATAGACTGAACTAAGGTGTAAGTAGAGAGAAGAGGACAAACTCAAAAGATGTTGTGCAGATAGAAATGGTAGACTTGACAAAAGATTGGCTATGTGGGGTGGAGTATAAGCAGTCGAGGATGACATTGAGATTGAAAACCTGGGTAACTGGAAGAATGGTGGTGCCCTTGACAGTAACAGAGGAATTTAGAAGAGGGGCAGGGTAAAGGCAAAGACAATATGAGGAGATAGATGATCTGTCATAAGTTATTTTCCCTGTGAGCATTTCTAGACCATACAGAAATCAACAAATGCTAAAAATCAGGACTTGATTCATAGTTTTATTTATTGTCTAGACTTAAGAAAGTGATAGACAATATATTAATAATGCCGATTAAATTTAAAGGTGTCACACTTTTCTTTTTCTCCTGAGAGCTAGTTGTTAAACATTTGCCATCACACCATCAAGACTCGTAACCCACCCATACTATCTCATCCTATGTGACACTCTCCCACCTAAAAGAAAAGAGAAGAGTGTAGGGCTTTTACTCAGCACTCCTAGAACCCCTCACAAAACGTGGCTTACGTGGGATGTCTGCCTCAGTTGCCAGGTGATTTAGGAGCTGAGTGCAGTGTTGTTGGGGAGGTTTGGGATATGTGGAGAATGTTGATTACAGCCAATTAGAGTCCAGTGATGGGAGAGAGCCAAACAGGGTAGGTTTGAGTGATGATGGGTAAAAGGGCAGTAGTGTGTTAGAGTCAAGTCCAGTATTAGCTGTTGAGGGGAGGGGAGGGGAGGATGTGACCCATCTCTTCTCCCCACACCCATTCATTACTCAAATACATATTGAATGCATATCATATTCACAAATCCCATTTTGGAGATCAATACACAATATGGTGGCCTATATATTCATAGAATGCCCCCAGGGGACCAAAAATCCAGCAGATGTCAGCAGATTAAAGCAATGGTAAAAGTGAGAAATTCCTCAACAAAATTTAAAATTAAAATTAAATTTTATTTTTTTAATTAAATTTTTAAATTTTAAATAGCTGAAGGCATGTAGCAGAAGATATATAAGGTAGAAGGAACAGAGGAGTCCCTGGACCCAGTGGAAGCAAAGGTCAAAGCCACAACCCTGCGTTTTGCCTTTATAATATAATATTATAATATAATATAATATGATATAATATAATATTATAATATAATATGATATAAGGTGATATAATATGATATAATGTGATATGATATAATATGATATGATATATATGATACGATATAATATGGTATAATATGATATGATATTATATGATATAACATGATATGATATGATATAATATGTAATACATTGTAATATAATATAATAAATATGATATATCATATCATATCATCTCATATCATATCATCTCATCTCATATCATAATATAATATAATGTAATATAATATAATATAATATAATATAATATAATACAATACAATACAAGATAAGATAATATGATATGATATGATATAAGATGATTTAAGATAAGATAATGTGATATGATATGCTATGATGTAATATAATATAACATAACATAATATAATATATTAATATAATATAATACAATATCATATCATATCATATCATGTCATGTCATATGATGTGATATGATATGATATGATATAATGTAATAGAATAGAATGTAATGTAATGTAATATAATGTAATATGATGTGATATGATGTGATGTGATATGATATGATATGATATGGTACAGTACTATACTATGTTATGTTATGTTATATATTATGATATATTATACATGTACGTATTTACATAATATAATATATTATGCATTATAATGTTTTATATGATAGCTTTTTTATTTGTATCTTCAATGCTTTGTACAGTGCTTTGCACATAGGAAATGCTTAATAAGTGCTTTTAAACTCATTCATACTTTAAAAATGTCTAATAAATTCAATATGCTACTTTCAAAGCTGCCCTGCTTGTCCGTTTCCCTATGATATTCTTTCTGCTCTCTTCTCTGCATTTTAAATGCTTTGGTGATGCCATTTTCGTTCTTTTCTTCTATTTGTTGCCCCAATTGCTAACTCCCCTTTTCCCTCTCAAATCCTGCTCATTCCCCTCACCCAATAAAAAAAAAGCATAATCCTTGTAACAAATAACCATAGTCAAACAAAACAAATCCATGCATTTACCATGTCTAAATATATCTATTTTATTTTGCTCCTTGAGGCCAGCACCCTTTTGTCAGGAGGTGATTTCACATGTGTGTCCTGTTTTCAATAATGACATTTGTGTAGAAGCTCCCTAATCATCTCCATCATCCAGGAAATGCACTGTCAGAAAACAAGGTATGTTTTCTGATGTTTAACAAACATGAGGTATGTAGTGAGAGTGAGGACCCAGAAGCAAGTCTTCATCATATTGGTAAGGAAGAAAATGGACAAGAATCGCAAAGGATAGTGAGGTGTGCATAATACACAGGTAGTTAATGTTTAGGCCACTGTTTAGACCAAAGGTGTCAAATTCACCACCCAAAGGAATCCATTTCTATTTGAGTTCAACACTACTGGCTTAGAGCACACATCTATTGACACACACACACACACCCCTATATATTTTAAAAATATTATATTATATTTTATATATAATATTTTATATACTTTGTAATATATACATATTTATACATGTTATAATATAAATATATAATATTTGTATATTACATAAATAAATATTATATTATAAAATATATAGAATGTGTGTCCATACACATATACACACATCACATTACAGTATATTTATGTGTACATGTGTATAGGTATATGTACTCTACAGAAGTATTTATGTATGTGAATACATGTAAATCAGGTTTTTTTCAAGCACATAAAAGAACTAAAATGCCATCCATTTTCAATCATTGGAAATATAGAATCTTTCACCTAGAATATAGGCTTTTGTAAGTTGGTCTAGGACTTCATATGCCAGTTACCTCATTTTTCCACCTATGAAAAAGTATATTCTGAGCTCCATTTAAGTAACCCACAAATGAACATTTGGAAATCAAACCATACACAAGTTGGAGCTTTCTTGTGTTCGGGCAGTTGGCTTCTAGGTCGTTATTCCAAATACCACCACAAGATGGTAACCTTGGCATAAATCGAAAGTGACTATGAAGGCTCTAAATTGTATAAGTAGAATATGTTTTAAATTGAATTATTTCAGAGAGAGGAAGACAGGAAAAAAAGGTCACTTAAGTGTTTGTGCAAATGCATTTTCCCAAAAAATGGTATTTAGAAACTGTTATTAGCAATTTCCATGTGTACACACTTGTAAATGGATTAGGAAGGAAGACATATTGGTTGGAGCAATTGGTAGCTTCTCTGTTATTGAAGCATTAGATGCCATTCACTTTGAATCAAACGCTTCCTTTTTCAGTCTCACTGAATCTCAGCGACCAAGGACCAAGGAAACAATGAGGATGGAAGCTACTAATTTTGCCAACACCACATATTAACCTATGGTTCAGGGAAACCCAAGAATATCATTGCCGGGGGTTAGAAATAGCCACTACCGCATTTCTAGCTTTTATAAGTTTCTCTTCAAAACAAATCCTTTTTCTTTGCATAGTTCACTTTTAAAGACCAAATCCAAGGAGAAAGCTTGGATATAATTGAGGAGACCTTGTAATGTGGCGTGGCTTGATACATAGGCTTGATACTAGGATTCTGAGATAGCTAGATTTGAGTCAGTGATACGATAAAAGTCTAGTGACAGGGGCAAATGAGGGTTCAAAGAAATGGGATCTCTTCATTATCAGATGACACAAGAGGCTTACTTCTGGGCCATCCCTAGGCACACTTCAATTTTAAAAGTTTCAGTTCCTTATAATTACACATGAGTGCCTATAGGTGTACTGGCCTGAAGCCAAAATTCTGGGTATCTCTCTGGAACCTGGAAAGGCTTCCCAGCATCAGGCAACATACTTAGTATAGCATATTCCTTGCTTTCTTTTCTGATTGCCTCTCCCTTGAATTATGTTGCCCTGAGAGAGTGTATAGCAGGGATGGGGAACCTGCTGCCTTGAAGCCACATGTATCTCTCTAGGTCCTCAAATGCAGCCTGTTGACTGATTCAGGCAACACTTAACACTCAAGCCACACTTGAGGACCTAGAGGGCCACATATGACCTCAAGGCCTCAGGTTCCCCACCCTGGTAGCATACTATAGTATCCTTATCATAGTTCATAAGTACTCCAAAATCAGTATTTTTGGTTAATTGTCCATACTAATTGCTGTGCACCAGCCTTCTCCAATAACTGGAAGGCCATAATAGCCTCTCACCTTTAACACATATAACTCAAAGTTCATTTGCAAGAGACTCTTTTCATTGGTGGAGATTGGTTATTCAATGTTCCATGTCTGCATTAGAGGAAGAGTTGGTGAGAGCTTGGGAGAAGAGAAATCCTTCTGGCTTGCAGATTTGAGAAAGAAAAGTGGTTCTCGATTCTCTTTAGGTCCCTGAAGGGAAAAAAAGACTCTAGAAGAAGTTAAGACATGATGGAGCCCAGTATCCCTACCCACATCACCTTTCTGAGGGGAGCAGATGCAGTGGGAAAGAGGCTTCTTGCAGAAGGTAAGATTCGAGCTGAGTCTTTAAAGAAGCCAAAAATGGAGGTGAGCAGGGAGAGCATTCCAAAGCATAGAGGATAGCCAATGAAAAGATGTGGAGTTGGGAAATGGAGCATCGTGTATGAAGAATGGCAACAGGGCCAGTGTCACTATAACAAAGAGATCATGGAAGAGAGTAAAGTTTAAACCTGGAAAGGTAGAAAGAGCCCATCTTGTTAAAGGTTTTAAAACGAAACAGAGCTTTTTACCTTTGTTCTTGGAGGTAATATAGGGCCAAAGGAATTGACTCATTAGATTGAGTGACGTGGCCTGACTTGGGCTTTAGAAAAATCTCTGGCAGTTGAGCGGAGGATGGACAGAAGGAAAGAGACACTCAGACAGGGAGACCAATCAGGAAGCTATTGCAATAAATAGTCCAGGCATGAGATAATGCAAACCTGTGCCAGGGTGGCATCTATGCAAATGGAGAGGAGAAGATGTATGCAAGAGAAAGTAGAAATGACAAGATTTGGAAACATTGGATCATGGAGTGAGTGCAAGTGAGGATTCTACAATGATATTGAGGTTGACAGACAGGGTAACTGGGAGGTTGGTAGTACCCATAACAGTAAGAGGGAAATTCAGAAGAAGGAAGCGTTTTGAGGAAAAGATAATGAGTTCAGTTTTAAACATTTTGAGTTTTGACTGTTGCTACCAAAATTTGTTTTCTTGAAAAACCCACTTCAACTCCTTGAAATATGGATATCCAGCTATCATCCAAAACTAAATATGGCCCAGAGTGGATTCCCAATTCCCTATTTAACCTTCTCTCCTGTCACCACTTTCCATTATTCTTTTCATTAGCACCAATTTCCTGAGTTTAAAAAGAACTTTAGCATTAGCTACCCCCAAATTATGCCACCCTGGCTTCTTGGATGATGGCCTATGGAGCAGGTAATGTGCATGAAAATGTTTTAAGGCAATCTGGGGAGGCCCTTCTGTCCTAGTAAAAATAAAACTTCGCCCATCTATCACATTGTATCTATCTACACCACAGTACAGGATTTTCATTAGGGTTTACAGTTACTTAAATTTGGGTTCATAATAAAAGTTCCATAAGACATTTTGACATGCATTATTTTGTTTGATCTTCCCAACAGCCCTGTCAGGCACGTGTTGGATGCATGTATAGTTGCCATCATTTTAAGGATCAAGAAACTGAGGATCGAAAAAATTGATCCAGACCCAAGGTCTTCTAAATTCCAGGTCCTGTGTTCTTAGTGACAAGCATGCCATGTCATGGTGAAACACTAGATGGAGTAAAGATACAAGTTTTTGTTTTACTTCTACTATCATTCTTAAAAAAAATACATATATGTATATATATATTTAATAAGCATCAAAAATAATATTCCCATGTACAAAGTTGAACAGAAAGAGGATTACATGTGAAAATATGAGTCTATGTTACATCTCAAATGACCTGCTTGTTAAAGTACAAAACAATTCAATATATTGCTTTCAAGGCTGCCCTGTTTGTCTGTCTTTCTTTCTGAACTTCTGTGCATTTTTTATAAAAGTACGTCAATGGCCTTCTTTTCTTTCTTTTTTTTTTTCTGAGGGGGAGGCATCTCTTCCCTCTTAATCCCCTCTGCTTTGACCACTAAAAGTGAAACATAATCCTTGTACAAAAGGGCATGGCCAAGGAAAACAAATATGCATCTTTGCTGTATCCAAAACATGTCTCATTTTGTACCTTGAGTCCATCACCTCTCCATCAGGAGACAGGTACCCTGCTTCCTTATTAGTCCTCTGAGGGCATGCTTGAGCATTGTAGTAGCCAGAGTTCTTAAGCTTTTCGGAATTTTTTTTTCTTTAGAGTGTGGTTGTCATTGTATAGTTCAACTATATACATTGTATAGTTCAACTGGTTCTGCTCACTTCCCTTTGCTTCCCTTCCGAGGCAGAGGTGCTGTACTGGTTAGATCACTGGTCTTGGAGTAGAGAAAATTTCAGAACAAATTCTGCTTCAGACACTTTCTAATAAGTCACTTCACCTCTTGGATTCTCAGTTTCTCCATCTATAAAATGGAAACAATAAAAAGCACCTACCTCCCATTGTTGTAAAGCAGGTCAAATGAAAAAAAAATGTGTAAAGTAGTAGAAAAATTCTAGTTCTTATTATGTCATTCTAAATGGAGTACAGATATCCTACCTAATATTTTAATTGATTACACACACAGAGATGTTTGGTAAAATAACTGAAAAGTAGAGCTTCTCTCATAGTAAAATTCTGTAAAGGTAATATACACAATTTGGACCACCAAAGCTTAATATTAATTTTTACCTGAAATTATATAATTAGAGGAGCCGCTAGGTGGCGCTCCTAGAGTCAGGAATACTCATCTTCCAGAGTTCAGATGTGGCCTCAGACACTTACCAGCTGTGTGACCCTGAGCAAGTCACTTAACCCTGTTTGCCTCAGTTTCCTCATCTGCAAAATGAGCTGGAGAAGGAAATGGCAAACCCTTCCAGTATCTTTGCCAAGAAAATCCCAAATGGGTTCATGAGGAGTTGGGCATGACTGAAATGGCTGAACAACAATAAAATATAGTTGGATCGGACTGCATAGCATCATTTGCATACACTAACAGACCAGAGGGTTGGAGATATGGCACATCAATTCATTAAGTGAACTCTCTAAGATTTATAGTAATGAGCTTGAAAGCAGCAAGACAAAATGCAAAGAATACAGCAACAGCATAATAACATCCCATATACTCCTGCTAATATCCTTGAATTCCTTCACACTGGGATATAGCTTCCTATTTCATGCTTCCTTACAAAGGTGAGAGTAGGAATGATAAGAAGTCACATTTCTATAGCACTTTGTTTTCCAAAATGCTTTCTCTCAACCATCCTTGGCAGATTAAATAATATGATGCCCATTCCATAGGTGAAGTATATGTTGAGAGCCTTGCTCATGGTCACACAACTAAGAAATGCCAGAGCCAGGATCTGCTTACCAGCCTGATGTCTTCTTACTAGATTGACGGCTGCTCATGTTGAATTTTTCACTACCTTCTCCTCCCCTGGCACTCAACAAATATTTGTGGAATGAATGAATAAATAAATGAATTAGTTAATTTTCAATTATTTCTGGCAGGGGCCATAGTTTGTCAGAGACCTATGGAATGAATGAATGAATCGAATTGAATTGAATTTTTTTTTTAGTATAAATAGACTTCATTGAAGTCGGTTCCTCTGAACCAAGACTGAAAATCGTTGTCTACATAAGTACAAGTTGTAATATTTCACAGCTTCTAAAAGGAATGAAAGAATTAGCCCAATTAAAGTTTCTTTGGCAGCTGCCAATCACTAAGCACAGTGCCTCGACCAGAGTAGGCACTCACTTGAATATAAATTCCTTCACCAAGTCTCCTATGATTTTTATGGGTTGCCTTCCCTTATTGCCTCATATTAACAGTAAGCATTTAAAACTTTAAAGTACACAAAGTTCCTTACAAATGCCGTCTTATTTTATCTTCATAACAACCCTGGAAGTTGGGTGCTATTATTCTGCTTCTTCATCTTTTGCTGATGAGGAATCTAAGGCAGACAGAGGCTAAGTGACTTGCCCAAGACCACACAGCTAAGCATATTGCTGAGGTAGGATTTGAACTCAGGTCTTCCTGATTCCAGTACTCTCTCCACTATGCTAATATTAATCTTTTTTTTAAATGCTTGTCTAATATAGGCAAGATCACATATTTGCGTGGAACAGTAAGTACTGTGCCTGCTCTATATCTGAATTTTGGCTTTCAAATGCCTTTCTCATCTATCTGCTCTGCTTCTGAGCTACTAATATGGACTGCGATATTTTTGCAAGTGGCAGATTTAAATTTACCCCAGTCTGCATATGAAATTTAAGCCCAAGAGGTCAATAGCAAGCATATAAAAATAAAACTGCAGCACTGTTATCAGGTAAACAGGAAAAAATACATTT
Source organism: Phalanger gymnotis (assembly GCA_028646595.1). Classification (NCBI taxonomy): domain Eukaryota; kingdom Metazoa; phylum Chordata; class Mammalia; order Diprotodontia; family Phalangeridae; genus Phalanger; species Phalanger gymnotis. The sequence continues at coordinate 267,433,239 of CM053623.1, read as the reverse complement.
CCTTTAATTCCTTGGAGGATGTTGGGTAATTTAGCAAATAATAGCTTAGGAAAGAAGTCATATTCCCAAATGAAAAATCTAGATTTGCACATGCAATCAGCTCCCAGAAATACTACGCAAATAGATTTGTAGTTCATGTCTCTCCAAGGACAGAATCTCCAGTGGATTTTCAATAGCCAGAACAAAGTTTTCCTAAATTTATATTAAGACCATTAGGAAAAAAAAATACTTATTGGCTTTTGAGAATAGAAATGACAAGGGACCTGAGGATATTATGCATACTTGAGAATTGGGAAATTTTCATCCAGAAGTTAAGTGGAGCTTCATAGTATTTCTGAAAAGATTTTTAAAATATATTATATTTGATCTATGTATGAACTGTGAAACAGTACAGTTTGGGGGTTAGAGGGCCAGCCTTGGAGTCAGAAAGACATGAGTTCAAATCCTAGTTGTGTGACTGTGGGTAAGTCAATTAACTTCTAAATACCCTCAGAGAACTAAGTCAGATGTGTATCTGACCTGCTACATTAAGGGTAAGTTTCCAAACATGACACTCCCCATCATTTGAAGCACCTGTACTAACAAAAATCACAGGTTTTAGATATCAGCACCCCCCAACACACACACACACACACACACACACACACAGCGACTTCTGTTACCATAGTGGGGTACCTAATTGTGCAATTAGATACCAGGAAAATGGGGTGAAACTGTCATCCAAAATATTTTCCAATTCTCTGTGATATTTTCCCAAAATACCACTTTATCCTATCTGTGACATTCAAGTCATGAGGTAATAAGATGGATTTTATTGACTTGAATTCCATAGAAAAGTCTTGGAAGTATTTCAATGTGAGCAACAGCAACAGGAGATTTTCATTTCAAAAAGTGCGTGTGTGTGTGTGTGTGTGTGTGTGTGTGTGTAACAGAGAATGAGTCCAATATTCTATGGGAAATTACATTTTTGGCAATCTGTCTCCACCTCTCTCCTTTATCTTTACTGAACGGTTTGGCAGAAACAGCAAAGGCAGACAGGTGAATAAAGTGGGTAGATTTACAGACATGAAGTCAGAGAGACCTGAATTCAAATTTCACCTCACTTACTAGCTACGTGACCCTGGGTAAGTCATTGAATCTCTGCTTTAGTTTCCTCAGCTGTAAAATGAAGAAAAATAATGACACCTGCATCCCAGGATTTTGTGAGGATAAAATGAAATCAGGTTTGTAAAATGCTTTCTAAATTGTAAAGAAATGTATACATGCTGGCTGCTGTTATTTCTGAATAGCCAACTTCCCCTTTCCCCATCTCTCCTTACCCCTTTTCTATCTCTGGTCCTGGGACCAGAGGGGCTTGAGTGAGCTCCAGGCCTCTGCCACGCATTGGCTCACAGGACACACATCATATCTTTGAACATCTTGTCCTTGTACTGGACACTGCGCTGCCATTTCAGCAGGTTGCAAAGTCACTTAATAAAAAAGAAGTCAGTTGTAAATGGAATGCTAACTCCATTATGCTAAGCCAGACCTTAGAGGGAAATCTCAAGGGAAAAAAATGAGAACTGACTGAAAGTTATTTCAAAGCAAAACATTACAAATACTTTCCTGACCATAACGTCTATATTGCATGGAGTCAGAATGAACTAGAATGAAGAATTGGGAATGAAAGGTTTCCCCTGTCTGCTTGGAGTAGTAGAGAAAAGCAGAACAGGTCTACACAACAGTGTTTTCACTCCCTAGCAGGAGTGTCCCATGGTTCCAGTTATTGGGCAGAAAATCCACCTGGTGACCCTGCTTAGTGACCCTCTGCTCACATACTATGGCCTCCCTACTCCTTCATAGCCATTGTCTGACTGCTGGGTTTTTTCTAGTGCTTGAGGGACACCATAGTCTCACAACAGTCCCAATAAGAAAACTAATGTTCAGTCAGTGAGCAAATCCAACCTATGCTACAAGAGGCCTTTTTCAGGCATTGCTTGGACTAGATGGCATCTGGGGTCCTCTTCCAACTCTGAAACTCTTGCTTGGCCTTTGTGATCTCAATCTCTCTCTCTCTCTCTCTCTTTCTCTCTCTCTCTCTCTCTGTCTGTCTCTCTCTGTCTCTCTCTCTCTCTGTCTCTCTCTCTCCCCCCCCTTTCTGTCTCTGTCTCTTCTTCTGTCTTTTTCTCTGTGCCTCTTTGTCTCTATTTCTGTCTCTGTCTCTCTGTTTCTCTGTCTCTGTCTCTCTGTCTCTATCTCGCTGTCTTTGTCTGTCTCTTTCTCTCTCTCCTCTCCCTCCCTCCTCCTGCCCCGCTCTGTCTCTGTCTGTCTGTCTCTGTGTCTCTCTGTCTCTGTCTCTCTTTGTCTCTGTCTTTCTTTCTCTGTCTCTGTCTCTCTCCTTCTGTGTTTGTCTCTCTGTCTGTCTCTTTCTTTCTCTGCCCCTCCTTGACTCCCTCCTCTTGCCTCCCTCTCTGTCTCTGTCTCTGTCTCTTTCTATTTCTTTCTGTCTTTCTGTCTATCTGTGTCATTTTCTCTTTCTTCCCTATCCTTCCTCCCCCCCCCCCCACCTATCTCCCTTATCTCCAAGAGGCACAGTTACCACAGAGAGTCTAGCAGTGCACATGGAGTAGAGAAGGCCTGGGGTCTAGTCCCACTAGGTAGCTGTGGGACTTTGGGCCTGGTCTTATCTATCCTCTCTGAAGTTCAATTTCTTTATCTGTAAAATGAGGCCATTTTGGGGGCCCTCCCGGGTCAGACTGAATAGAGATAGGAACTGTTTCTCTTTTGGCCAGCAGCCCTGAGGGTCTTCCCCTCCCACTCTGATTCTTTTTTTTTTTTTTTAATTAAAGGGGCCATCTCTTGAGTCACTTCTTAAAGAGGCCTATTCACTAAATGGGCATTGCCTCACTCAAAGTGAGAAGTTGAAAAGGCCTTAGCCTAAAAGGACCAATGTCACCCATTTGCATCCTGGGCCATCTCCAGTCATCCTGATGAATATCTGGCCCCTGGACCCAGATGGCTCTGGAGGAGAATGTGAGGCTGGTGACCTTTCCCAGCCCTCCCTCACTCAAATCAAAGTCAACTGCAAGTCATGTCATCATCTCTCTGATGCCATAGTCCTCTTGGAGAATGAAGGACAAACCACAACCACAACCAGCTTTAGAGCTATGATTCACATGGCAATTTAGTGCAAAGAAAAACAGTGGCAACAGTGGACAATCTTCTCACTTTTGAGAGGGGAATGAGCAATGACCTCAATGGCTTAGGGTACTTCCAACATGAAAACTCCTTCCACAGATGCACATCGACCACTTTCTATCATTTAGAATCCTGTGGGATTCTAGACAGTGAAGTGACTAGCTCACATGCACACAGCCAATTTGTGTCAGCAATAAGACTTGAACCCAAGCTTTGTGTTTTTGTTTTTGACTCTCATACTGGTTCTCCATCTATCACACATGCAACCTCTCAAAGCATGCCTTTCTTAGAAGTGAGGAGCAAGGTTGAGTGTTTTTTTCCCCTAGGCTCACATACACAGTACACATCAGAGCCAGGATTGGGGTTCTGTTCCCCTGACTCACAGAACAATGTTCTTTCCTTTCTTTTTTCCACTTTTTAAAAAATTAATTTATTTTAAACTTAAATACACAATGGGAAAAGAAAAAGAAGCATATTATAAATTTAAATACAAAATAAGAAAAGAAATAAAAAGCACTGCCATGTGCACAGCAGAACATAAGAGCAGATTCAAAATATACAGCAATAAATTTCCATTTCAAGAAAGCCTACATAATAAATACTACACATTATGTTCAGAGCTGTCCATCTTTTCTTTGCTTCCTTTTAAGTTTTCTTTTATTCTCTGCTACACACTTTTTACTTTGTTCTTTTTCCCCCCTTCTTCCTCCTTCCCCTAGAATTAAATGTAGATATATTTACATATATGTATAAATACACGTACATACAGAGACATGTATACACACAAACGTATATACACATATACTTAGATATCTATAATCGTACTCCCATATACATATGCATTCACATGCATCGATGTAAGACTGTATTATACTTACTTGATTGTCCTCTGTTTTTCTGGGGGTGGATAACGTCTTCCTTCATAAGTCCAAGTCTTTCCATATTTTTCTAAGTCTATCAACTCAGCATTTCCTACACCACAGCAATATTCCAACCTTATACTCTCTAGTTATTTTAAGTAGTCTAAAACAATATTGATTAATATGACTGACATATAGTGTAGTTTCCCTATCTTTCTCTTGTGATTAAATCTATTTTAGCTTTAACTTTGTCTGGGGTCATGATTACTACCCCTGCTTTTTTTCCATAATAAATTCTAGTCCTGATCTTTATTTTATGTTTGTGTGTATTTCTTATTGCCTATCCCTCCTGACTCCTCTACTTTACTTCTACCCTCTACCTTGCCCTCCTATTACTTAACCTACTCCCCATACCAAAGATCCCTCCCTTATCCTCTCCCCACCACCCTTTCCCCTTACCCTCTTGTTCCTAGCTAAATTTGGAAGACTTTTATAGCCTTCCAAATATATATGTTTTTTCCTCTCTGTCTCATTCCCATTATTCCTGACTCCCTTCCATATCCCCCTTATGCTATTCCCTCACCCTTTTATTTCTTTACAAATTTAGAAGACTTTTATTCCCATCTAAATGTACATATTGCTATCTCTTTAACCCAGATCTGATATGAGTAGGAGTCTCTCTAAAATCCCTCCCTATCCCCTTACCCTTTTATTTCTTCCTGAATTTAGAAAACTTTTATACCCTTCTAGATACATGTGCATTGTTCCCTCTTTAACCAATTCCCTGTGAGAGTAGGATTCCAGAACTACCAGCCCTCCTCCTCCATCTAACTCTTCTTTGTCACTTTTTCCTCTCAAATCTCATTTGAATAAGATAATTATTCCTTTTATTTTTTCCTAAATAGTTTTACTTCTCAGAGTCAGATCATACTCAGCTCTACCCCAACCTTTCCTTTGAAATACGCAATTACTAATAATAATCTTAGACATATGTTTTACATTTCCTCATATAAAAAGTAAAGTCTGTCCTTACTGATTCCCTTGTAATTAATCTTTAATGTATACCTTATATTTCTTTTGGATCTTGTATATCAAATTTTCTAAGTTCAGGGTTTTTTGCAACAAAATCCTAAAAGTCTGCAATTCATCGAATATCCATATTTTTTCATTCAAGATTATGCTTAACTTTGCTGGGTGTGATATCTCTTGCTCTTTGATATATAGTGTTCCAAGACCTTTGGTCTTATAGTGTCTCTGTTGAGTTTTATGTGATTCTAATTGTGGCTCTGCCATATTTGAATTGTTTTTTCCCCTTGTTTCTCATGTTTTCTCCTTGATCTGGGGATTTGGGAATTTGACTATGATATTCCTGTAAGTTTTCCTTGTAGGACCTCTTTCAGGTGATGATTGGTGGATTTTTTCTATTTCTACTTTCCCCTCTCGTTCTAATGCTTCAGGACAATTTTCTTTAATTACTTCTTGTGTTATTGTGTCAAGATAATATTTTTTAGCGTAGCTTTCAGACAGTCTAATTATTCTTATGTTTTCTCTTCTCCATCTGTTCTCCAGGTTAGTTGTTTTTCTTATGAGATGTTTCACATTCTCTACTATTTTTTCAATCTTTATATTTTGTTTTACTACTTCTTGGTCTCTTATAATTTTGCTGGCTTTCCCTTGCCCAATGCTAGTTATTTTTTTCTCTAGACATTTTTTTCTTTAAGATTCAGGATCTCCTTTTCCAGTTGGTTGACTTTCTTTTCATAATCTTCTTGTTTTTCTTCTATTATTCTTATTTAAAAAAAGAACCTGTCCTCGATCTCTCTCATTTGATTTTTAAAGTTCTTTTATGAATTCTTTTTGACATTACTCTTTGAAATAGGAGAAGATTTTTTTGCTTCGGTATCCTCCTCTGAAGACAAACCCTGGTCTTCTTCATTCCCATAAGAACTTTCTATAGTTGGATTCTTTCTCCTTTGCTTGCTAATTTTTTATTTATAGCAGCTTATTATTGTAATCACCTCTAATCCTGGAGTATGGGAGTTGGTGCCTCTGGCCTCAGATCCTCCTTCAGTTCTCCCCTCTGGCCTGGAACTCTGCCAAGAACTCTGCTCTCCTCTGTCCCAGCCCCATTGCTTCTGCACTCACTGGGTGTGTGCTGGTTCCTTCTCACCCAGGGCCTTGTCTCAGCAGCACAGCTGTACCTGGCGACCCTTATCAGCAGAGGTTCCCTCAATCTTCCCCCCACTCAGACACTGGCTCCCCACACTGTCTGAGAAGTGAAAATTCCTGTGGTGGGCCAAGGGTACCTCCCAACCAACTAGCCCAAGGGCTCATCACTTGCTGTTTCAGCAGAACTAACCTGGAGGTGTTTACACTCCATAGGGACTAAACCTTGGTCCTGGGATTTTTCTTTCAATCTTCTTCAGTTGTCCCAGGAAGACCACTGTTCTGCCACAACTCTTGTTTATTTTTTACCACTCTGCATTCACCCCAAGGCACTATTTTTCTTGTTTGTGGGGGAAATATGGAGAGCTTGGAATTTTCTGACCTACTCTGCCGTCTTCCCAGAATCTTTTCCTTATTCTTTCAAAACATATAATCAATAATCATTTATTAAGCCCCTTTGATCTTCTGGGGAATACGAATAGAAAGACCAATGGAAATATTACCTGCCCCCAGGGAACCTGAATTCTATCAGAGGACCTAGCATGTACACATATATGTAAAAAAGTCATACCAAGCAGATGTATGAGATAACCCCCGTGGGGGAAGAGTGCTACCAGCTGGAAGGACCAGGAAAATCCTCCTGCTGAAGGCAGCATGTGAGTTGTCTTGAAGGAAAACAAGGATTCCAAGAGGCAAAGGGCAGGAGGAACATCCCAGATATGGGGGACAATTGGCACAAAGACTCAGAGATGGCAGATGAATTGTGTGAGAAATAGTAATAAGGTAAGGAAGACACGGAAGTAGAGTACATGGAGGAGGTGAAATGGATAAGAAAAGATAGTCTAGGGCTAGGTTGTTCAGAGCTTTACATGTCAAGCAAAGGATTTTAGATTTGATCCCAGAGGCAAAATGAAGCCTCAGAAGTTTATTAAGTAGGAAGATGACAACATCAGACCTGTACTTTAGGAAGATCACTTTGTCAGTTGTGTGGAGGATGAATTGGAGCCACAAGAGACTTGAGGACCAGAGACTAAGGCCTGAATGCCATCACAACAGAATGACTATGTGAGTGGAAAAAAGGAGATGGATACCTATGAGAGGCTAGTGTATCTACAGAAACATCTAACTTTTGTCTCAATTCTTACCTAGGCCTTAATCACTAAATGGGCACTGCCTCAGACAGATTGAGACCCAAGAAAGACCTTTAAAAAGGTCAAAGTCCCCTGGTGCATCCTGGGCCATCGCCAGCAGCCTTGCAGCTGAACTCCAAGGACTCTGGAGGAGAAAGTGAGACTGATGACTTTGCACAGCTCTGACTAACTTAAATCCAATTCACTTGCAAGTCAAGACATCACCTCCCTGATGGTCTTGGTCCTCTTCAGGAAGAAAGGATGAACAACAAATCTAGCAGCTGGTCATTGGGTGAGTAAGGGTGAAGAGTTGAGGGTGATGTTGAGCTTGGGTACCTGGCGGTACTCTGAACAGAAATGGGGAAGTTCAGAAGTGGAGGGAGGGCTAGGCAGAAAGATCTTGAGCTCTGTTTTGGACTTGTGGATTTTGAAATGTCTACAGCATATCTAGTTTGAAAAGTCTAATAGCTAAAAACACGGAACTGGAGCTCGGGAAAGAGACTAAAGATCCGTATCTAGGTCTGGGAGTCATGGGCATAAAAATAATAATTGAACACATGACAACCAATGAGCTCATCGGTCCGTCAGTAAATAAACATTTGCTAAGTGCCAGGAAGCATACTAAGCACTAGGGACACCAAAAGAGGCAAAAGACTAAGTAAAAGAATGTAGACAAAGGAGAAGGGGGCCCGGGACAGAGCCTCGGCAGAGGCTAGCCCATTGTTAGGAGCTATGGCATGAATGGAGATTGAGCAGAGAGTAATTTGATAGGTGGTGTGGTGGATAGAGCACTGGGCTTGGAAGCAGGAAGATTCACATTCATGAATTCAAATCTGATCTCACTTCCTAGCTGTGTGGCCCTGAGCAAGTCATTTAACCCTGTTTGACTCAGTTTCCTCATCTGTAAAATGATCTAGAGAAGGAAATGGCAAACCACTCCAATATCTTTGCCAAGAAAACTCCCAAATGGGATCACAGTCAGACATGACTGAAAATGACTGAAAAACAAAATTTGATAATTAGGAGTAGAATGGAGAGAAAGCAATGTCCCAACATCCCAAAGAACAGAGTATCTAGGAGGAATGAGTGATCAGCAGTGTCAGATGTTGCAGAGAGGTTGAGACAGAGGAGGATTAAGAAAAGGCCATTAGCTTTGACAATTAAGAGATCATTGGTGACTTTGGAGACAACAGTTTCAGGGAAACAATGAAGGCAGAAGGTTTAGAAGAGGACACGAGACAAGATGATTACAAACACTTTTCACCAGTCAACTGAGAAAAAAAAAGCAGAGATAGAAGGAAAAGTAAGGATTTTTAAAAAAATACTGGCGAGTGGGGCATGGTGGCAGATAGCAGGGAAAAAACTAATAGGCAAGGAGAAATTAAATTTGTGTGTGCATGAGAAAGAGAGAGAGAAAGAAAAATCAGAGAAAGAGGGAGGGAGGAAAGAAAGAAGAGAGAAGGAGAAAGGGGAGAAGGGACTAGAGAGTGGAATGAGAGGAGAGAGTCAAAGAGAAACAGGAAAGAAAGAAGAGAGCAGGAGAGAGGGGAGAAGGGAGTAGAGAGTGGAATGAGAGGAGAGAGTCAAAGAGAAACAGGAAAGAAGAGAGAGGGAGAGAGGGGGAAAGAGAGGAGAGAGTCAAAGAGAGAGAGGAAAGAAAATCAGAGAGGCAAGAGGAAGAGAAGGGAGGAGATGAGATTTGCTCAGTGTTAAATTGTATGTTTCAGTGACTGGATTTGAACTCAGATCTTCTTAACTCCAAAGTTAGAATTATTTTCACCATACCGTGTTGCTGACTTTCTTTTCAGGATGAAATACAGTTGAGTTGGATTGCTCACTTGTCCCCAACTCTCTGACAAGGCTTTTTCTTTCAAGACTCAGAATATTAGACATTCATTTCTAATTTTTTTTGGCCAAGAACTCAGGCTCCAACTCACCCGATGTTTCATGAATAAAGGAAAAGATTTTGGACAATATGATGAAGTAGTTGAAAGAGACTTCTGCAAATGTGTCTGCAGAATTAGAAAGAGAAAATGGTGGAAAGTATCTTCATTAGAACTGGAGGAAAAAATAGCCTATGTATTTTCATAGTCATTAGTTTGACAAAGCACCCTGTTGGCTTCTCTGGACTGAACACTCAGGCCCAAGAAGCAGGGCTGTTGAGTGACCTCATAGTTAATGGCTTCCTGGGGGAGCTGGGTGAGTTCTCAATGGAAAAAGCAGAACTTAAGACATCCAATTATTGGCAAGGAGATGAAAACGAGGTCATACTGGGATTTCGGCAGTGTTGTTTGTTTTTCATTGTCCTCACTTCCTTGACCATGGCCTGAAATCTAGAGAGCTAACAAGTTAGCCCAATTAAACAGATCCCATAGCCTGGTCTATTTTACATCACCATTGTTAAAAGGTACACACATGGTACACAGCATTCAATGAATGCTAGTCCAGTGCCTTGAACTGTTCCATGGTACAGAAAAAAAAAAGGCCTGATTTGAGAGTTAGAGAGTTTGGGTTCAAATCTTGCCTCTGACATGTGCTGCCTATGTAACCTGGGGCAATTCATTTAATCTTCCTGGGCCTCAGGGTTAGATTAGATGGCCTCTGAGGCCCCTTCCAGCTCTAAACCCATATGAGATTAATTGTCTGGAAGTAAATTCTTGGTACCATGTGACCTTGATGCTACTCTAATCTACTACTGTAAGCCCTTGCCTTCCTCCAGTGGCCCCTGTCCAGACCATCCTTAAAAGCCATCATTCCTATTGGCAATCCAAGGATTCAGATTCCTTAGCAAGGGAAAAGAAAGTAACAATGAGACCTATGTAGAGCAAGAAGTGGGGGACAGGAGCTGCAAAGAGCATCTACAAAGTCAAACTCGAATCTATCCTCACATCCATGAAATGTTCCTGACATCTCACCACTCAATCTAAGAGCATCCCACCCACTCACCAAGCACCAGAACCCACATGTTTTGTGGTTTATCTTTTTTTCTGGAGATTATTCACTTTCTCTAATTCTCTTTTCAGGATCCTGGGTCCATTAAGCTTTAAAGAAGAATTTTTTTAATGCATTCTAAGATTTTGATTTTTCTTAATACTTCTCTGTTGCTGGGAATTTGATCTGAAAAGAAGAGAGCTGGCAAGGATTCCAGGAATGTGGGCAACTGCCTAATACAGATAAACTGAGTGAGACATTTGTGTACTTCCAAACCTGGCTCTCTCTGCTGCCTTGCATCTTCAGTGTTATGGCTTGTCGGGGATATTGGGTAATGGAGATTCCCATTTAAGATAATTACTCTGACTGAGGAACACATACAAACATGTGCACATGTATATTTTCATATATTCTTATACATAATCATATGTATGAAATAAAAGCCTTATCTAATTAACAGATTTTAATAAGACTATTTTAAATTATAAAGCTCAAGTGGAACCCAAATGAAGAGATATGAGAAAATACCCCCCCTCATGGAGGTGGGAGGTTGATAAGTATTACACATTGCACATGTTTTTAGATATTCTCAATGTATTGATCAGTTATGCTGACTTGGGTTTTTTTCCCCTCTCTATAAACATACTATTTGTCACATGGAATGGCTTTCTGGGAGGGGAAGGGAGAGGGATAAAAGAGTTACCATGGTGATGAAAGAAACAGAAAACATCAATAATTTTTTTAAAGTATTTTAAACATGAAACTTTCTATATACCAGTGCTGAAAATTACATGCATGTAGGTGCCCATGTTCCTATGTGCATGTGTATATGTATGTAGAGGAAGCTTGGCTTGAAGTCATGGAGACCTGGGTTCCAATCCAGACTGTCATGGCCCTAACAACAGCACTGAAACGTTGGGTAACTCTTTAATACTTAATCTGCATTGTAGATTGGGTTCTGATACTAGCAATTCCCTAGCTTGATGAAATAACAGATCCTTTGCATGACTTTTCTCCTTCAAACATGTGGTTTCATTAGTCTGGTGAGCTTCCCATGGAAAATCCCTCCATTGATGCAGATCAGCTACTTTGGGAAATTTCCATTCTTAGAAAGTTTCTTAAAGCAGGGAGAAATTCAATGACTAGCTCAGAGTCACAGAACTAGAACCCAGAACTTCCTAATTCTAGAACTGGCCCTCTATCTACTAGACAGTACATATATATATAAATATATATACACACATACATACATGCACACATGTTCATGTATGTATGCAAGCATTGTGTTGTGCACATGTGTGTATGCGTATATGTATATAATCAGATTTATAAATATACAGACATTTATTTCTTTTAAAGAGTTTATTTTTCTTTTTTCAAGTAACAAATATATTTTTAAAAATTAATCTATCCCTCTCACTACCCTCCTTTCCCAGAGCAAAATAACTAAATAACTAAATGAAGGAATAAACAAATGAATGAAACCTCCAATACATAGTACATAGAATGGTAAAACAAACTCAAAAATTAGTCGTATCCGCAAATGTACATCCTTTCTGAATTTTAAGTTCGTCACACTCTGTCAGGAGGTGAATTATATGTTTCGTCTTCACTCTTTTGGACTCAAGGTTTATCATTGTTTATCAGAGCGCTAACGTCTTTGAAAGCTGTTTTCTCTACAATGTTATCATTGTATAAATTGTTTCATTTGTGCTAACTTTACCATGCATCAATTCATAAAAGTCTCATTTTCTTCTGAAATTGTCCATTTCTTATGGTAGTAAAATATTCGATACATCCAAATGCTATAATTTAGTTAGCCATTCCCCAATAGGAGGACAGTTACTTAATTTTCATTTCTTGGTTATCATAAAAAGAGCATAGCTCCCACACTACAAATATTTTTGTGCATATAGATCCTTTCTCTCTCTTTGATTTCTTTTTGGGCGTGTAGGCCTAATAGTGGTAAACCTGGTCAAAAAGACAAAAGCACAGTTCAGTAACTTTCTGGGCATAGCTCCAAATTCTTTTCCAAAATGGCTGCACTAATTCACATCTCCAGCAACACAGCACTAGTGTTTCTGTTCACATTTATTTCTTTTCCGAAAAAAAAAATATGAAAAGTTGGCAGTCAATAAGGCAGTAAAAAAATTGCAGAACATAGAATCCATCATAGGATATCAGAATCGGAAGGGTGTAATCCAGCTGTAATCTACCTGCTATATTTTCTGTGACTGTGACCTCCAAGTGAAGTCCAGAGTTCACATGGCAGAAAAATTTCTCTTTGGGGTTTGGGTCCCTACACAAGGTTTACCCTAATAACATCAGATTTTGGCTTGTAGGACTTATACCATAAATAGTCAAGATAACATTTCTCTTTCTAGTGAACCTAACCTCCCCAGAGATGTCAATGCTTATAGTATTTAGCATTAAAAGGTTTAGAGTGTCCCACAAAAGGAAAGCACTTTGAGTTGCTAAAGAGGGAACGGTCTGCTCCTACGATGCACCTCATCTCTCCAGGAGCACACATAGTCCTTCAGACTTGTGGTGCTACACCAGCTGGGGGCCCCCTGAAAAGAGAATTAACTTGTGAGTTGATTTCACTCCCTTAGGCCTGCACAAGCCACGAAACTCACAGTACCAGTGAAGGTCCAGTTCTAAGTTTTCTCCTCTACATCATAATTCTGAGGAGTTGGAATAAAATTTATTATTTAGCATCCAACAATACCAATACTAGGTCTGTACTCCAAAGAGATCAAAGAAAAAGGAAAAAGACCTATAAGTACAAAAATATTTACAGCAGTTCTTTTAGTGGTGACAAAGAATTAGACATTGACGAGATGCTCATCAATTAGGGAATGGCTGAACAAGTTGTGCATATAATTTTGATGGAATACTATTATGCTATAAGAAATGACAAAGAGGGGTGCTTTTAGAAAAAAAGATAGCAAGACCTGGATGAACTGATGCAAAATGAAGTGAGAAGAACCAGATCATTGCGCACAGTAACAGCAATGTTGTAATGATGATCTACTGTGAAAGACTTGGCTACTCTGATCAATAAAAGTGATCCAGGACAATTTCAAAGGACTCGTGATGAAAAAATTCGATCTGCTGCCAAAGAGAAAACTAATAAATTCTGAATGCAAATTGAAGTATAATTTTCTCCCTCTTTTTGCTGATTTTTTGTGATATGACATACAGAAATTGTTTTATATGGTTTCACATTTAATTGATATATTATTTGCCTTCTTAGTAGATGGCAGAGGGTTGGTAGAGAGGGAGAGAATCTGGAACTCAAAATTTTAAAAGAAAAGACTTAAAATGAATATTAGTTTAAAAAAAGGAAAACTGATAAAAATATTATTTTTTTCTTCCTAACTTTAAGTTAATCCATGTTGACATACATTTTCAATACTGCCTTGTAAAATACTCTCAATCTCTTTAGTTCTTGGACCAGATAGTATTTCTTTAACTGAGTACTCTATTGATCAAATAAGATAATATCTGTAAAGCATTTAGTACAATGCCTGTCACACAATAGGTGCTATATAAATGTTTATTCCTTCTGGTGGACTCTATGTACTTTTCTAAGCAGCAGTGCTTCAGATATATTGTGTTTGGATTATTCATATTAATTTTCATACTTAAACATGGATACGACAAATTAATAGATATTAATACTTAACATATACATTATCAAAATTACATCATAAAGAATAATCTAATCCATAGATGTCAAATTCATGAATATATTTAATAAAATAAATCAAAAATACAGTACAATATAGATTATGTTAATTCGTGGTTTTCTAAATCAACATGGGATCCCTGCAGAGATCTGTTTTCTATTGGGTTTGCCACCACTGTCCATCCCTGGCACAGTGGCATGATGATGTACAAAGGAAGTGAGTGAGAAAGGAAGAGATTACATGGGCCCCCTCCTTAAAAGAAAGTTTGGGGAGAGCTCATCATTCTGCTCTCCAATCAGAGGGACAGAAGGTCCTGAGGGTTCAGATGAAGTATGAGCACCAAGACTGATCCAATTTTGCAGGATGATGAAGTCGAAATGAGTGCAGTTGATTGGGAAATAAAGGAAGGGAGTTTCTCGAGATGAACAAGATGGCCTCTGAGGTTCCTTTCAGTCTAGATTTATGATCCTACCTCTCCTGAATATCTAATTAACCAATGAAATGGGGATGCTATAGGACCTCCTCTGGCTGACTTGTATCTTTCAATGACAACAGGATAGCTTTTGGTCTCCACACATCACTGTCATGACCATTCCCCATCCTAAGAGAGTATAGTGGTTAGGGACTAGATTATTATTTCATGTGCTGGTTTAGAGAACTTCCTAGTCGGGAAGCTCTCTCTATCAAAGCAGTCAGCACATTCCCTGAAACTTTTAGCTTTAGAGACTTGCCTAGGACACTGAAAGGTTAAATAACTTGGTCAGGGTCACAAATCCTACATGTATTAGAGCTGAGCCACTGGTTAAAATAAGGAGATTCCTTTTGTCTTCAACTCCTAGAAGAGCTCCTGGCACGTAGGAGGACCTTGATAAGTCCTCATTGATAAAGAAGATGAAAATGGCTGTTTTTGTCTCACCTGCTGTTTTCATCCCTGTGGTTCCACTTAGTTCCCCCAAATTACCCTAATTAATACATCATTCTTTGCCTTTTAGTTCTCATATCTAACCACTAGAGAGTGCTAATGCTCTCTGCACTTTAGAGAAAAGGACCACTACATGTAGTTCTGAAGTGAGGAAGGGAACATCCCATTCCTGCATTTCTGGGATCGCGAGCACTGGATCTGTGACTCCAGATTGACAGTTCTAAGTATCATATCGTTTCAAGCTGTAAGCTCTGATAGGACATTCTCCTCTATTCTGGGTAGGTTGGAATGCACAGGGTGAAGGAGAATAGTATCTCTCTTCTTCTCGGAGATTCCAGTGTCCTTCAAACTGACAACCTCCAAAGCTCTAAGCGCTCTCTGGACAATTTTCCTTACAAGGTTGACGTGTTTGAGGTCTGGGAGTTTTACACCTCTATGGCAAGAAAAATAATTTGGTGTCCTTTACTTAGTCTATTAGTTATTTTTTTAAGTATGAATGTGTTAAGTAACAGGAGAATTTAAAAAAAGGAAGGAAATTATTTGCTGCGATTTGAAATAGTTTTATTGGCGGGGGGAGATTTCATCCAACACCATATAGAATCATAGAATCAAAAATCTAGAGTGGGAGGGTACCTCAGAAGCCATCTAGTGTGCCTTTTATGGAAGCTTTAAAAGGGTCTAGGTGGAAGTGTTGTTTGGTGCCTCCCAGAAAGCGTAAAAATGTTGCTAAAGGTTCTTAGTCTCAGAAATAATGTTGTGCTAACACTGAGAGAAATTACTACTATGTTGCTTTGCAAATTTTTAAGAGGGGACCTGGAAATTGTGGGTCATTTTGGGGTTTTGTTTTGGAAGGACCACATGTGGTTCTGTTGAAGTAGGGAACTTCCTCTATTCTAAATGCAAATCCAGTACGCAAGTCAGTAACTACTATATAACTTATTATCTTAAAGAATTGTCTAGGGGGCAGCTAGGTGGCACAGTGAGTAGAACACCAGCCCTGGAGTCAGGAGGACCTGAGTTCAAATCCTGCCTCAGACACTTGAGCACATGTACTAGCTGTGTGACCTTAGGTAAGTCACTTAACCCCAATTGCTCTGCCAAAAAAAATAATAAAAAAAAAGAATTGCCTGGAGCAGCTAGGTGGCTCAGTGAGTAGAGCACTGGCCCTGGAGTCAGGAGGACCTGAGTTCAAATCTGGGCTCAGACACTTGACACACTTACTAGCTGTGTGACCTTGGGCAAGTCACTTAACCCCAAGTGCCTTATTGCCTTCCCTTCTACCCTCCAAAAAAAATTAAAAAAAAAAGAATTGCCAGGGATGAGAGGCTAAATGGCTTAAGTCCAGGTCACCAACCAAAATGTTCTGGAATCTGGATTTCCAGACCCCTCAACTCATTCACTTTCTCATCATTTTGCCTTTGACCTCTGAAAGTACTGCCTAAAGATCTGCCAATTCAAAACAAACCTTAAGCAGCCTTCTCCACACCTCCAGGCTTTTGTGATGACATCCTTCTTCGAACTCTTGAAGTACTTACTGAATTTACCCTAACTTGGTAGTATGCTGCCATTGACATGTAACAGATTGTAACCCCCATGAGGGTAGGAACCAAGTCTGATACTATTCCATATCTCTAGACCTAGCTCAAAGCTCCATTCACAGTAATTCTATTAATGATCTCTGAGACTCTTAACAAATCTGCTGTCTGGAGAAGACTCAGGGGGATTATGAGAACTGTCTTCAAATATTTGAAGGACCATCAGGTGGGAGAGGGACTAGATTTGTTCTCTTTGGCCTGTGAAGGCCAGTAGCAATAAGTGAAAGTGAGAACTTTATGCTAGGAAAAAAATGACTAACAGTCAGAGTGAAATGGGCTACTTCAATTGGTGGTGGGTTTCCTCCCTTTAGAGGTCTTCAAACAGAGACTGGGCAATAATTTGTTGGGTAAGTTACAGTATAGATTCCTTTGATGATTGGATTGGGTCTGGACTTAAGGGTCTTTCCAACCCTCAAAATCTATGATTCTGTGAACTGTGTCCTCAGGGTCTAGGCCCTCTATGGGTCAGAATCTTGTCCATATTAAAGTTCATCCACCGCCCCACACTCAGTGTGCTTGTTTCTATTAGTCATACAGAGGATGTACAGTTCAAAGAAGACTTAATACAATTTTGTGAAATAATAAACTTGGGGGGCTTTATTCTCTCCCAGTTACATCCATCCTTAGTGGGAAGAAGAAACATGCTCAGGGGTCATATGAAAGGCATATATACACAGGAAGTACATGTGATCGGCACACCTATACTGAGGACATCTATACTAACCCTTCTGATACTTCAGAAGGAAGGTAAGAGAAGGGAAGGAAGGGCAAGGCAAGGCAATCAGTCTAGAGCCAAGGAAGACCCACTCCCAATTGGAAATGTTCTGTTCTATATGGTTAACTTTTCATGGAATTTTTGCTTGTAGATAAACTCTGAGTTTACATGGATAGGCTTAGATTGGATCTGGAGAATATAACAGCAGGAGGAGTCTCATTGGTAAATATAGCTGGAATTAGTTCATATTTTGTGGTCTGGTGAAGATATTTGTGGACTTAAAGACTTGTCTGATCTTGCAGGGGAGTCATTTTCAATTAATTTAGATGAAGAAATTATGCTGACTGAGTCAGTTACAAATTTATTCTTTCTAAACTAATTCTAATTATTGCATAGCAATCCTTTTATTAATCCTCCTAACTCCAAAACAAACTCCCTAAGACATCTGTTCCAAACCTTCCCATCTCTCTCCAACTCTCTAACTCCACCATGGTCTCATCTCTCTCTCTTTTCTGAAAAAATGAGGCCAAACAACATGAATCATTCAACTCTCTACCTCTTCATCTCTTGACCTCTATTTCTCCATACATCCTCATTCTTCCTTTTATCTTATTAGATTCAGCCCAATGCTCTAGCCTCTCAAGTTATTCTGGGATCCCTACTCTGTTATCCAGGGTATTTGCTAGAGAGCCTTCCAGGCATTTCATTGAAATTTTATAAGGATATCATCTCTGTCTTTCTTTATGTCATTCATAACAATTCTAAACAGCACAGGGTCCAGCACAAATTCCTTATTAGAATATTAGAATATAAGTATTGACTTGATTTTACATTTGTATCCCCAACAGTGAGCATAGTCCTTGTCACGTAGTAAGCATTTAATAAATGCTTTTTCCTTCATTCATTTGCTCTACTGAAGACCTTCAGTTGATAGACTTCAGTGTCCCCAAAAGGACTTTTTAGGATTCAGCCTTTATGGCAAGCTATCTTCTTCATCCCAAAGTCCTAGAAAGCACAATGCCACACTCTCTATGTCTATGGTCTCACTTCCCCTTGCAATGTAGCTTCTATCCCTACCACTCTACTGAAACAGATCTCTCCACAGTCATTCATGATTCAATCCCATGGCATTTATTTTTGTCATTATCATGCTCCATGACTTCCCTATGCCATTTTATAATACAGACCATCCTCTCCTTCTTGAAACCCTTTCCTCCTCCCTTAGCTTGTATGATACCACACTCTTTTGTCTCTCATGTATCCCTGACCACTCTTCTAGCTCTTCATCTTCCTCCCTTTAAACATCAGTGTTTCCCGAAGTCACGATCTAAGCCTTCTTTTCTTCTCTTCCTTGGTGATATCAGCTATATGCAGATGATTTCCAAATGGATATCGCTACTTCCATTCCTTCCCCAGAGCACTACATCCACCGAAATCTTGTTCCATAAGACTTTATACAGGTGACTCTATTGGGAACCAACATCCACTTTGTGGATTTTCTAGGTTTCTGATTCTCCTCTCTGGCCACCTATGCCTGGGCCACTTAGCCAACTACTTATTACATGTTCGCTAGAGGTCAGTATGGCACTTAGCACATTTTTTCTTACACTACAGGTATTTTAATATATCTTGTACCCACTACTAGATTATCATCTTTTCCCAGGCAAACACCAAGTCTTCCTTGTATCTCCCTCAGGGCTGAATATGTTGTTTTATACATAAAAAACTAAACAAATGGTTCAACGAATTCAGCCCAATCCCTGCCCTCAAAGTGCTTACAATCTAATAGGGAGAATATAACTTGTAAGTATAGAACTTACCTATTGTACCTTGACTACCTTCTACACAGATAAGGGATATTCAATTTACTTCCTCTTCCCTCCTCACTTAAATCCAATTCATCTGCATATCATGGCATCAACTCCCTCACGTCATGGTCCTCTTTGAGAACAAAGGACAAACAACAACCCTATCCTTGCTATATTTCATCAATCCTGCTGACTATGCCCCTCTAAGTGGTGAAAAGAGAAGCTTTGTATGGCTCCAGTATTCCCTTTTCCTGGATTTTCTTTTAAATAATGCAATAGGTTACTTGTGTCTATTACTATGTTTATCACACTTATTTAATAGGCCAATTCAAAAAATGTTGAATGAATGAATAAATGAAATCAAGGAACTAAAAATCCCAAAAGAGACCTCACAATGGCAGATGGAAAATGACACCAGCTTAGCAGTCATATTCAGGTTGCAGTTAGAGGAAGGCAAATGGCTTGACCATGTTCTTGCTTAGAAATTCTTTTCTTAGAATGTCTATATGTGGGGCAGCTAGGTGGTGCAGTGAGTAGAGCACCAGCCCTGGAGTCAGGAAGACTTGAGTTCAAATCCCACCTCGGACACTTGACACACTAGCTATATGACCTTGGGCAAGTCACTTAACTCCAATTGCCCTGCCTTCCTTCCTCAAAAAAAAATGCCTATGTGTACTTTGTTCTTGAGTAAGCAAACTACAATGAAAAAAGAATATGGGACTTGGTTAGTCATGTATGCATTTATGGTCAATAAAAATAAACCATGTTTATAATACAATAAAAAGAAAACAGCTTCAAACCTAGGAAGACCTAGGTTCAAATACTGCCTCTGGCACATACCAACTGTCTAGGCAAGTCATTTGCCTCTCAATGGTCTAGGCAACTCTCTAAGACTTAAAGCAAATAGGCAACATTTATAATACTTAACAAATATCTCATTTATCCCCCCAACAACCCTTGGAGGTAGATGCTATTGCTATCCCTATTTTCCAGATAAGCAAACTGAAACAGGCAACATAAATTGACTTACAAAAGGCCATACAGCAAATTAATGTCTGAAGCTAGATTTGAACTTGGGTCTTCTTGATTGTAAGCTCTATCTATTGTGCCATCTAGCTACAGGCAAGCTCTAGAGAAGGATCAGACCTATATTGACAGAGGGATTTTTATCAGCTGGGAGTTCTGTGTCAATGAAATTATAGATGCAATCCATTTCCCTTTTCCTTTCTTCACAAAACCCTAGTGAATTAGTTAAAGCAAGCCTTATTTCCACTTTACAGATGAGGAACATGAAACTTGGAGAATTGGCAATATTTGCCCATGAGTTAATAACTTGAATCAACATCCAGGTCTCCTGATTTCAAATCTAGTCAATCTGCTAGTCAGGGGAAAGCTTGGGCAACCTTCAGAAAATCGTCTCAGAACTACGATCCTGTTTGTTTCTTTTAAGTCCTAAATGAGGTATTTATTTAATTCTTCAATCACCTTGGGTCCTCCTGAAGTGGGTCATAATTAAAGTAATTGTTTAATGATAAAGCCTAGCTCACTGTAGAATTCTCATATAACCTCGACAAATTAATATCTCCCTGGGTGTATAAAGGTTTTTATTAAAGCAATTTTTAAAAATTCTAAGGTAGAATAAGTTGACAAAGAGTTCCATGTTTCTCCTATTGCATCTGCAAGATGAAAGCTTTCTGAGTCTGTGTCTGTGGGAGTGTTTTTCTCTTCACTATTATAGATTCATAGTTCAATTAGGAGAATGGGTTTCAATATTGTGCCCTTGGGTCTCACATTGTACCCATTTAAAGGAAATTATGATGGTTTGTTGAAGGCAACAAGGGATAATTTGAACTCATCATTTGGGGCCTCTCTACTTATGAGGGAGGTTTTCTATTTACAAAAGAAGAGTGTGTTCAGCCTCTCACTTTCTTCTGTGCTGTCTGGCTTCTGACTTCATTGTTTAACTTAAACTACTCTAAATTTACCAATATCTTCATCTTCAAAACTAATAACTTTTTCTCAATCCTCATCCTCCCTGACCTCTCAGCAGACTTTGACACTATTGATCAACCTCTTTTCCTTGATACTCTCTTCTCTCTAGGTTTTTGTGATACCTTCATGGGTCTCCTCCTACCCTTCTGACCAATCCTTGGTTTCCTTTGCTGAATCTTCATCCAGGTTATGCCCACTTATAGTGAGTGTCCACTGAGGCTCTATCTGTGGCCCTCTACTCTTCTCTTTCTAAACTGTTTTCTTCATCTCATCAGTTCCCATAGATTTAATTGTCGTCTCTACGTTTATGATTCCCAGTTCTACTTATCTAACACCAACCTCTCCCTACCTCCAGTCTCACATCTCCAACTACCTATTGGATATCTTCAAGCTAAATAGACATAGACATCTCTAACTCAATATGTCAAACAGAACCCATTATCTTTCTTCCCAAACCCCTCCCTTCTTGCTAATTTTCCTATTACTATTGAGAGCATCACCATACTCTCAGTCATCTAATCTCACGAACTAGATGTTATCCTCAACTACTCACTCTCTCTCACCACTAAGTTGTCAAGTTCTGTTGTTTCTTCCTTCGTAATATCTCCTATATATACCCTCTTCTCTCCTCTAACTCTGGCACCAACGTGGTACAAGCCCTCATCACCTCATGCTTAGATTACTGCAATAGCTTTCGGGTTGGTCTAACTGCCTCAAGTCTATTCTCTGTTCAGCTATTGTCTTCCTAAAGCTTAGGTCTGATCGTGTCACACACCCATTACCCCTATTCAGTATACTTCAGTGGCATCCTGTTACCTCCAGAATCAATATGCTGGAGTTCAAAATCTTTTACAATCTAGCCCCCGTATCCCTTTCCAGTCTTACTTCCACCTTGCTTCACCCCCATGTACCATGTGATCCATCAACACTGGCCTCCTGGGTCATCTCCACACAAGACACTCCTCTCAAATTAGTGCATTTTCATTTGCTTTACTCAATGCCTGGAATTTTCTCCCTCTTCATCACTTTCTCTTTGTTTCTGGCTTCCTACAAGGCCTAGGGAAAAAAAAAACACCTCCTGCAAGAAGCCTTAATACTAATGCCTTCCCTTTGTTGATTATCACTGATTTATCCTGTATATGTTTATATGTTGCCTTCCCAATACATTGTCTTTAGATTGTGAACTCTTTGAGAGCAGGGACTCCCTTTGGCCTTTCTTTGTAATCTCAGTGTCTGTTACATTGTAGGTGCTTAATAAATACTTGTTGACTGTCTGAAAACATGTGGTAAATAAAGATAGATGGAAGGATTCAGCCATGTGTTTTAATGAGACCAAGAAGATTCAGAGAACTATCTAATGAATAAAAAAGGTATAAAGGAAGCCTAGAGAGAATGAAATTCATGGAGTATAGTTTTTTCTTTTTTTTAAAAAGACTCACAATCAAACAGTTTAGTCAAGGAAAAAGGGATAAGAATCCATTTAGCAATCCAAAGGTTTCAACGACAGCAATAAACAATTAGGTGTAGCCATTGTTCATCTTGGTCAATAAAACCTAAACCATCCCAAGAATAGCCCAACTGAATTTTAATAGGCTGTTGTGTTTCAGGGAACAGTAGTAAAAAGAATGCTGGACTTTGCATCAGAACCAATGAATTTAAAAGCATTTATTAAGTTTCTAGTATGTGAAAGGCAGCCAGAGAAGGAAACAGCAAACCACTCCAGTGTCTTTGCCAAGAAAACCCCAAGAAAATGGGGTCGGATGTGAAGAGTTGGGCACGACTGAAATGGCCAAACAAAAACATGTGATAGACAGCTAGGTGGTGTAGTAGATAGAGTTCTGAATCTGGATTCTGGAAAAACTGAGTAGTCTCTTTTTATGTGGCCCCAGAGGGCAGAGCTAAGGGCATATGGCAAAAACACTGGCTCTGGGGTCAGAGAATCTGGGTTCAAATCCAGTCTGAACAAGTAATAACCTCCCTTGGCCTCAGTTACTTTATCTGTACATCTGGAAATTGAAGGGGAGGACTAGATGTCCTCAGAGGGCCCTTCCAAGTCTAGATCTGCAATTCTTTGATCCTAAGCTACAAAGAGACAGATTTAGCCTGGATATAAAGGAAAACTTCCTAAAATTTACAACCATTCAACAATGGAGTGAGCTGTCACTAACAATATTCTGGAATTCTTGGTCAGGCCCAATTTTAAAAGCTGTCTCTCTCTCTCTCTCTCTCTCTCTCTCTCTCTCTCTCTCTCTCTCGCTTTCTCTCTTTTTCTCTCCCTCTCTGTCTCTTTCTCTCTCCCTCTCTCTCACTGTTTCTCACTCCCTTTTTCTCCCTCTCTCCCTCCCTCTCTGTCATACATGCCATCAAATTTGGAGAGAGAAAAACAAACCTATGATTCCTTGCTGAGCACCTATCTACTATATTATTTATGCTATTGATATGAAAGAGAAATCATTGCCCAGGATAAAAAGCAAAAGGCCATACATAACAATTGTAGGTAAATAATTCCGATTCCCCCCTTTGGAGATGTTTCCAGTATTCAAGTGTGTTCATGAAGTGGACTTGCACAGTCCAATTAGAACTCTGAGTCAGTGAACCTAAGTCTTTGAATTGGATGCCAGCCCAAGATTACCCCATCATGGATCTTTTCTCAAACATGGCCTCTGCAAAGTCCTCAGAGGAAAGAACACTCCTTCAGAAGCCACTTCAAAACTAATTTTGACTCCTAGAACTAGATGATCTCGTGGCCTTTCCATAAACCTAAAGAAAACTTTTTTTTAAAAAAACGATCAAATCGATATGTTCTTCCATATATATCATCACTATATTCTTTAAATATAACAACTTGCAAAAGGATTATATTGTAGCCGAGCAGGGAAAATGTCAACTTGTAATGAAAGAAAAAAAATCCTAAGTAGTACTAAAGAAGTTTTTAAATAAACTATTAAGATAGTATAAGAGCTTAGCCTTAGAGAAAGAGTCTTTTCTTGTCTTTATTTTTAGTACCAACAGAGGCTCGTTATCAGTTGTGACTCACAACAGCCCAATATCACTACCTCTCTTAGTAATCCAGGAAATTGGTGCTAGACAGGCTGAGTTGCCTACACAAGGTTGAGTGAGGAAAGGGAGCATGAACTCCCAGCCCCCAGCCTGCCATTTTGATTTGCTCCCTAAGCTGATTTCTGCTATGTATGTGGATCACAGAAGCATAGAATGGTGGAGCTGAAAGGAACCTTAGAGATTATTGAACTCATCCTCTTTTCTTTTACAGATGAGAAAACTAAAGAGGTTTTAACTTATGAGGTCATACAGATGGTAACATAGCTAGGATACAAGCCCAGCTCCATTTGACTCCAAATCCAGTCTAGTCCTCCTGGGAGGGTGAGGGACAGGAAGGAAGGAATGATCTTGTAACCATTGGTAGAACTTCATTCTCTAGGTAATTTCATTTGTCTAAGGAACTCCCTGTAAGGAAATTTCCTCCAGCAATGCATAGGGGATAGGGACCAGACCTGTGATTTTGCTGGTATAGGAAATTCCTGGGGGCAGCTAGGTGATGTAGTAGATAGAGCCCTGGGGCTTAAACTCTGTAAGACTCATCGGGAGTTCAAATCTGGCCTCAGACACTTAGTACAGGTGTGATCCTGGGCAAGACACTTAACCCTGTTTGCCTCAGTTCCTCAATTGTCACATAAGCTGGAGAAGAAAATGGCAAACCACTCCAGTATCTCTGCCAAGAAAACTCCAAATGGGGTCACAAAGAGTCAGACAAAACCGAAAAATGACAACAAGAAACAGGAAATTTTCAGAGAAGGAAAATCCCTCTACCAATTCAGGTCAGCACTTCTTCTGCACCTCTGTCTTAGAATATTGCCTACAACAATGAGAGGTTAAATGATTTGCCCAGGGTCACAGAAATGGTATGGGGTCAGAGGCAGGATTTGAACCCAAGGCTTATGATTCTGTGGAGTTTCCTGGGAGTAGAGAGAGGTTCAGTGACTTTCCCACAGTCACACAGATAATATGTGCCCGAGAAGGACTTGAACCCAAATCTTTCTTACTTCAAGGCTGGGATTTCCTCTAACTACCCCATGTAGACTCTCAAGATCTCATATTCCATAGAATTGATTTTTCTGGTCAAAGGAGGTTTGTTTCCATTAACCTCCTACTCTGATGCCTCATCATGGCAGCATAATAATAGCTAGGATTTGTGTAGTTCTTTAAGGTTTGTAAAGTACTTTATACATGTTATCTCATGTGATCTTCTTATAAAGTAGGTTCTGTTTTTATCCTCATTTTACAGATGAAGGAACTCCCAGAGGTTAAATGGTCAATCCCTTACATGTGAGCTTTTTACCAGGGTCTTTTTCTCCCTTTAGGGTCTTCTCCCTGAAGAGAGACTGGAACTACTATCTAAAAGCTGGAGGCCAGAAGGACAAGAACATCTCTTCTCCTAAGCTTGCACCAATTCCACCTTTCATACAGGCGTGGAGCATCAAGTAATAATCCTCCACCAATGAGGAGAGTCTTATGCAAATAGGACATAACCTCGGATTACATATGTACTTTTATATTTGTATATACATAGAGAGAGGCAGCTTTGAAGTCAAGAAGATCTAGAGTTAAGTTCTACTTCTGACACAGGTTGACTGTGTGGCCCTGGCCATCTCTCAGTGCTCTAGGCCGGGACTTCTTAAACTTTTTCCAATAACAATCCCTTTTCAAGTTTAGGCAGCGTATGATTATAACCTAAGGGAATGCCCATCTATTGAGGACTGGATGAATAAATTGTGCCATATGAATGCAATGAAAAAAATCTATTATATTGTAAGAAATGACAGGAAAGGGTTTAACCAGGAGTGGATCAAGAGTAGAGTAAGCAGAGATGAAAAAAATTTCTACTATAACATCAATATTATAAAAACAAAAAAATTGAAATACTTAAGAACTCTGATCACCTAAGCGATATACCATGATTCCAGAAAACTGATAAAGAAGAATACTATTTACATCATAACAGAAAGATGATGGACATGCACAATAAGAAATGCATTTTGGGACATGACCACTGTGTAATATGCTTTGCTTGATTGTGTTTTTGTGATACAGGGGTCCTTCCTTTCTCCTTCCTTCTTTCCTTCCTTCCTTCCTCCCCCATCCTTTTTCCTTCCTTCCCTTCTTCTTTTCCTTCTTCTTCTTTTCCTTCTTCTTCTTCTTCTTCATCTTCTTCTTCGTCTTTTTCATCTTCTTTTTCTTCTCCTTCTTTCTTGTGGAGGTAGGGGGCAGGGAAAAATGAACACTTGATAATTGAAAAAATGTATACATACTTATGTTATGACTATAAGGTTCAGAGAATATACTTTCCTGCAACATTAGAGGGAATTTCTTTATCCAGGAGTTCCCTTTTCCAATGAAATCACAGGTCTAGTGCCTAACCCTATCCTTATGTATATATGCATTCATGTATGAATATAGTACACCTTATGGTTGAGGTAATAGTCAGCAATCATCACCTTAAGTGATAAAGTTAGAAAACAATATTTATCCTTTGGTGGATTACTGGTAGAAGCATTGGGACCTTTTCACAGTACCTTCTCATTCCCGTGGCTTTTTAGTTCATAGTTTATCTCTTAGAGAAGTTGCTTGAGCAGATCTCTACAGATTTATTAAACACTGAAGTTATACACAACATTCCTCTTCAGGAAGAATTGTAAAGGATTTCATAATCTTACAATACAACTCAAGTACCATTTTCTATATGAAGTCTTTCCTGATCCCCATCTCCCTTCAATTAGGAGTGCTCTTGTAAAAAACTACCTTATATTTTACCTTTTATTTATTTGCATTTTACGTATACATCCTTATATATTTCTACATATTTATATATATAATATGTATTGTATTTTATAACTATATATACGTAAATATATTTTTCTCCTTCCATAGCACAGTGCCTAGCATATCATGAGAATTAATAAATGCTCTAGCTAGCTTGCTAGCTATCAAATGTAAATTCCTGAAGGACAAAGACTGTTTCATTTTTTTTTACTTATGCACCCAAAACTTTATATAATGCCTAGAGGAAGGTTTTGAGCAATTTAGGACAGGTGTTACCTTGGGACAAGTCAAACTGTGAACTCCCTTCCCCCCCTTCCCTCCATTTCATCTATTTAAGCAAAACCCACAAAACAAGAGGCTACCAGAGGGTTGTCTCCCAAGTCTCCAAGTCTCTGTACCTTGGCTTTCTCATCTGTGAAATAAAGTAGTTGGACCTTAAGTCTCTAAATACTTTTCCAGGTCTAAGTGCTATGATCCTATGTCAGATGAACACAGAGTAAGAATTGGATGTGTTGGTCCAACCCGAAAGAACATTCCCATTGGCCCTTCCTCTCAGCTTCGATGATGGCAAAAATGATGAAGATGAAATCTTTGACAAGAATAGTTGTAAAACAAAACAAAAACCTAAAGAAGCTGGGCACCAGATGACAAAGTCTTTTGGCATAGCAATCCATCAAACAGTATTCTACAGCACATATGTATTATGATCTATGATTGTGGAGAGAATATTCACACTAATGACATCATAGAGTTTTGCCGGTATTGATAGTCATGAAAATTTGCTAAGAAATGGTACTTATCTGGAAAATAGTGGAATATCTTCCAGAGATTAAAAAAAAAAACAGAAAGAGAAATAAGTAAAACTGGTATATAAATTTTAAACATTAACATATCCCATGAGCTTAAAAATTTAACCATTGTGGTAAAAACAAATTGACAAGATGGTACCTTGATGTAACCATGTTGATTTTAAACTCTCCTATATGTCTATAAAGTCTTATTATGATAGAATGTGGAGATCTTTGATGGGGATGAACATAAGTACAATAGGATGTGAAAGGCAAGGTGGCTTAAAGTAAAAAGCTAGGGCCTTGAAGATAAGAGCGGTCTACATTTAGGCATAAAACTTCAAAATTCAAAAGGATAAGCTATGCAGAGTATGGTTAGACAACAGTTCATGGGAAAACGAATGAAGGCCCATTTTAATCAACATCACATGACAGCCTAAAACATTCAAAACTGTCCTAGAGTACATTAAAGCAGGTACAGTGTTCAGAGCATAGGAGGTGAGATTCCTACTCTATCTTTCCCTGGTCAGTCCGTATCTGTAGTACAGTGTGTTGTTCTATGTGCCATGTTTTAGAAAGTTGGATATTTTAGATAAGTTGGAATGCAACCAGTATCTAGAAGAAGATGATGGAGATTTTGAGCAAATTAAAGACAGGGGTAATAGGGCTGATCCTGTACTCTTTTCCCTTCTGGTGGACCCCATGCTCAGGGTGCTTCTGATGACATATGTTCTAGCCCCTGGGATCCTTTGGTTGCCATGATGGAGGAGTGGGAAGAACAAATTGGCCTTTGCCAAAGATGGATTGGAGACTAAGACAAAAAGAGCCTTAAAAGGAGAAGCCAAAGTGTCTTTGTTTCTCTGTCCCTTTCTCTGCCTTTCTGTCTCTCTGTTACTGTCTGTCTCTGTTTGTCTCTGTCTCCCTCCCACCTTGCCTTCTTTTGACCATGCTGGAACTTGGCCAGCTCTCCCTCAGACTTCAAAAAACATCTTTCAGCATCCATTTTGTGCAAAACACTGAGAATAGCTGGGGATGAAAAGACAAAATTAAACAGTGCTTGCCCTCAGGTAACTTTATTCTTCTGGATGTTGCTTCCTTCTCTCTGAAGATTACATAGCAGAAGTTGGTTGACAGTTGTGGAGGAGGGTGTTTTAGAAAGGTTTGTTGGCCAGGCACAGTTTTTTGACTCAGTGGCCATGGAGGGACCTTCCAGCTCTGAAATTCAATTTCAACACTATACCAATAATTAATTATATGAACATGGGCAAAATGCAGCCTCTTTGATTTGATGTTGTTGTTTTAATTTGTAAAACAGAGATAATACTCATTTCATTACTTAGGGCATGACATGATAAAGGAGTGGTCTGGGTATGTGAGCACAACTGAGGTTCAAGCTCTCCCTTTAATACATTTTGATGTGTGACCTCTCCAACAATGCAAGCCAGCACATTCCCTTCACCTTGGTCTATAACAGATGTATTGACATATTTCTTCAATCATTAAGCATTCACACATGTCTCTTATAAGACATAAATGGCTGAGCAAATGCCAGTCCTGCATGGCTAAAGGAAGTTTCCTCATCAGGAGCTCTTCCTAATCAATGAAATCTTTTTTTATTTTAATTTAATTTTTTTTTCATTTTAGCTTACAACACTCGATTCTACATAATTTTGAGCTCCAGATTTTCTTCCCTCCCTCTCCTCCCTCCCTCCCCAAGATGGCATGGAATCCCATATATCTTCCACATATAACTTCGTGTTGAACTAATTTACACACTAGTCAAGTTGTGGAGAGGAATTATGACCAGTGGAATGAATCATGAGAAAGAAGAAACAGAACCAAAGCAAAACCCCAAAAACAAAAAGAGAGAAAATAAAAGAGAAAAAAAGTGAGCATCTGCATTCATACTTCATAGTTCTTTCTCTGGATGTAGATAGTATTCTCCATCGTGAGTCCTTTGGAGTTGTCTCTGCACCTTGTGTTGCTGAGAAGAGCAGTCTGTCAGGGTTAGTCATCACAGAATCCACATATCTGCTGTTGTGTACAATGTTCTCCTGGCTCTGCTCCGCTCACTCAGCATTATGTCGTTTAGGTTTTTCCAGGTTGTTATGAAGTCCGTATCATCCCCATTTCTTATAGCACAATAGTATTCCGTTACCTTCATATTCCACAGCTCGTTCAGCCATTCCCCAACTGATGGACATCCCCTTGATTTCCAATTCTTAGTTACTACAAAAAGAGCTGCTATAAATATTTTTGTACATATGGGTCCTTTTCTACTCAATGAAATCTTAAGTCTGGCCAAAAAAAAAATCCTACCTACCTCACTGTGTTATTGTGCAGAAAGAACTTGGTAAAAATAAGCTTTAGAAAAATTTGTTATTTTTTAGTAATTTTTAGTTATGTGTTATTAATTATTATTGCTACTACTACCAGTACTACCACTACAACTTTCTTTTAGGGTTGGGGAATTTCAGTCCAATCTTTCTGAGTATGTATTGTCTTCTTCTACAGGTGAAAGGATCATGGATTTAGAGGATTTTAGAGTTTGTCTAGTTCAATCTAATTTGTTTTACAGATGAAGAAATTGAGGTGTAGAGAGATTTAGGAACTAACCTGGGCCACCCAAAGTCATTAACACATTAGGACGTGCTGAGGGGTGGCTTCAAACCTGCCTATTCATCTTAGGGTAACCTCTGCATCTGTAACCTAATCAAGAGTTCTTTGGTCCTCTTAACAATTGCCAATAGCATGCCCATACAGTAGAGGAAGAGAGGTGCTTTCAAACATGCTAGACAAAAGCTTACCTTTCCATATGTTCATCAGGTTTATTGGGAAGCTTTTTTGAGTGAAACAAGAGAAGATTCTATGTTTTTTCCATAATAATAATAGCTGACACTTAGATGATACTTTAGTAACGTGCCAAGTACTTTAGTGAAATTATTCTATTTTATTCCTACAACAAACTGGAGGGAAGGAAAAACAAAGAAATTTACTTACATGATAACTTTATTATATATTTAAAAGGAATAACAAGTTGTACATAACACATTTGCAGTTTCCTTTACAATCATCTTCTTTTAGTTTCTGAAATGCTTGTTTTATTCCATAAATTTAAAAAAATAAAATTTTAACAAAAATTTTTTAAAACCTACTGAGGTAAGTAGCATATATATAATTATCCCTATTTTTACAAATGAGAAAACTGAGGCAGAGAGAGTTAGGATATAATTTACTCAAGATCACACAGCTATTAGATTGTTGGACAATGATGCAAATTCTGGTTATAGAATGTCAGAGCTGAGAAAGGACTATGTGGATAATTGATCTATCCAAGTCCCATTCTAGCAGACCATGGACTTCTGAGGGGATCCAGCTATATTACAAAGGGTCTAAAAACTGATCTTTGCATGAAGTATTGCCATGATTATCTTTATTTAGATCTAGTGAAACATGCTTGTAAATGCACCTACCTTCACTTATTGAAGCTTTGCAGGATTTTGAAAAGGTTGAAAACCACTTATTTTTTCTAACTCTCTTATTTTATAGATGAGGAATAGAAGGCTCTGAAAGACTATGTGGCTAACGGGGAAAGGTAAAACAAAGCCAGATGTCCTGATTCCCAATGAAGGAGTTCTTTCCACTGTGCCAAGGCCTCCTGGCTCCAAAACTGGTGATTACCACCCTCTACCACAACTGCCTCTCTTAATAATCCTTGAGTCATTTCAGAGCATGCATTTTTATGGGGATCTAATTAGGCATTAAATTTCAATAAAAATTAAACTCATTTGATATAATGTTCAACAAATCAAACTGCCAAAAAGCCTTCTCTTCATTACAAATACTCATTATGGCTAACTGCTCCAATTTGGAAATAAACCACCTGTTAATTGCCCTTAAAATAATGTCAATATGCATTTTAAAGCGATTCATGTTTTAGAGCTTTGTTCTATGTAACATCGTCCTTGACTACAGAAATCTCTGCACTTTCCTTCTCCCCTCAAGACATTTCCACTTTGCAGGCCCAAATTTCTGGCTCAAGCCAATACTTCAGAGGAATGAGGTCATTCCACCTAATATCGCTTGCCCGATCTATCCACCAAAGGACAACAACCAAGCACTGAATGGAAAATCTTACAAAAGCAAGATTAAGCTTTGTGCTAATGAGAATGGGTATTGATTACAGAGATGCTATCGATCAAGTACCATACAGCAGAGTTACTGTCAACACCATGGTTTACTTCTCCCCTTAATCCCTTTCTGGCAGACCAAGGGATTCTGGGTCTACAGGTGACCTTGTTTTCTAAGCACTAAGTTTTCTTTCACCTTGAAAGAGCCAGTACTAGTTCTGAAAGAACAGAGTGCTACTAATCCAAATTAGATATTTTTTTTAAAAAAGGAAAGGATTCTAAATCTCTCTCTCTCTCTCTCTCTCTGTTTCTCTCTCTCTTTCCCTCCCTCCCTCTTTGTCTCCCTTTCCTTCTCCTTCCCTTCTTCCTTTCTTCTCCCCCTCCCTCTTTCCCTGTCTCTGTCTCTCTGCGTGTCTCTCTGTCTCTCTCCCTCTTCCTCTCTCCATTTCTTTCTCTCTCAGTTTCTCTTTTTCTCTGTTTTCAAATATCCATCAACCTTACAAACATTTGAATCTGTCAACAGTAACAAAAGAAAATATACAAAATGAAACAATGAAAAAAACAATTAAACCATTCTATGTGATTATATAAGATTAAATGATTATGCATATATAAATATAGGTACACATGTTATTTACCAGTTATTTAAAGAAACAAAGTTGTATTTATTCTTAACTTTAACAAAGAAGAGAATAAAGAAGTCGATCAATGTGTTTAACACGGATTTTGGTGTCATTCGTTGACTTGATTCATCTAGTTGTATTTATTGCTTATATTCCGCATTTGATTCTGCTTTATTCACTCTGCATAACTTCATATATCTTTCCACATTTCTTTGAAATTGTCATGGCATAATATATACCATGTAAAATATACCATAATTTATTTAACTATTCCAAAATCGTTAAGTATAAAATTTATTTCTAGGTCTCACTTTTATTTCCTATTGCTTTTGCTATTCCAAATAGTGATGCTGGGAATATTTTTGTACAAGTCCTTTCTTTTCCTGTCAATAATGCCCTT
This sequence comes from Phalanger gymnotis, assembly GCA_028646595.1. Taxonomy (NCBI): domain Eukaryota; kingdom Metazoa; phylum Chordata; class Mammalia; order Diprotodontia; family Phalangeridae; genus Phalanger; species Phalanger gymnotis. The sequence goes on along the minus strand of CM053623.1, from coordinate 267,400,472 downwards.
GGAGTATAAAACTAGTAACAGCAGGACCAAAGGATTAAAAGGTATAAATATTTTGGTTAGTTTCCTTGTATAATTCCTCCACATCTAAAAGATAGAGCCAATTCACAGCTCCACCAGCAGAGTAGAGCTCTAGCTCTACCTCCAAACTGGCACACTGGTTTTTCTCACAGTAATGGTAACATTGGATTTCATCCTCTCTTGCCATATTAGCCAATGTTATGGGTACAATGCAACATTCCATAGTCCTTTCTTTTTCTCCTTCTAGATAAGTTGGAAATGCAATTAAGGTATTTCATTGCTCTGAAACATCAACGTACCTGCAATTTTATCCAGGGGACATTCGTTATAGTGGTACAGATTAAAATCCATCCATATTTTCTCACCCCATGCAACTTTCATCTCTTCAGCATCTGCTGCCCTGTTTGGTTTCAATTCCAATGATCAAGATACCCCTTGATGTCCCACACCTCTGCCCGCAGTCTCTATTCCAGTCTTGTTTTGTTTGTTGTCTCCTCCCCCTTTAGATTGTAAGCCCTCTGAGGGTAAGGGACTGTCTTTCTTTTTCTTAATTGTATCCCCAGCACTTAGCACAGTGCCTGGCACATAGTAGGCCCTTAATAAATATTTATTGGATCTTATCCATATCCTCATATAACTCCTTCAAAAGGGGGCCATATAATTCTCTCAGGCCTTCTTCTACAAATCTTGACATTGCATAAATACCAACTGAACACATAGGTGTCCTTCAGCTACCTCTAATTGTTTTTTTTTTTTTGTAAATTTACTTTTGGTTTAAAACACTCAGTTCCACAAGTTTTTGAGTTCCAAATTTTCCTTCCCTCCCTCTCCTCCCCCCTACCCTCCAAGATAGCATGTAATCCAATATAGGTTCTACATATACATTGGCATTAAACTTATTTACAAATAGTCAAGTTGTAAAGAAGGATTATAAACAGTGGAATGAATTATGAGAAAGAAGAAACAAAACCAAAAAAGAAAAAAAGAGAGAGAACAAATAGTTTGCCCCAATCTGCATTCAGACTCTGTAATTCTTTCTCTGGATGTGTATAGTTTTTTTCCATCATGAGTCTTCTGGAGCTGTCTTTGAACCTTGTATTGCTGAGAAGAGCCAAGTCTATCAAAGTTAGTCATCACAGATACCATGTGTATGTAATCGTGTATAACATTCTCCTGCTTCTGCTCCCCTCACTCAGCATCAGATCACATAGGTCTTTCCAGGTTGTTTTGAAGTCCATCTGATCCCCATTTCTTATAACACAATAATATTCCATTACATTCATATACCACAACTTGTTTAGCCATACCCTAATTGATGGGCATCCTCTCGGTTTCCAATTCTTTGCCACCACAAAAAGAGCTGCTATAAATATTTTTGTACATACGAGTCCATTTCCAACTTATATGATCTCTTTGGGATACAGCCCTAGAAGTGGTATTGCTGGGTCAAAGTGCATGCATATCTTCATAGCCCTTTGGGCATAGTTCCAAATTGTTCTCCAGAATGGCTGGATCAGTTCACAACTCCACCAACAACGTAACAGTATTCCAATTTTCCCATATCCTCTTCAGCATTTATGAGTTTCCTGTTTTGTCGTGTTGGCCAATCTTACAGGAGAGATGTGGTACCTAAGAGTTGTGTTGATTTGCATTTCTCTAATCAATAGAGATTTAGAGCATTTTTTCATATGCCTATAGATAGCTTTAATTTCTTCCTCTGAAAACTGCCTGTTCATATCCTTTGACCATTTATCAATTGGGGAATGATTTGTATTCCTATAAATTTGACTCAGTGCCCTGTATAATTTAGAGATAAGGCCTTTGTCAGAGACACTGGTTATAAAAATTCTTTCCCAATTCTGCCTCTAATTCTTGCTAAAGGACTGGCTCACCTTCTTTTCCTGTCATACATATCTCTCGTGATACTCTTTTCCCCACTTGTTCCACATAAAATTCTTCATAATAATATGTTGCAGACTGCTTACATTCACCATTTATGTCTCCATTGCTTTGTGGGTAACCTGAAGGCTTTATTCTTCAGAAATTCATGGTTTTCAGCCAAGATCACTAGAGGAAGGATGATATTTTAAAAAATAATAATGATAATAAGCCTTTGTTTCAGAGAAAATCTTCAAGTTTTGGAAAGTTTCATGCAATTTCTGGAAGGCAACCTAAAAATAAATAAATAAATGAAGGAAGGAAGGTAAATAAATACATAAATAAATAGGAAATTTTTTTAAAGAAAAAGAAAGACCATCTAGCCTGTAGTTTTCTTCCAATTCAATTAAATGTGCATTAAGACTCTCTGTCTCTCAACTTCAGCCATTTTCTGTCTGTCCCTCATAACTGGAATGCTCTCCCTCTTCAATTCCACTTACTGACTTCCCTGGTTTCCTTGAAGTCCCAACTAAAATCCCACCGTTTACAGGGAGCCTTTCCCAACCCCTCTTAATTCTAATGCCTCTCTTCTGTTAACCATTTCCCAAATAAAACTTGTTTGTATATATTTGTTTGCATGTTGTTTCTCCCATTAGATTGTAAGTTTCTTGAGGGGAGGAACTATATTTTGCTTCTTTTTCATATTCCTAGTGTTTAGCACAGTGCCTGGCACATAGTAGGTGCTTGATAAATGTTTATTGATTGTTTAAGAGTTATATTGGCCACGCAAGACATAAAGACTGATGGTTGAGCTCTGTAGATTCTCCATCTCACTGCACATAATGACATAGATAGACATCTTTTATCCATTTTTGTTTTTCCTGTGCAGATAATTAGATCAAATTCTTTTGTGTCACCATCATCATCATCATCATCATCATCATGGTGATTTCACCAGTATAGGGATAACTAGGGAGGAAACTCCCTCTACAATTGCATATCAGCAACTATTCCTCAGTTCACATTATTAGAAGATTGCCTTGGGACCATGAGAGATTAAGCAACTTTCCCAGGAACCAGTAGGTATGAGAGGCAGGGCTTGAAACTTCATCTTCCTGACACTGCAGCCAGCCCTCACTCCAATATGCTCCAATACCTTAGCGAATTCACATTTTATTTAGCAGTCCAGGTGCTTAAACCACCTCCCTTGCAGAGCTGTTACATGGAAAACGCTTTATAAACGGCTAAAATCTAGCTAAGTAAAGAGTCTTATGACTAAAAGGTCAAGATCTCACCTCTATACAAAGAGAACACAAGCTGTAGCTAGCTTACATGTTTTCACTTCAAAAAGTCACCTAATGGTTCACAAAAACAAAACCATTCCCTCTAAGTTACTCCATCTTCAATTAACAATAATAGAAATAGTCTGACTCTAACCTTGTCTGATGGGAAGGTGGAGAGGAGAGAGGAGAAGGAGATGATAGTTAAGTAACATTCACATATATCTGAACAGACATGAACCCAGATGGAGTGCCGCTTTCCATGGAAACTTTGTGGTAATCTTGGCAGAATTTCATTTGTAATTTTGGAAGCCTGAAGGGAGTCTTTCATTTTAATTCCCAATAGTACCCTTTTTATTTCCATAGGCTCTATTAGAGAAATTTTTTTTAATCCTTTTATTTCTGATTTGCTTTCATGTCAATATAGCAACCGAGCCAAGAAAACACTGGAGTGAAGATGTCAAGTTTTCTCATGATTATAGAATCAATATCTTAAAGTGGGCCTTTCAACAGTTATTCATTTATTAAGTGTCTCTTTCACATCCAATAGCTCTATTAATATTTCTGCATAATGCACCAGGATATTGGCATTTATAGGTTTAAAAAGTATGAAATGAAAAGTGATTCTAGCTGTGATCAAGAAAGACAGTGAGTTAGATTCTCTCATGCCATGATTTATTTGTAAGTAACAATGGCTTTTTCAGGCTACTGACACAATTATTAATCAATTATACAACAGACATTTACTAAGCACCTCCTACTGCCAAGAAGTGTACTAGTAGCTATTTGGGACCCACTGAAAAAGGGAAACAGGTCGTGCACATAGGGAGCTTGTATTCTAACGGGGAATAGAAAAGGCACATATACAGATACAAACAAAAATATGCATAAAACAGACTCAAATTTAATACTGTAATTGCTTGCCGGGCTGGTGAGCAGGCAGGCAAAGTTGTTAGTTATTTTTGTCCTCCCCATCACACCCACCTTTTGGGGAGCCAAGCTACCTTCCAAATGTCTCCCCCACAGGCCCCCTTCTCTCCTATCCCAAGGCCACCACCCTGGTGTGGGTCCTTATCACCTCGCACCTGGACTGTATTCCAATAGTCTGCTAGGAATCTGCCTGACTCTTGTCACTCCCCATTCCAAGTCCATCTTGCAGTCAGCCACCAAAATTATCTTCATAAAGTCCAGGTCTGACCATGTCAGTGTCTCCTTATCTATAACCTCCAGGATCAAATCTGTGATTCCCTGTTTGGCTTCTAAAGCCCTTCACAACCCGGCTCCTTCCTGCCTTCCCCCTCTGCTTTGCTCCTCCGCACACTCTATGGTCCAACAAGAGTGGCTCTCCTTACTGTTCTTCACACAGGACACTCCATCTCCAGATGGGCCCTTTCCACTGCTGCTCCCCATACCTAGAGCTCTCCTGGCTTCCTTCTGATCTCAGCTAAACTCTTCCCTTCTGCCAGAAAGCTTCCCCAGACCCCTTCAATGTTAGTGTAGTCCACCTGAGATTACCTCCAGTTACTCTGTATGTGGGATAGCTAGGTGGTGCCATAGTGCATAGAGTCAGAAAGACCTGAGTTCAAATCTAACTTCAGACACTTACTAGCCGTGGGACCCTGGGTAAGTGCCTTAACCTTGTTTGTCTCAGTTTCCTCATGTGTAAAATGAGCTGGAGAAAGAAATGACAAACCACTCCAGCATCTTTGCCAAGGAAATCCCAAATAGGGTCACAGACACAACCGAAAAACAATGGACCAACAAACCCTGTGTGTAGGTATGTGTATGTATGTATACATATATGTATATGTATGTATATATGTATACACACATACATATATATGCACATATATATTTCATTATAAGTGTATATAATAAATTTCATTATATATTATATATTCTGTTATATATTTCATTATATATGTGTGTATAACATATTTCATTAAATATGCATATAAAATACATTCCATTAGATATGCATATATATTTCATTGTATATATATAATATATTTCTTATATGTGTGTATATAGTTTATATTTCATCATATATGTATATAATCTATATTTCATTATATGTGTATGTATATATTATGTCTATTTCATAATATATGTGTGTGCGTGTATGTGTGTGTATATCATACAAGCACACACATAGTTGTTTGTATATTGTCTCCTCCATTAGAATGTGAGCTCCTTGAGGGTAAGGACCAGGTTTAACTTCACATAGTACAGTGCCTAGCACATAATGAGCACTTAGTAAATGCTCATTGGCTGGACTGAGCTACACTGCCCCTTGAGATAAAGGTAATCTCTCTTGTCCTATACTGATACCTCCCCTCTGGGGAGTGGTTCCTTTCCACACCAGTCCACCAACAATGACAGATGCCTGACTTCCATCCTGATTCATTTATTTATTGATGCCCAGAGAAATCACAGCAAGTGTGTTTTTTCTACCCTGGAGAGTTCTTAAAATAGATCAATAACTCTCTTGTTTTCCCGAAAACACCCAACCAGAAATAGCAGATACAGCAGTTTTAAATCTTTCTATTCCTCCTCCAATCACTCCTCCCGTGCTCACTCAAGCACTAGGAAATATATCTTAATAGTTAACCACAGTTTTTAATAGCATAGAGAGTAAAGTGAATGAAGACAAAAGACACTTCCAAAGACCTACAACTTGGGTGTTCCCCAGAGGTATAACAAGATACTTTTTCCTTTACTGAGCTACAAAATAGTGTGTGTATGTGTGTGTGTGTGTGTGTGTGTGTGTGTGTGTGGAGGGTGAAAGGGAAGTGGGGGGGGGGGAGCAGAGCTTTGTGCTGTGGGTTGGAACCAGCCTTACCACCAAGACATATACATTCAATCATTTCATGCAGCCTCTTGCATCCCCTCCTAGTCCTGACTCAGCTACTCTCAGAACTTTTTTGCAGTCAACTAGCATTTTTAAAGCACCCACTATATGCCATACGAAGCAAGGTAAAAAACAGACCCTGATCACAAGAATTTTATAGTCTAATGGGAAAGACAACAGGCAAAAGACTATGCACAGAGTATATACAGGACAGATGGTAGCTGATCAACAGACGGAATGCAGCAGCATTAAGATGGGTCAAGAAAGGCTCCTTGAAGAAGGTGGGATTTTGGCTGAGACTTAAAAGAAGCAAGAGAAATTAGGAGACAGAGATGAGAAGGGAGAGAGTCCAGACATGGGAGCCAGACAATGAAAACAGTCAGTGTTGGGAGATGGAATGTCATGTGTGAAGAATAACATGGAGGCCAGTGTTGCTGGATCTTAGAATACTTGGCAGTAGGTAAAGTACTCAAGAAAAGAAAACAATTTTCCTTCTATCTCTCTACATGTTTTCTGTATCTCTTGCCTCTGATCTCTTGCTTCTCTCACCACCAATCCCACACTTGGAAGGTACTGTCACCTTTCTAAAAATCACCCCCAATCAGAACGGACATCAAACTGAAAATCAACTCATTTACTCCAACTCCTAGCTGTTGCCAATTTCTGGAAAGAGTGTTACACAATGCAATCATAGGATGGAGGAGGCCTTAGCATTTGGGGAGACCGGAAAAAGAAAAGAGTGCTGTAGGGTCCAAAAATGGAGCTCCCCAAATTGATGAACAGCCAAAATACTTAACCAATCTAGCTCGATGTATGTAATCTCGCTTGCAAGATTGAAACGGATTTCAGAAAGCAATAGGTATATTTCCTACCCTTAAAAGTCAAAAGTGAAGTGTTTCTTATTAAGGACAAAAGAATGGACAGTGTTTGAGACTAGAGAGATCTGAATATGCTGAGGGCTGAATACATCAGTCTCATGACAAAACACTGCCTCAGAATGATGTTTTTTTTGTGTGTGAAACACCTCTCCCTAACACCGTGAGGCTGTCAAGGCTCCAATTAACCAAATCCCCAAGCCCCAGAGTTAATTATGTGTGTACTGAAAAGGGGCAAAAATCTTTATTTGCCAAGAAAGTGGAGACATCTCAGTCATTAACCTCATTGCAAACACAGAGAATGCGCACACAATGTACTACAATGGGAAATATTTATCCCTACCAAGTAGGGAAATAAAAATATTCTTCTATTTGTTGGTAGTTGTAATTATTCAAAGGAAAGAGTCAATGTAAAAAGTTCCCTAGAGTAAATGCAGGGACTTCAGGAGAAAAGAAGAATAAAAAAGAGAATTCTTCCTATTTATTCCTTCTAGGATTCAGTTGTCCTAAATCCAGCCATTGCAACAATAAAAAGTTGTGTTGTATGAATACTTGCCATTATTTGTGGGTGGCACAGTGGACAAAAAAATTGGGACTGGAGACAGGAAGCTGAGTGCAAAACCAGCCTTAGATACTTACTACCTGTTTGACCTTGAACTAGCCACTTAACTTCTATCTGTCTGAGTTTCCCGCTAAATGAGCATAATAAAAGCGTCTACCTCCCCAGATGGTAAGGAATATGTAAGATATTTTTTGCAAAATGCTTAGCACAGTGCCTGGCACATAGTAGGCATATAATGAGTAACAGCAGTAGGCATTTAATAAATGTTTTTTTTCCTTCTTCCTTCCATCAACTAGCACAGTAGCTGTCATGGAGTAAGTACTTAATACATGTTTTTTTTTTTTGATTGATTGATTGATTGGTCGTAAACAAAAGAATGACAAATGAAAATTAGCTGAGAGATATTTAATACTCAGAAGATTTGCAATTTTGTCATTGTGGGTATTCTCCCACTGTGCAGATCCCAACCTTTGAAGGCATGTTATCCTATATTATTCTTATTCTCTAAATCCTCTGTGGATTATCCATCAGTACAACCAATCAACGAATCAACATTTATTAAAAGCCTCCTATGTGCCAGGCACTGTGCTAAGTCAAATGGAGGGATTTCTCTGGTTCTTTCCAAATCCCGGAGGTACCGTATTTTTACTAATCTTGTGTTGTCTCACATTCTCATTGTGTTATGGCTCACATCTGTTTCAGATTGTACAGATCTTCACTTCTAATATAAAACCAGCATTATTAATATGCTGAAACCTCCTTACATTTACTATATATCATTCCACCATTTTTCGTAACCTGTGATTTTAATTCTTCCAAAAGAAGGATGTTCAGTGTGATATTATACCACTAGGATAACGTTAAAAGAGAAGGGGCTTTTCATGAGTCAGTCTGATTTGCTACTTTTCATTTCAAGGGCCCAGGTCTTTTTCCATGGGCAGCAACTGTTCAAAATATACATATTGTGTGGATTTGGCTCATTTCCTAGGTTTTTTCTTGAACTTGTCTGCTGAGCCTTCTCATGAACAAAAGATACCCCATATGTTTTCCATAATTTGTTCTCCATTTTTCTAAATTCATGCATTTTTTAATAATTTGCTCTCCATTATTCTAAACCGGGGTGGGGAACCTATGGCCGTATGTGGCCAGTTCCCCACCCCTATAAAACTCCCCACATTGGAGAGAGGTAAGGGTTTGCATTCAAGAGCTATTATATCTGCTCTCAAAATAACCTTCTCGACTCACATTCCCTTTTTCATATTGAACCTTCCTTTGTTTAAGATTGATGAGTTGAAGGAATGTTTGACAACAGCTTCCCTGCTCAATAGAACAATGAGCTGTCAGTTTCAGGAATAGTCATCAATGACTTCTCTTCCTTTCTAAGAGAAAACTGATAAGATTGCTCTCTAATGTAACCACTTGGCCAAAATATTTGTTAAAATATATACTTGCATTAGTCTAACTTTTCTAAGTCAGTAATGGTACTTACTCCGTGCATGCTTAAGCAATTTTACTCTTGATTAAGAAGAGTCCTTTTCTGTCCCCAGTCAAGGTAAAAAGCAAGCTATCTCCCACCTCCCCTTCCTTCCCCTTCCAGCAAAAGAAAATGAAAAATTAAAAATCCCTGTGCCTTCCTGGTTTGCCTCATTAATGAGATTTTCTTTGCTTTCTGGTGAACTCGTCCAAATCCAAAAAATGAGGAATATAAACTGATGATTCCTCTTACTTAGTGACCTCTTTTACTAGAAGCTAATAAAGGTATAAAAAATTTCCTGTTAAGTATTTTACAAATGAATTTCATATATATGCATACATACATACATATACACATATATGCTTTATTATTTTCAGGAAAGACAACAGCAACATGTATTAGAATTAGGGGGGTAGAGATTTAATGTCTTTATTTTTGCTTCTCTTTATACTCTGGTTTTTTATATGCCCTGTGGCTCCTTGTTCATGCTAAAATTCATACTATCTCCCCCGCATAGTTTGGCAACAACTATACATTTGCTAATTAAGCACTTAAGGAAAGCTCCCCCCAACCCCTTCCCTGAACATCTTGGATCTTGGTGAAGAAGAATGTGCATTCACAGATCTAGGTCCAAGGGTTGTTAAATTTGGCTTCTGCCCGTATGAACTCCACCTGGTATAGGTAGATCTAGGAAGGAGAGAAAACTTCTAAGAATTTCATAGGCCAAGTAAGAATTTGGGAATCCTTTTTAAAGCCAGAACCCACACTCTGGGGATGTGTAAACCCTAAGGCCTTATATACCAGCCTTTAGCATTTGTACTAGTGGAAACCAATAGTAGTACCAAAACCTGACATCCCAGAGTCCTAGAAGAATATACTTCGAACTCAAGAAGCTCTGGTGCTCATCAAGAGCCATATTCCTATTCATTTCATACTAAATATTAGCCAATTAAATATTTCATCCCAATTAATTTGACTTCAAATACATAAGCTTAATGCATTGGTCATTCTTTTTTTCATTCTCTCATGTGACAAAAGTCATTCATTAAGAGAGCATTTACTAAGTGTTGCAAAAGACCAGTAAGGCACCCAATCCCAAATCACACACAGATGATAGACTGTCCATCCAGTCAATAGGCAATTTTCATCCACTTTATTTTTGAATGTGGATGGCTATGATCAATCTGTTTTGTAATGTGGGGAACTTCATTGAGGAGACTTCGTAGTATTCTAGGTCATGGTTCAAATAGTTCAACATCTTCTATACATAACAGCACTATAAAAACTGACCATTGATACGAATCCTTTTTTTTTTAATGAATTCTGAACAGGACCTCCTCCTTGATATCAGTGAGAAATTTAGGTGAGTTGAAAGTAGGAATGTTGGTGTTGCTCATCCTTCATTTTTGTTATTTTTTTATTTTAATTTATTTTTAACATGTTTGGTTTTCAGCATTGATTTTCACAGGCATTTGAATTACAAATTTTCTCCCCATTTCCTTCCCCCCCCACTCCAAGATGGCGTACACTCTG
>CM053623.1:267371164-267389501 GCA_028646595.1 Phalanger gymnotis | reverse complement strand
TATGTTCCATGCTTGGGCGGATGCACTGCCTCACCAGCACTCCTCCTTCCCCAAGAACCCCTTACCCAGACTGGGCTTAAATCTTCAGCAGGCTCTTCACTCCTGCTCTGATCAGCCACTTAATTCCTCCCACCAGGTGGGCCTGGGGCCAGAAGCAACTGCAGCTGTAGTTCTAAAGCTGCCCCACCTCAGCTGCCCCAGGGGCGGTAGCCGAAGTGCAAACTCAGTCCCGCAGCTTTTCCCACTAACCTTCTCTGATGCCTTTGCTCTCTGTGGGTTGAGAGGTCTGGTGGATGCCACAGCTCAGTAATTCAGGATGCCAGGGCCCTCTCCGCTCGTCTCCTGGTGTGGTAGGTCCGCGTCTGGTCTGCTCACGCCATGCACGCTGGGCTCAGCTCCGCTCCCCTCAGCTAGGGGCTGGGAGCTCCGTGTGGGACAGACCTTACCCAGAGACCATCCAGGTTGACCTGGGCGGGAGCCCTGCTTCCCTCTGCTACTTTGTGGATTCTGCAGCTCTAGAATTGGTTCAGAGCCATTTTTTTACAGGTTTTTGGAGGGACTTGGTGGGGAGCTCACGCCAGTCACTGCTTCCCAGCCGCCATCTTGGCTCCGCCCTCATCCTTCATTTTTGAAGAGGACAAATGACATCACGATGTAGGGGTCAAGGTACAGTGTTCTCTCAGCTGTGGCTAATTAGTCCAATATGAGTTTAAGAAGACTACCATGGATTGGACAAAAATAGTCTGTTGAAACATTTGGGATAGAAATATCTCTGGATTTGTGCAGCTCACATTTCCTTTGTTCTACTATGATTCTGCTTTACTCATGAAATATAGCACCTTCTTTAATGTGGGCACACCATGCTGGGAGGTGCTCTGCCAGCAGTTCTCATGTCTCACAATTGATACTAAAATTCTTCAGAAAGACCTTAAGAGTGTCCTCGTACTGCTTCTTCTGACATCCATGTGAGTGCTTGCCTTGTGCAAATTCTCGGTCTTTTAAGTAAGCATGGGATTGACGTTGGGGCTACGTAGCCAGCCTATCAGAATTGCACTCTCTGCAGTTGAATTTGAATGCTCGGTGGTTCAGGAGCTAGAATTCCTGAATGCCAGGAATTCTAGCACTCAGGCAGTGAACTGTGGTTATGACTACTAAGGTATTATAGGCAGGAGCAATATCACTTATCTGGTTAGGAACTTCATCAGTCGGCCTTGTTATTAATCACTCATGCTTTTAAAAGGCAATTATTTATCTTTAAGACTTGATTGATTCTGGAGTCTAAGGCTTAAAATATTGATGTAACTTTCCAGTTGCTTAAGGTATAAAAGCTGAATACAGGAGTAGACTGGTCAACATGGGCTACATGGATTCCCCATCGATGAGCAAGTCAAGGGGTGTCCTAAATAGTGAATGAGGTGTTAAAGGGCATGGGTAGAGTTATAGCCAACTGAACCAATGCTATACTCTTGCTAAGGACTCTTTCCCTGCTGTTATGGAATAAATATCTTTTGTTAAATGTTATATGGTCTATACTATAACAATTCTGAACCATTCCTATCTTGAACCTGAACCACTGAGTCAGGTCTGGCCCCAAATAGGTACCATGACCAGAGAGGCCAGAATGTTTAAAGATGTCTATTCTGTCATGTTGCTGTCATCTATGGATTTCTGGGTCACTCTTCTTCCTCTCCCATCAGTTCAGTACCTAGCTCCCAGTCTTCTGTACCTAGACCCCTAACATCTTTAAAACATCATGGCCTCTCAGTTCTTTAACCTCCCCACCTCATCCCCCGCCATGACCTTTGTTTCTATTCCACCTCACAGAAATAAGCTATGGCTCTCACCCTACTGGAGTCCCTTGCCCAACATTATTGTTTGCCTCAGAATCCTTGAAATGATGAGCAAGATTTTCAGACACTTTAAGAAAAAAACCCACCATAAAACTTAAATAATAATGTCTGTTCTGTATCATTTCCATATAATTGTATTTTATATAATCACGATCTATTTTGGTGTTTACCTAAAAAGGCAGCAAGTGGGATACATTGATTTCTATATACATTGAGACTATTTAGATCTCCTATATTTCGTTGTTCATAGCAAAATGTCATCCCAGTCTTCACTCCTACTATTTGTGTCTTGTAAAAGTGGCAGCCAGCAGCCAGCATGTAGTCACGATTCTTAAAAGAACTTTGAAGGGTGCAAAATAGATCTCAGTTAGATTTGATTTCATTTTTCTGTTCAGATTAATCAGAAAAATCTAGAGTGATCAGAGAGCTCAAGCAATCAAGAACCGAAGTTCAAATCAAGTTCAAATCTCACTTCTGACACTTAGTAGCTGAGCAAACCTGGGAAAGTCAGTTAGCATCTGAGCCTCAAACAGCCTCTTAGGACTAATTTAAGACATAGATGGGCTTCAATCTGCTGTGGTGAATGAGTTCCCATGTGGATGTAAATGAAGATTTTGTACATTTTAATATGTGGTACCTGATTTTAAACGAGGATAAAGTATATTCAATGCCATTTAAGATTAATATGTTTGGGTCATTTGCTGCTAAATTTCTAGTGCAGAACTTAATTATTAGTAAAAACAATCTGGTAAGCCAGGATATTTCATTTCTAAGGTTCTGTGCTTCTTGAGCTCTTCTATGAACTTTGTACCTTTGTAAGTGTTATTTATCTTTTGTTGAGAAATTGGCATTAAGTAATTTAAAATAAATTTGTTCTTGAGAAGGAATTTATTGATAACTTCCATTTTAAGTTGTCTAAAAATAAAAGCAAAGATGATCTACACAAATATCCTTTTAGCCATTCATGTTCTGGGCAGAAGAGATGATGGCTATTTTCAGCCAAGTATGAGAATAATTACTCCATGAAGACTCTCTACTGAGTACAAAATAATAGAAAATGCAGGTGTTACAGCATGATTAGACTAGTTCCCTAAAGGCAGGGAAAGGTAAGGAGTGGGATTCTTCTCCTGAGTCCTCTTTGGACGCTTTATAATTAGAGAGGTGATCCAATTGGAAGGTAATAAATCTTTGCTGAATTGAATTTTTGTTTAAGGCTAGTAAAACACAAGTTCTTGCACATCCTACAAGGTTGGAAATGATTTGAATATGGGTGCAGTGATGGACTGTATGCCTCTTGGTCTTTCCTAATTCCCTCCAGTTTTTAATACCCCGCTCCCTAATCAGTGAGAATTTATTTTGTATATATGGTGTATACTATTTCCTTTGGGTTTACTCCCCTCTACTACAATTGGCATTAGAAAGTTGAGTCCCTAGAAGAATAAATGCTACTTCTTTAAGGATTCCAGGTTTGGGGTGGGTATCCTTTTAACACTAATTCATAGGCCCCCATCCAAGGTTTTTATCTTTAACAATCAGGCTGTAGATTCAGTTATCTTGAGCAAAGATGTTTGCTTAAATGGCATAGCAAGAATACTAGTTCCAAAGCATTTTCTGCCAACCAGGGGTACATTTTCCCATCAATACATAGACAGTCTGTGGGAGTCAGAAATAGGAATAAATTTAAAATACAGTGGTAGTGAGGCACATGTAGGGACTACATATCATGAAGGCCACTCACAACTGGAGAACTGCAGTACCTCACTGCCCTTTTTCTTTCTCCAGAGAGTCCTCACAAAGAAAACATCAGGGTGTGATATTGGTGATGGACAAGTCACTCTGTTGCTTAGCTGGGCTAGCAATTCACTGGGTGCAGTGTCTACTGTTTGGCTCCATCTGTTGCTAGGCTGAACCAGGCAGGGTATTGAACTGAAACATATCTGATGTTAGGCTTGCCTGGAAAACTGTCTCAAGCATTGAGATGCTGACAGGTTTAGCCAGGCAGAGTGCCCTGCCTCTGGGCAACTCTCACGGGGCTGGGCAGGTTTCATAGACATTACCTTCTTTTCAGGATGGAGCATCTCTGCTAGATAGATGGATTCACTGCACTCGCAGAGCTCTCTCTGTGATTGACAGCTGCAGTCTCTCAGTACCTTTAGATACTGGTTTGGCTGGGTGGTACTTGATAGAGTATTATAGAAAAAGGAAGGAAGGAAGGAAAGAAGGAAGGAAGGAAGGAAGGAAGGAAGGAAGGAAGGAAGGAAGGAAGGAAGGAAGGAAGGAAGGAAGGAAGGAAGGAAAGAAGGAAGGAAGGAAGGAAGGAAGGAAGGAAGGAAGGAAGGAAGGAAGGAAGGAAGGAAGGAAGGAAGGAAGGAAGGAAGGAAGGAAGGGAAGGAGGACTCCTTTGGAGTCTTACATAAAATGATCATCTAGGAAAAGAAGTATGATTACAATATATACCCTGAAAGCAAGTTCATTGTTTTGGGAGGTGCATCCTAATAGGTAATTGAGTTATTTAAGCCCAGACCCTTTCTAAAATACATTACATTTAGTTACAGTTAAAGGCCTTTCCCTTTACATTTCAACGTCTTTGACTTTCTCCATATCTCTATGCATGCTCCTATACACTATATGCTTTTTGAAAACAGGAGACTGTCTCACTTTTGCGTTTGTATTTCTCACACCAAGTTCAAGATGTAACACAAATATTTGCTAATTTATTCATTAGCCACCCTAGGTTAGTGTGGAGTGGCACATTTCCTGGAGGTTGGCCACATTGTTGATGGTCATCTTCAGTGTGGAGGGGTGGCCATCTGTTTTAAAGGGGAGTGTACCTACATTGACAAAATCAGTAATCCTTTAAGTATTAAGGTAAGAAAAAAAAATTCTCAGTTTTCCTTTATGAAATCTACAGAAAGCTTTCAGAAAACTGTACAATATAGTTGACATGTCGCATTTTAAAATATTACCTTACCTAGGTCCAATAAGGTAAATAAAATTGTCATCACACTTTTTATATATGATTTTTCATAATTTCCAGTGATATATTTGGCTGTTTTGAGTCCTCATTCTTGTGCATCTCATCTTAACTTTTAATTACATGTGATTATAGAGGATTCTTGTTAAATTGTTTTCTTTATCAATTAATGCCGTATGTTACCAAGATCAGGAAGGAAGGGCTCTTTTTCTTGGTTCAAAGGGCCAATTTTAAGAATTGAAAAAATAATCAGTCTTCTATTTCCCAATATTCAGCAGCAAATTCTCTCTAACTATATGTTTATGCAGTAAATATTACTGCCATACCACTTCAAGGTGAAAACAAAACTCAATACACAGCTGAATTATGTTCCAATAGGGCTTATCGAAGGATTCGTTAGGGTCCACAGGCTCCTGGATGGAGTTGATGGAAAATCTCCTCAGATTGCCAGGCCTTCTCAGATACTTCTGGGTGAGAGGCATGCTCCTCTAAATCTGACCCTCTGCAACTTTCAACCTGATAATACAAGTATAAACATCAATGCAGGAGTCAAAGGCAGAGTTTTTGACAGCAGTACAATTTGAGGCTGAACTGTTTTTGCTTATTTAGAGTAAAATCATGCATTATTGACTAATCAAATCTCATTTTTTTTGATCAACGTAGAAGTTTTGAAGCATTAACTGGCCTTGCAAGGCATACTTAGCTAAACTTGGGGTATTCTGAAATCTTGTTTGTCTTTCAGGCACCTTGGCCTTGGCGTACATTCAAGACCCTCAATGGCCTCAGGAAGAAATAATCTTCAGAGGACGCCTGTAACTGGGCTTTTTTTTTTTTTTTGCTTTCTTAATTAGCCTAAGGATAACGTACAGTCAGTGACCTAGGAATGCAGCTGTTATCCCAGGGTGGGCAATCTGTTCAGTTCAGTTCGAATAATTATCTGGAGAATGACCTCGGAGGACGATCTTAAAGTAGAGTGGAAAGGAAGAAGTAAAACCTACTCAGCTTCTTGTAAAAGTTAAGAAGAAATGAGGGGGAAAGTTGAACATTGAGCATACAAATTATGAGGTTACAAATGGTGATGCTTCAAAGAAAACTATGAACTCAACATAACGTGAACTGTACTTTATACAACTATTTCTTTGACTTAAGGAAAGAGTCTCCAAAAATGGAGGTTAGCATTTGTAATTTCAGCACGAAGTGAGTAACAAATGCAAAAGATTGGTCTAGCACTTACCCTCACACGTACAAGTAGAAAATCCTATACCAATAATATCTGGGGAAGCCAGGAGTAGAAAAGCAGCAGCTACTGCCAATAGTCCTAATCTGGGCACTAACTATTCTGATACTGCTTGGATGACACATCAAAAATCAGGGAAATCTCTAGACTGTACTTGCTGATCTAGTGGTAGCCAGTCAGTCAAACATTCCACTGGAGGAACTACCCTTGCCCCGTTTTCCCTTCTCAGTCCTACATGATGCCAAACTACTAACATCAGCAGTCAGGAGTCACCAAATCCTGACAGACTGGCAGTCAAAGTCTGTCACATCTTGAAATTGTGAATATTTCAACACTTCAAGCATCTGTGATTTCATCAGTGTGGGTACTTCCTCTACTGACAGAGAACAAAAGCCCTCTATCTCTTAGCAGACAATCTTTTTAACTCACTAGGGATGAAAAATGTATCACTCTGAGGCCAGCCAACTTCAAACTCAGATGTTAATTCACTATTCAGAATGCTTTTCTGATCCCAGTAATTCTGAATAGAGAACGAATCTTTGCTTTTATATAGAGTTTCCTGTGATAAAATCTCTGTCTCCCTCCTCCTCCTCTTCCTCTCCCTTCCCCTTGTCTCTCTTTCTCCCTCCCCCTTTTCTTTCCCTCCCCCTTTTCCTCTTCTCTTTTCTCTGTTTTACTCTGTCTCTTCACCTCTCTCTCTCTCTCTCTCTCTCTCTCTCTCTCTCTCTCTCTCTCTCTCTCTCTATCCCTCCCTCCCCCTCTGTCTCTCTCTCTGTCTCTCACTCTCTCTTGCTCTCTCTCTCTTTTTCCTCTCTCTGACTCTTCTCTCCTCTTTTTTCTCTCTTCTCTCTCTCTCCATCTTTCTCTTCTTTTCCCTCTCTCTCCTCTTTCCTTCTTTTCTATCCTCTTTCTTTTTCCCCTTTTCCTCTTTCCCCCTCCTTATTCTTTGACTTATTGTCAAATTATGCCTAGGACCATAGACAAAAGCAAAGCTAGATAGGCTTCAGGAATAGTGAGAGCTAGTGGCAGTGAAGTCCCTAGAGACCAAAGCAAACATCAGGTCAGGTTTTCAAACAGGCAAGGCAAAGATTAATGGACCTACAGATACCAGATCTGAACAGGGAATAAATCATAAAATCAGTCAGAAAAGGTCAGTAAGTCAATATAGCAACAGTCAACATAACCATTAGGTAATATTGAGGAGAGGTTTGGGGTCCCATAGAGGGTTTTTATATACTTTCTGCTAATGCCAGAATCATTCCCTGGGTGTGGACAACTCTAAGCCCATAGATAAGAAAGTAGGTAAGCAATCAATCCTCATTAAAAGAGGGGAGTGGGGTAGGGGGAGAAGGCTAGCTGTAGTTGAAAGTAAATCCTGACAGAGCAATTTGTCAACTTGTTTGCATGAGACAAGAGTCTTAGCTCAAAGAAGTCATTCACAAATGGAGAGTACACAAATGATTGAACGAGGTAGGACCAGTTCTACACTAGTTCAACTCCCATGGAGAATGGGTCAGATCCATGTATTTCCAGGGCACGTGTAGATGTTTCAACATAAACTCCTGGAAAAGGGAATAATTCTGCAATCTCTCGGTCCACATATCTGATTTTCCACTTTCAAGTACTGATGTTATCGATGTGTGCTACCAATGTAGGGATGTCATCTTAGACAACGGCTATAGGCAACATGTGTAGTAGGTCTTTGGCTAGATTAAATTCCTTCTAACACATCCTTGTCCTTGTACATAACTACAGACATTTTTCCAGCTCACCTATTTTTGTTCATCAACTCAATTTTTTTTAAATTCAATTTTATTTTATTTTTAGTTCCAAATCCTCATTCTCTATCCCTCTCCCTCACCTATTGAGAAAGCAAGAAAAACAAAATCCATTACATATATTTATAGTCATACAGGACAAATTCCTGCATTAGTCATGTCCAAAAAAAAAGAAAAAAAAGGAGAAGAATATATGCTTTAATTTTTACTCTCTCCATCACTTTTCTATGTAGAAGTGAATAGCATGTTTAATCATACGTTTCATTTTGAGTTCTTTGGAATTTTAAGTTGGTCATTAGATTGATCAGAGTAACTAAAAGTTCATTCTCTTTGCAATATTACTATTATTATGCAAATTCTTCTCCTGATTCCATTCACTATACTTTGCATCAGTTCATACAAATCTTCCTAGTTGTTTTTTTTTTTTCTGAAACCATCTCCATCATCATTTCTTTTTGTTTGTTTGGAGGCAATAGGAGTTAAGTGACTTGCCCGGGTTCACACAGCTTGGATTTGAATTCATCATTCCAGGGCCAGTGCTCTATCCACTGCACTATCTAGCTGTCCTGATCATCATTTCATATAGGACAATATTATTTTATCACATTTAATATAATTTGTTCAATCATTCTATAATTGATGATTATCCCCTCAGTTTCCAATTCTTTACCACCACAAAAAGAAGTGCTACAAATAGTTTTATATTTATGAGTCCTTTATCTCTTTCTTTTATCTCTTTGAGGTATAGACCAAGTAGCAATATGTATTTATGTGTATGTGTCTGTGTAGATTGTTCTTTGACCCATGCAATTTTTACATTTAAATTACTTTGTTTCCATCTAATTTATGATCTTTTCTTCAAAGGCAGCTTATTGAATGTAATTTTAATTGGATTATGTAAAACATGCATTTAATATTACTGCTTTTCTAAATGTTTGTGAGGTATTTATGCCCTAATAGATGGTCAATTTTCGTAAAATACATAGCTGAGGGAAAAAAGGTATACTTCTTTCTATTTACATTCAATATTCTTCAATGAGCTATTATATTTAACTTTTCCAAAATTCTATTCAAGTCCTTAATTTATTTCTCTTTTTCTTTGGTTTTATTTCTCTAGGTCTAAGAGGGTTGAATTGAGGTCACCCACTATTATAGTTTTTTTATTTCTTCCTACAACTTATTTAACTTTTTCTTTACAACTCAATCTTTAACAATGAAGTTAGGGTTGTTTCTGTTGTTGTTGTTCCAAAATAGCTATTTGCTGTTTATTTTCCATTCAGTAAGTAGGCCAGAATTTATCTTCAAGGTCTTTTCTACCAGTGTTTTTATGACTTAAGGACATTTTCTCTGTCAAAGAATTCATTCTTTGCCATTGGAGACATATCTACAGTGCATATTATTGTGTAGCTATACAAGTCATCATACACACTTGATAGAGTATAAAATATGATTCTGAAAAAGGCAAGGCTTCATGTTGGAACCCAAATGCAAAACATATGGAGCCTGGAAATAAAAGAATCAATGAAATTGGCATGATATTTCATGATAGGAGAGTGATATATATGTGCATATCGAAATCTGCATATACCGAAATTCTTAAACATATATTGAAATTTGCATAATAAATTTTTTAATGATTTATGATTTCATCCATCTGGTCACTCCCTCAACTGATACAGATTTAAAGCCCTCTAAGTCTTAATTGATAGTCTAATAAGTTGTCATAGCTCAAAATGTTCAAAATGTCCAATCCTTAGAGGACATAAATCCAGTCATCAAGCAAAATATTTTTCTAAACCTTTCCAACTTGACATAACTCTGAAAAAATTAACTGATATATTTTGTTTGAAATTTCTCTCAGTATCCTTCTCTCTCCCCCTCCAAAAGAGCCATCATGTGCAACAAATAACAAAGATAACAAAAAATAAGTATTTTAAAAACAAAAACAAAGAGAAGGAAAAAATCAGCAAAGCTGATCAATACATTGGGAAAAAAATCTCAAAATATATGTATTGTTCTATACTCATGGACCTCCCATCTGTAAAAAGGAATAGAGTGGAGAAAAATCTACTTATTTCTCTTCTTTGAGGCAACGCTTGCTCTTTACAACTTTGCAACAATCACTTCTGATTTTTTGTGGTGGTTCTTTTCATTTGTATTGTGGTGGTCATTATTGTGGTGACACATACCACACACACATATACACACATATATGTATGTATATGTATGCGTGACTATATGTATGTGGATTTATATGGGGGGAGAGAGAGAGACAGAGAGAGAGAGAGAGAAACAGAGAGACAGAGAGAGAGGTTTCTTGGCTGTGCTTACTTCATTCTGCATCAGTTTATATGTCTTTCCATGCTTCTCTAGCATCATTTCACACAGCACAGGAGTGTTCCATTACATCCATGCACCATGTTTAGCCAATCAA
The DNA here is from genome assembly GCA_028646595.1 of Phalanger gymnotis. Taxonomy (NCBI): domain Eukaryota; kingdom Metazoa; phylum Chordata; class Mammalia; order Diprotodontia; family Phalangeridae; genus Phalanger; species Phalanger gymnotis. Next base: position 267,379,228 of record CM053623.1, on the reverse strand, counting down.
CAGTTGATAGACATCTACTTTGTTTCCAGTTCTTTGCTTTGATATGACATTTTTAATTGATGACTTAAATAAAGGCATAGATGGCATAATTATCAAACTTGCAATTGACATAAAGCTATGCCTGTATGTAAAGGAGGGGGCATCTACAAGTTTGTTAGACAATTAAGGATTCAGAAAGCTCCTGATGGGCTAGAATATTGAATCAAATGTAATAAAGTGAAATTTAGTCATCTTATAGATTAAAAAAAAAGCCCAACTTTACAGTCAACTAATCAATCAGCTATTAAGACTTTATTAAGCTTCTGCTATATGCCAGGCACTCTGCTAGGCACCAGGGATAGAAAACCAAAAATGAAACATTTTCTGCCCTCAAGGTGTTTACATTCTATTTGTGGGAGACAAAATGTGCATATTTAAGTACATGATATCTCAGGTAAGCTATTAAAGCTTTAAACTGCACTATGACCTTTGGGACACCTTGTGTCCATGAAATACGTGCAAAATAAATACAAAATTATTTTGGAGAGAAGGGATTAATGGTAGGAAGACCAGGAAAGGTCTGATAGAGGAAAAGTTTCTTGAATGGAGCTTAGAAGGAAGCTAGAAATAAGATGGGGGTGGCTCGTCTAGATAACGGCTCATCTGAGAAGAGAAGCAGAAGATTTCGTGGGCCGCAATGTCAGTGTGAATCAATGGCAGCAGTCAAGAAGGCTAATGAAATCTTTAGGCTGAATAAAGAGCAACAACGGTATCCAGGTCTGAAGAAGTGATCATCTCACTGTATTCTGCCCAAAACGAATCATGTCTGGGGTACTGTGTTCAGTTTGGAGCAGCATATTTTAGGAAAGATATTGATAAGTTGGCTATCGCCCAGACAGAGATAATCTTAACGATAAAGAGCTACATGCAATATGGTTGAAGGAATTTGGGAATTAGCTGGTTAGAAGGCTGAGGAGGTACATGGCAGTTGTCTTCAAGTATTCGAAGTATTGTTGTGGAGAAAAGAGATTAGAATTATTTCCATTCAGATTTAGATGTTGGAACTAAAAGCATTAGGTAGAATTTGCAAAGAGATTGATTTAGGATTGATGTCAGGGAAAATTCCTGAACAAGTAGAGATCCCCAAAGGGGATTAGGCTGCCTTAAGTGACCATTTGTGAGAAATACAGGAGAACGATCTTTGCTTTGGTACAATTTGGGCTAGATGGTCTCTATGGTCCCTACCTACTCTGAGATCCCATGATTCTATAATATTCCAGAAGTTGATTTTGTGGACATTGCCTTCAAGCACCCATGGTAAGATTCAGGATGTGATGATACATCATAGAAGTAATTCCGTGGCTATATTTATGTTGATGCTATTTAATAATAATTTTGTTTTCTTGTGGTTTCATTGGGTCACCCTGTGTTAGAGGAACACCCGGTTCATGATAGTACCCTGTAATTTCAGGTTTGATGTTGGAATAAAGTGAGACATCCATATAGGTCCTTCAATAGTTAACAAAAGGAGCCTTACTTGGCTATAGCGTAGAAAGGATATTTTAAAACGATACTCTACTATTTAGCCTAGGTAGAAATGGCACAGTGGATAGAACACTGGATGTGGAATCAGAAAGACCTGAGTGCAATTCCTGCCTCAGACACTATCTATCCACGTGATGTTGGGCAAGTCGCTCACCTCATTTGTTCCTATTGCCTCATCTGTAAAATGGGAAAAAATGATACACACTTCTCAGGGCTGTTGTGAGGACAAAATGAGATCTTAAAGTGCTTTGCAAACTTTAAATAGCTGTATCGCATTGGCCCCACAAATTCATTTTCAGTTATGGCATGACTGCTCGGTGAGATCTGGGCTCGGTTCCCAAAGGTCACTCTCAAATAGAGTTCCTTGCTGCTTGGAACATTGATGCTGTGCTGGCTTTAAAACTCATTCTGGGTTCTACCTCCCAGATTCTTGTGGCTTGTCCCCTGACCTGTGAAACTGATAAGTAGTTGTAGACAATACTCTATTCACACAGAACAGAAAAGAAGAAATGAAAAGACCAAGGACCAAATGTTACTCAGGGCCATATGGCCTCAGACCCCTGCATGTTCTCTCACTTGACTCCACGATTTAAAGATTCACTAAGGTCCCTCAGATGTGAATAAAACAAAGAGGAAGTAGTTGAAGTATTCAAAACTGAAGTAGCTTTGAATGCCTTGGAAGCCAATCATAAAACCTTCCCTTTACCACGTGGTTGACTAATCAGAACTAGTTACAAACTTTCTACACATGTTCCACAGTGTCTCCAAGACACTTCGATTCCATGTCACCCAGGTTCTCCCAGAAGCAGTCTCCCTAGTGTCCACATGGACAGGTTACACCAGCTGAGCAAATGGATGGAGTCTATACATGGAGCAAACCCCCTTTCCCTCCCAATTCCAAAATCTACAATCAGGCCTTATGTGTTGGCTCTGAAAGCAACACTATATTCTTAGCATGATGTTGGAGGATTGGTTTCAGATCAACTCAGATGAAGATAATTTTCAACTTAAAAATCAGCAATACTACTTTCAGCCAAAGTATTTTCCTTTGGAGACCTCTTATGAGCTTTAGAGCTAACTTCAAGAGTGCGTATGACTTCTGAGAGTTGAGAGGAAAACAGCATAGCATTGCATCATACCTTGAACATATTGCCAAATATAAAGGTTCATGGTAAAGTTAGGGAGACTGGGCCCTATGCAGTTGAAAGCTTATAAAGGGAGTGAATTCCCTAAGCCTTGAAAATTATTTCAATTTTGTTTGGTTTTCCATATGTTAAATCACATGCTCCCATTTAGCAGGACTCCACCTTAAAAGTCAATCTGCCAGGTCTGAATAACTTGTTCACTTACTTCTGTATAAGTCATACCAAAAAATGCTTTTAAAAATTAGAGGTGAGTTCTCAGTGAACATAACACCAAAATTAGTTACTGGTAATGAAAGGTTCTATCCGTAAGGAAAGGTTTTTCTCTGTATAGCTCTGGTGAGACTGTAGAAAAATATATGCATACACACTTCCATTCATTATGGTGTTTTTCATCTCTTTTAAGAAGAATGTTTTCCCATACCCTCAACAGAGGTTTATATAGGCATATGTACCATGATTCTTACAATTTGAAACAACACCCCCCCCAAAAAAACTCACTCATTCATTTAACCATCATTCTCTCAGGAATTGGAAACAATCCCCAGAATGTGTTGTGATGAAAAGAGCATTAGATTTGCAATTTGAAGAGTCTTCTACCTGTGTAGCCTTGGGAAAATCACTTCATTTCTGAATGTCAGAATGGGGGAGGGGGGTAATCTATGAGATCACCTCTAACTTCTTTATTTTTTTTTTTAGGTAATTGGGATTAAGTGACTTGCCGAGGGTCACATATCTAGTAAGTATCTGAGGCTGTTTAAACTCAGGTTTTCCTGATTCCAGGGTCAGTGCTCTATCCACTACGCCACCCAGCTGTCCTCTGACTTCTTTTAGAACTCCAAACCACTCCTATTTTAGGCCCATCTTTAGTCTTATTGCCTAATTAGAAATCAGAATGATCCTTCCTAAGCTGACTTAGCCCATGGAATTTTAGTCTGCAGGATCCTGGGTATGCTCTGAACTCTTTTAAATATGTTCTCTACAAATCAAGGGTTCAAATCAGACTGTTAACTACTCCCTTCTCTTTTACAGTAATTTTATTTTGTAATTTTTAAACAAATATTTTATTGGTGCTTTTATTTAAAACTTTGCTGTCACTTCCTAGTGACTCCCTGTCACAGTATAAACTTTCTCTTTAAATTTTTTAAAATTATATTTATTTTTTTTCAATCAGTAAAAATCTGTCTTCTCATGCTTTCATACCCTCAACCTGTGAACTAAAGGAAAAAAAAAAACAAAACCTCATTACAAGCACTTTTAGTTGATCAAAACTAATTTTTGGTCAAGTCCAAAAAACATTTTGCTTTACTCCTATATCAGAAGGTGGCAAATACTCCTAAGAAATCTCAGTTAAGCAAAAGAAATCACTGAATTAGCCCTATCGGGCACTATACACGTTATTTCACAGATCTAGTCTCTACTCAGAAGAAAGAGGTATGCTTCATCACCAATTCAATGAAGTCACCTTTAGTTGTTGCATTGATCAGAGTTCTGATGTCTTTCATTGTCGGTTTAGTTTATATTACATTATTTAAATAGTTTTCCTGCTTCTACTTTCTTCCTTTGCACCATTTCATACACATCTTCCTGTTGCCTTCATTTCTTCCTATTAATAGTTTCTAAATGTACGATAATGTATATTTGTACGTATTGTACAATAATGTACAATAACAATCTGTTATATTCAGATACTATAATTTTCCCAGATCTTTCCCAATCAATAAGCATCTACTTTGTTTCTAGTTCTTGGTATTATAAAATGTGCTTCTCTAAATTTTCTGCAAAAATTTTTTCTTCTGTCTTTGTTTCCTTCACTCTTGTGTTTGTCCTAATATTATTGAGTCAAAGGGTTGGATCGATTGCCATTCCTTCACCTCCAACCCCATTCCAAGGTTTCCATCATTTCTACCCCAGCAACTACTTTTAACCACTTTTCTAGTATAATTTCAAATTGTTTTGCAGAATTGTTGAGCCATTTTATCGCTTAAATAACCTTACATTAGTGTACCTGCCTTTGGCAGCCTCACCTACATTTACCATTTTTGTCTCTTTTCATCTTTGTAAATCTAACGTGTATGAAGTAAAACCTCAGTTATTTTAATTTGAGTTTTCTTATTATTAGTGACTTGGAGCACTATTTTATATCTAGTGTGCATTTTTTCTTTTGAAAATTTCCTGCTTATATCCTTTGACTACTTATTAAGGAGTGGCTCTTGTTCTTACATAACTGTATCAATTCCTTATAAATCTTGGAAATCAGACCTTTGTTAGTTATTTGCTGCAAATATTTTTCCCCGATTAACTACTATTCTTCTTATTCTAGCTGCATTGCTCCCTTCTCTCCTTTTCTATCACAGATTCTGAGATGGATTGATCACCATTCCTTCACCTCCAACCCCACCCCAAGGTTTCCATCATTTCTACTCCATCAACTCTTTGTTGGTGAGAATCAGACTCGAAATAGAATTTTCCAGGTTTGCTTCCTCTACCTTTTGCAGAATGAAATTATCATAAGGCAGGTCAAGAAATTATTAGTTGCTCTACTTTTAACAGAAGAACAAATCTAGCAGATTTTTTGGATAATTGTAGTCCCCCATGACTACTGAACAGTGTCCCCATGCCCATTTTGTGATGTTTCCTGAACTTCTTATCCATTTGCCTCTCTGACCAAGTGGTCTATATTATAAGCCAGTGACTATACAGTCTGTGTTTGTGCATAGTTGGTGTTTCTGCCTCTGTTGGTCTTCCTCCAAATGCTTTCCATCACGTTTTCCCACTCTAGGTTCTTAGATTTCCTTCCATGAGTTTGTTACCTAAATATATAGTGCTTCCCTAGCTACTCTGCTTTTTTTTTATAGCCTTCTAATATATTTCACTCCTTGGACTCATCTCATGGCTTTCCTCACTAAAACTGAAAGCAGATATTCCCATCTTTCCAAACCAGAAAATAATAATTTATTCATGGGTCAAAAATTATGAAAAGGATATTTTAAAAGCACATGTCCTCCAGATTCTATTTTTGTGATGCTTGCTTGAAGTCTGCCTATGTTTTGTTTTGTTTTTCCAAATGCAGTTCTTGAGAGAAGCAAAGTATTAATCAGTTAGCTAGAGTTTTGTCCTCGTTGCCTTTTCAGCTTTGTCCAGAACTAGGGTGATGGTGGGCAAGTCTTTTATATTTATTCATCTTTAAAATGAGTGGATTACATTAAATGCACTACAAAGTTTATTCCACTTCTAACATTCTGGACATCAACTCATTTCCATTTGTGCTCCTCAAATAGTTTTAGAAGAGTTAGATAAGTATCTTAGGAGCTGTGAGATGTTCCAGGGTGAGAAGGTAGATGAGGAACAGTGGTAAAATCCTGAGGGCCAGAAGCACAACTGAGAGAGGAACGTAACACTGATTTTGATGTAAAAGAAAACTTCCAATAACAATGGGAGTGACCATGATTGCAGAGGGTTTTTTATTTGTTTTTATTTTGTACCTATTTGGTTTTTTTTTAACTAACATTTTTTAAAATTAATCTCTCCTCACTACTCCTCTCTTACAAAACACATTGTGACTGGTTATGTTCAAAAAATGTATGTCTCATTCCACATTTAAAACTGATCACCTCTGTTAGGAGGTGAGTGGCACGTTTCATGTTCATTCTTCTAGACTCATGGTTCATCATTGCGCTGATCAGAATCCAAACGTCTTTCAAAGTTGCTTTTTTCTATAATTGTATTAACATTACGTGAATTGTTCTATTTCTGCTTACTCTAAACTGCATCTGTTCATAAAGTTTTACCAGCTTCTCATAAATTTGTTGTTGTTTAGTTGTTTAGTCATGTCCAACTCTATGTGACCCCATGGACAATCCATGTTTTGTTTTTGTTTTTGTTTTTTTGGTTTTTGGGGGGCAAAGCTACTAGAATGGTTTGCCATTCCTTCTCTGTATGTCCCTATTTTACAGACAAGGAACTGAAACAAATAGGGGTTAAGTGACTTGCCCACGGTCACACATAAGTTGAGTTATAACTAAATGACTGTGACACAGCTCACAACAAATGGATGACCAACTTCAAAGACTTGAATACCTTGGTTCAAATCTTACTTCTGACACACATTAAGCTATATGATCCAGGAGAGTCACCTAATCTTCTTTTAAGTAGTTCTCTAAGACTAGAAGTTATAAGTGAATGGAGTTTACATCCTTGGATCCCCCTTTACTGATGAAATTACACCTCAGTGACAACAACAAAAACAAATAGCCAGGGTTTAGTTTTCATAGATACTGAATGGCACTTTGGTCAATTCTGAGACCAGGACAGTTGCTCACTTTTCATTGTGATTCAACATTCAGAACTATTTACTGAGCATCTGATACAGCTAAATAAAGATTAATGTGAGTTTTCATAATGAAAAAAAATTTAGTATTATTACAGGTGACACTTAATTTGAGCCAAAATTCAATTAGTACAAAGTTCATGCGAGCTAGTGAAAGGCTTTAACATGCCAGTTCATCGTGCACTTACCTATCACTGTGTGCTGTTCTGATTTGCTGCTACATACCATATTACCAATGATTGTTATTTCTTCTTAAACAGAGCCCTTAACAAAATGGACAAAAAGAATTGTGGTTGTTGTTCAGTCATTTCAGTCTTGTCTGGCTCTTCTCAATCCCATTTGGGGTCTTCTTGGCAAAGATACAGGAGTGGTTTGCCATTTCTTTCTAAAGCTCATTTTACAGATGAGGAAACTGAGGCAAATAGGGTTAAGTAACTTGTTTAAGGTTTCACAGCTAGTAAGTATCCGAGGCCTGATAAATATTGCCAGTGCAAAAAAGAAGAGGTTACATTACATCTGAACAAAAAGTTTATGTAATTGACTACAGTCATTCATGCAATTGAATGTAATGATGTAATTTAATGGTTATAGTAAAGTCTAAAACAGGAGGAGATGTTGGAAAATACAGTATGGAATGTTATAATGGAGGAGAAATGAAGGAGGAAAAATCAAAGTTGCATCATCTGTAGTATGAATGAGTTACAAGGAATGAAGGTGTTACAATGTTAGAAATGGAGCATCTTTTATTTGTATCAATTGAAGATAGCAGTCAAAACCACTTTCCTTCTAGAACAGCAGCCTTTGAGGAAAAAGCTTCAAATTTATTTAATGCAGTGAAAGAAAATGAAATGAAGTGGATGGTAAAGGAACTTTCCCTACAAACTTTGACTGGTTCAGCCACTTTAAAAATCAAATTCAGTTGCATAAGGTCAAAGTCATCAGAGGCAACCAGTGCAGTTGAGGATGTGGCAGCTAGAAATCCTGATGTTTTTAAGGAAAAAAAATAATCGAAGGTGGATACACTGATGAACATTTTTAACTATAGATAAAACAGGCTTATTCTAGAAA